>JAWWEU010000001.1:23328999-23391604 GCA_035583155.1 Acropternis orthonyx
ATAAAGACAAAGCATTTTATGCCCATTTTGCATTTCTTCAGTAGCATTATCAGTTGAAAGTTGATGGCTAAAACAGTCAATAGGAGCCACAAAGGAGGAAGATCAAGATCTATGAAAACAAGTAAGATGGTTCTTTCAAATCATCCTAGCTTATTTACAAAGCTGATGGAAGCGATCTCTGAACCATGAGCTTTGAATGCTTTGAAGACTCATGAGGGCTGGATGAGGTGTCAGAAGGCAGAAGATAAGCAATTGCAGACTACTCAGTTTGACTTCATTCCTGGGGAAAAAATGGGAGAAATAATCAAATAAAGGAGATTATTAGGAGCCAGCACAGATCTGTCAAGAATAGATCATGTCAAACTAATTTAGCTTTCTTCTATAACAAGCCATGTGGATACAGAGGAAGTAGTTGTCATACCTTGTCATTTGTAAGAATTTTGACATTATCTCACAGGCTTTTATCATAATGAAGCAAAGTAACATGTTCCAAAGGAAAACATTACAGCAGGGATGCAGAACTGGTGTAGGTAATCCTACTCTATGAGCAATTCTCACTCATTTCCTGTCAAAACGGAAGACACTATTGAGCAGGTTGCCACGAGCTTGAGCTGAGGCCTGTTAGTGCTTTACATTTTCATTAAATACATTGTACTTTATTTTATAATTTTATCCTTGATGACTGTCTAGTGAAAGTGTTCTGTAAAATCTGCAGATGGCATAAACCAGGTATGCACTTGTGGAAATTGCTGTAATTCAAGACAAGCTTGTTAAACCAGAGACCTGGTTTGAACAAGCATCAGAGGGAATGTAAAGTGCTCTCCATTAACAAATTGCAGCCAGCTGTCCATGGGATACCACAGGGCAGCTAGCTGTCCTTCAGGGTGGGAGACAAGATCTCTAGAGGACCACAAGTTAAATTGTAGTCTAAGTCTAGAATGTCATTTTATTGCCAGGAAGGGAAACACCATCTGACTAGGTTTTGCAAATGGGAGTACAGGCTGTAAGACACATCTAATAAGCCTTCAGCTTGGATGTGCACATGTGAGACTCAGCTGAAAAGTGCTGCCTTAGTCTCTTGTACTGCACTCTAAGAAGGTGTGGTCCAGTGAGAGATTGTGCAGACTGGGGTAGTGAGAATTGCTTGAGGTCAAGGGAACTATAATTTGTGAGAAAAGACTAAAATAACTAGGGTTGTTTAATCTGAAAAGAATAAGGCCTAGAGAGGTTCAGATGCTAGCCTGGAGAATTGCAGGAAAATAGGAATAATCTGTTTATGCTGTTCATCATGCATAAAAAACAGCAGCAATCAGAGCTACATCCCGCAGAATAATTGTGGAAGTAAGTGAAACTAGGAGTAGTGGTCTTTAATGGTGTGTCAGAGTGTTTCAGACTAGACTTAAGAAAGAATCCAAAAGGACTGTAATGAACTGGAATAGACTGAGAAAACTATGGCAGCTCCAGTCACTGAAAGGCTTTAGGAGGTACCTCTGGACCAGAGGATGGACTAAATGGTCCCTTGTGCTCTTTCAACACTATTTCATATGGTTAGTATCAAATAGTCACTGAAGCAGACACTGGACCCAATCTGTCTTCTTACAAAAGAATGCTTAACCAGTAGACTATAAAGTGATGTTTACTTCTGTGTGCTCTGTGTCTCTGGCTTCATGCTTATTTAATTATTCCATGAAAAAAGCCTAAGACCTTAGACAGGAACAGCTGGGAGCAGCTTGCTCTAAACAGTCTTTTGTAGAAGGAAGGTAAGACTTGAGATCTTTTCAGGTACAGTAGAGAATTGAATCAACGTCTCCTGTAATTTAGGGGAGCTAGTCTGTCCACTGAGATGCTGAATAAATACCTATTTACTGCATGCTGTCAAAGAGGAACTATGGTTGTCTCTTTCAGGGCAGGGGTGAAGAACTTGGAATCCAAACTAAAAGATATCCCCCAGATAACCAGAGCAAGATGCCTAAACCCAGGCACTTTAGATGTCACTCATCAGTGTTCATTATAGACAGGTTCAAACTGCATTTACTTGGTGTGTTATGGTACTGAGGTGCCTAGTTCTACCCATATTTTCTAGTTAAGTCTATGTTTCTAGTTAAGACTATGGTTTCTGCAAGACATCTCTCCTTCTTCCTAGTCTTAGCTTCAACATCTGTCTTCTGAACACAGACATCTGTTGGAACTCCACACTGAGGTTCCCTTTTCATCCTCTTTGTGAAAGAATTATTAGAAGGGATTTATCAGTTGGTCGCTTCTTCTACTTGCCTGACATGAATTGTCTTAAAGCATTTGTATGGCAGTCACTCAGAAATTCCCAATTGGAGTGCTGTACTCCTACCAGCAGTCACCTTCAGTGCTTAATCCCCTCTGCTGCCATTATGATGTGTCCTAGCAGTTGCTTGGAATACAGAATAAAACATGCTGAGACATAATACTCACCGTCACTGGATGTATTCCCATGCAGCAGAAGACCTATTGCTGCATGAGAATAGGGAAGAGCTAAAGCCGATCTGTATATCTTCCATTATCACGTGCTGATTCCATACAACACTCTTTGTTGTCCTTTGGTTATTCCCAAGCCTTTTTGAAACACAAGAGGGGGAACAAGACACCCTGCCTATGATCAGGATTACCCAGCTTCTGGGAGATGAGATAAATTGTAATAGTCAAAGGCAGTCTTTTCAACTACATCTAATTTTGCTGAGCTTTTCCTGTTTGGACAAGAATTTTCTAGGTAGGGGTCTTCTTCAAATAGACACAGTGGTTTTTTAATTTGTTATTTGTTATTTGTCTGTTGAGATTAGAGGAATAAAGCTTTGAAAGCACAAAGGGTTTTGCAAGCATTTAACAGGCAAAAGTTGCATCATTATGATACAAAGAAGGAGAATGTTATGATTTCATACGATGAAATTTCCTATTTTATTTCTTTTTGGTTTATATTTTTAAAATAAGAAATTAAATACCTTTGTTAAGCATACATTTAGCTTGCACAGTCAAACAGAATATAGAGAATGAATTAAAAGGGTTGCCTGTCCATCTTTAATTTGTCTTCTCTCATGAACAGACATAAAAATGTGGTCCTTCATTATGAGATAAAATACTGTTGCTTTTTTTTTTTTCAGTAGGATCCCTGTCTCATTCAGTGCACAGAATGGAATATACTTAGGGACTGAATGAATTTTGCCATAAACGAAGCTGTTTTCTATAGGTCTCCTGTTTAATTTACTGCCAGTCATGAAGGTTACATATTGAATTGGTCAGGGGACTGTTCAAAAACAGAAGAATGGTCTCATATTTTGGCAATTGAATACTGCCCTGAAGAATTAGGCTTTTTCCTGCCTTTTGTCACAAGTTCCTGTGTGATATGAAAAGGCCATATAAATGAGGTTTTCCATGGGTGGCCACTAATTGGTGTCTTCTCATTTTCAGAGTTCTCAGTTTGAGCCACCTGGGGTCTGACTTGCAGAAGTGCAGAGCCAGTATTGTATGGAGGTCTGCTGTCAGCATGCACAGAGCTGGGGAAATACTAACCCAAGACATCGCAAATTAGGGACCCAAAATTAGTGGGTGCTCTGGCAATTTTGACCTTAGCCTCTTTGTGCCTGATTTTAGTGTCTGTAAAATACAGATAACAACCCCACCTACCTCCCCGGGAGAACATCCATTAAGGCTCTTGAAGCACTGAGATATTACGGTAATAATAGCACCACTGAAACAGACCATGAAGAAATCAGTATTGTCCATTCAGTGATGGGTTTGAAGGATGTGTGGCAAATAAGGCTCTTTGCCATGCTTGAAATTAGGATAACAGGGAAATACCAAATCATTACCTACTCAGTGAGCTCTCTCTGTCCTTTGTAGTAGCTGGGGTGGGGGAGACTTTCAAGAAAAAAAGATACAATAAAGACTATTAAAAAGCACATGCTTGAGAAAATCAAAGTGAGGTTTCCGAGATAGTCTCCATTTTACATTTTCTGCTTCCACATTTAGCATATGCCCAGAAAGATGCTTGTAAGAAAGGCTTTTTATGTAATATATGAGTCACTCTACTTTTCACTTGTGCCTATGAATGATGGGTTGCAAAATAATTGGGAAGAAATGGGCCAAATATGTTATCACTGAAACTACTACTACACTTTTCACTGGTGTAGGAAGATGTCAGCTTAGATCCTTAACAAATCAAGCCTGGAATACTCTTGTTATTGCTTCATTTGAATGTGAGGGAACTGAGGCACAGAAGAAAGTGGAATAACCTGCTAAAGTCATTCTGCCTGTTTTCTCTATATACAACCAATAGCTTTTAAGCTAGTATTCATATTCCTTGCATGAATTAATTTAGAAATTACATAAAAGGTATGGGTTTGTTCCTCTCTTCCTCCCCTCCCTCCTCCTCACCTGGAAGAAATAGTTTGAAAAGTTTGGATAGTTTGAAAGCATTTGTTTGCTCTATTTGCCAGTGATTTTATATTTGTGTCTGTGGAGTGGGACACATATCTGCCTGCTTGACCCCACAGGAGGATCACCTAACGAAAGGCTGGCATGGAAAGTTGAAGAAGCAAGTGGGTCTGTGGTATCACAGGTCCTGTATCCTGGCCATGTGCTGATCTCATGAAGTTCAGATTCTTGGTTGCTGCCCTGAAGGCTCTCCAGGTGGGGAGGTTGTGCTTGCAACAGATCTGTCTGGATCATAAGCTCCACAGCAGGATGGGCTTGAAAAAAAGTTCAGAGCCTTCAAACTGGGCTTAACAGGGAGCCTGAGAGGAAGCAAGAACCTTGGTGGTACACTGTCACACATTTTTATTGATAGGAGCCTGCCGGGGATTTCTTCAGAGTCTGAACATGCTGTCCTATTGTGAAGGCCATGGATATGTGTATTTCCTCTCTCAAATCTCTGGTGTATAAGACGGGAAACAATTTTCTGGTCTGGCACAGATGGAGACTCTTTCCCACTATGGCTAAGTATGCTGGCTGCTGATGAATAAATGTATTGCATCCTAAGCCTCTGTGTCCATGAATTATCTCCAAAAGAAAGTTTGCTTCTCCCAAGAGTGCACAGAGCAGCCTGACTTGGTCAAGGGTGAGTTTTTTTTATCAGAGACTGAAATAGAAATACAGAAATCCCAGTAGAGAAATTCTTATGTCTGGTGGGGTGGGGAGGAAGGGAAAAGCAATTCTTTGGCCCTCTGTAATCATAGAAGAACAGTTGTGCCTATGGCTGTTGTCCTGAGATGTGCCAGGATGGCATGACACTGTAAACACACCAAATCTAGTCATTGGTTGTGGTATGAAGCCCATGTCTCCTATTTTGAGGACCTTCTGCTGAGATTGCCATCTGTGGCAGCTTAAGAGACCTTACCCTTGCTCCTCTGGCTGGCAGGACATATGCAGAATTGATAGTCAAGGCAGAGTGATCCAAAGAGATCCATCACAATGCTGGTGGCCAAAAGAGAGGGTCCTATTGGCAGGTGTGGAGGAAGGACACTGTCCCGTTGCCAGTTAAGAATGGAAGTGGAGAGGCTGTCAGTGTAGGGAAGAAAGAGACCTTGTTGCCAAGTGAATGTGTGGGTTGTTACTGTGGGCCAAACCAGATGCATGTTTGCCAAGAAGGCAGTGGAAATGTAGGTCTTGTGTTAGCATTTGTGTGATGATGGGGATTTTATAGTCCCTCCTGCTCCCAAATCTGATGGGGCTTCAGCCTAACCCTGTGGCAACCTTTGCTTCTGGCTTGGTCACAGAAGAAGTGCACATTGCCACAGAGTGGAAACGAGCAGGGAGGCAGAAAAGGCACTGGACTAGATCAGGACATAGTTTTGTTGGAAGTATCTGTGATCATGTGGCTTCACTTGCTTCTTCTCCCTATAGAAGGAGAAGCACTGACCACAGCAGGTAATGCTGCAACTTGTGAGCATCCACTCCAGAACTGAAGGGGCCTTACCAGGCTAAGGTCAGCCTTCCCATCTCATGAAGTGCAGTAAGTGACCACACTGGCAAAGCTTGCTTACTTCTTTCTCTTCCATGGTTCTGACCTATCCCTGCAGAGGGCAAAATGTGCTCCTCATTGCTCTCTCTCTGTATATCCATTCAGTTCCATCTTTCACATATGATTCATTGCCTCATTCACACAATAGGGTATCATGGATGCTGGTATCCCCAACCTGTGGTTTTTCAACTTCTCTCTTGGGTACTTGCCTCTAAGCTCTTCCTGCTGTCAGGCGCAGCAGACAACCTCTGAGAGGTACCATACAGAGTGGTTCTGCTCTTTGGAAATCAATTTCTGAAAACTGAGCAGCACAGAAATGCCTGGAGAAGCTAATCAGAATTGGAGATAGGCACAGTTTTTAAAAAACACAAGTTTTAAGTACTGTGGTGTAAACAGGAGTCAGTTTGGTGCCAGTGGCAGTGAAATAGTGCTTAGTTATACAGAGCACAGGAAAGAGATGAACAGGATTTCTGCTATTCCTTTGCTCCACTTTTATGAACACCTTGTGCCTCTGCCCTGCAGCACCCCTGCTATTCCAGCTCTGATGTTCCAGGGTAGCCATGGAGTTGCTGAAAACTAGGCAAGGGTGTAACTTACCCTTTGAACAAAGTAATTCTCTGTTCAGTAACTTTTTTGTACATATTAAATGATTAAATCTTTAGGGGCCTATTCCCTGATGCAGCAGTTGTGCACTCATTAAATTGCCAGATAAGACGTACTTTCAATTAATTTATTTTTTGCTAAGAAAAATGTTTAATTTTCCACTGATAATCCTCCCTCACCTAATTCAAGGATGGCCAACTTGTGGCTTTTAAGTCAGAGGCAGATACTGAGTGATTGAAGCATGACACCCACAATGGAATCACAGAATCATTTAGGTTGGAAAAGACCTCTAAGATCATCAAGTCCAACCTTTGACTGATCACCACCTTGGCAACTAAATGAGATGCCAAGTGCTGTGTCCAGTCATTGCTTGAACACCTTCAGGGATGGTGACTCCACCACCTCCCTAGGCACCCCGTTCCAATGTATGACAACCCTTTCTGTGAAGGAATTCCTCCTCACGTCAAACTTGAATCTCCCTTGGCACAGCTTGAGGTTATGGAGATAGGCTGTATTACTTCCAGCACATTGCTGATGTTAGGACAGCTTTGTTATCAGTATCTCCATCTGGGAGGAAGCTCTCAGGGGCTTCTGAGGCCAATAGCTACCTACAAGCTCTGGGACTCAGCTGGGCACCTGTTCTCACCCCACCCCACACTGGATGCTGGCACCCTGGGGAGCTGTTGCTGGTTTCTGCCTGGGAGTTGCTTGTTGAAAAATCTCTCCCGTAACCTAAGGTACTGATTAGCGGTCTGACAGCTCTTGGATATTGGAAGGTGTTTAGTTTGTTTTTGTTTGTTTTTCTTTTGTAAGATGCTTATGAAGCCAAAAGGTTTGAGCTCCCATGATTTATTTAATTACATTTTAGAAAGTGAAATCTCGGTAAAAGTTGAATTATGCCACATCTAAGTGTGGAAATAGGTTTTGGCTTCAGCTGCAAGGTGAGCTAGTGTACATGTGATAAAGGCCATGGAGAAACTCTGTTAGAAGAAAGTTACTAAGAATGCTAAGTGAAGTATAAAAAGAAGTAGCCAACACGGGGAATGCAGTTGCCTGTGCAACCTAAGTATGGTCTCCTCCTGTGAATGCATTTCAGTACATTCTAAGAAAAGTAACTCCTTATATTTTTCTTTTCAGGGATTCCTACCACATTCAGGTCACAGAATAGGCAGCGCTCACTTAATGAGCAATTATTTGTTTTCTCATAATAAGTCAGCCTCTGACCTCACAACTTTGCTTAATAGTATTCAAACTCTGCTCTGAAATCAGAAATACTAATTTTCTCCCGGGCTGTCTTGTGATTCTGAGCACATCCCTAACATTAGTTAGTAAATCTTTGCAACACCCAGGTGAGACAACTGAGTATTTTTACTGCTTTTTTGCAGAGGGATTGCTGAGACACAAAGAGTTGGGTCAGCAGGACTCCCTAGTTTTATGTCCTGAATTTCAGAAACAGAAGACCTGGCTTTTACATATCTGAAAGTATCTCCCATTACTGCCAGCTGCAGATCTGAGTGCTCAGCACTGCTCCAAATCAGATTCAAAGTGTCTGAAGTCAGATAGTCAGAGATGCAGAACTTGTCACTAGGAATCAGCCCATGAAAAGTATGTGCAGAATAGCAGAGGAATTCAGCAACAAAGGTGCTGTAGGACAGCCATCTGTCAGCTGCCCTAACCCTGAGGTCCTCTGTTCTCTTTTGCCAAGTCTCTGCTTCCTGCATTTTAACTTTCCAACTTTCAGCAGAAAAAACTAGTACCAAGATTTTAGTGTAATCCCTTTATACCCCTTGAGTTTCCTAAGCTTCAAATATCCAGATTTCCTACTAACCCTTTAAGTCTTCTATAAGCTACTTTGTTTTACTTTGCAATCTTTCAGCAGATATTTACAAGCCTTGTTGCAAACAGTGGCAGGGTGGTATTAGGTAATTTACAGAACTCTCCTAACAAATAAGATTATATAGGCAGTAGCCTAGCAGGATTTTCAGAGAGCCTTGGTTCCTAATTCACAACTGGTTTCAATAGGATTAAGGCAAGTAGGCATTTGTCAAGATCTCACCATTCATTCCTTAAAACCTGGCCCTTTAATTCTTCTTTCAATCAACTTTATATGGAACTGCTAGAGCTAAAGCATAGGAAAGTATACTGAAATGTTAATAACTCATGGTAAAGTTCTGTGAGAGTACAATCTGTGCAGCAGGCATCTTGGGGGAATGTGTTACATTTTCTTCAGGCTTCAAAATGATTCCTTCTGCAACCACAGCAAAATACATGTGGAAACTTTTTTCTCTTCTTTGCACTGAGATCAAAATGTTAGTTACCTGAAAGGCTCCAATAGGTGCAATTCTACATGAGTATTCTCAGATACTACTAAGGATCAGACAGTTTCCAAAACCTTAGTGTCTGGTTTGAGGGAGTACAGAAAGTATTTGTACATTTGTAACTCATTCTTCCTGGAAGGGATCAAATGAGTCTTGTTGAATTTAATCTGTTTGAAAATATTCTCTATCTAGAGTTCATTTCTGATTTAATTTCAGTCAGATTTAGTAAATTCATTATGCAAACTGACTTCAGGCAGTGGATTTCTTGCAAATTACTCACTCCACTATGTTCATATATATATGTGTGTGTGAGTGTTTGTGACATGCATATATATATGTGTGTGTGTGTGTGTGTGTAATTGTTTGTGACATGCAGTTTGTGACAGTTGTACAATATGATTTCCTCTCTCTGACTGAGAAGGAGGAAAAAGGAAGAGCTAGGAAAAAAAAAAAAAACCAAAGGGAAAAGAAATAAAACAGCACACTCCTGGGAAAATTTTAGATAGATAATCATTCACTATGATGGAATTTGCATGATTTGTGTCTATTTTCATGACTGAGGGACCAGTTAATCTGAAAAATAGAGTGCAATTAATGACATAACGTGGCCACATAATGTAGACATTTGCATATCATAATCTTTGCGTCGTTTGAGCAGATTCCAATGATGTGTCTTATGAAGAACTCAGTACTTTTAATGTTAATGGGTCAATATATTGGACTGGCAGCTGGACTTTACCGTGAATTATTAACATTTTAGGATACATTCCTATGCTTTAGCTCTAGTGGTTCCATATAAATTTGATTGAAAGAAGAATTAAAGGGACAGATTTTAAGGAATGAATGGTGAGAGCATAACAAATGCCTACTTGCCTTAATCTTATTGAAACCAGTTGTGAATTAGGAACCAAACCTTCCTGAAGAAGCAGGAATTATGTCTTTCTACCAAGGCATTGCACTATATTTTTGGTGGTTCTAGGGGAAAGCAAACTGGCTCCTATAGTAGCTGAACTGTTTATGCTCAGTAAACCTGTGTGCTCCCTCTGCCCTTTCTTGTGTTCTACAGATTCCTGTTGTCTCCTGTTGCTTTTGTCACCCTTTTCCACACCCAAGGATGTAGACATCATAATGGTTGTCAAGATTATAAATCCTTATGCATTTGGTTCTTCTTACAGTGGGCACCTTTTCCTTCATCTGGAAGCTCACCATTAGAACAGGAGCCCTGATGGAAACTCTTGAAGAATCTCTGAAGTGTTCAACATTCTTCCACTCCATCTTACTTGTCCTAGCTGCTGCAGCTTCTTGGCATCCTCAGAAAACTCCTAAATATGCTGAATAGCATTCTGGGGAGGCTGACAGGAAATGGAGCAGTCAGACTCAGGACAGTGTTGAACAATCTGTGTGAATTGCTGACTCTCTATGGGACACTTGGCCATTCATAAGTTCCCCTAAGCTTTCCCTCCCCACTCCCTTAAGTGCTTAGCTATTTTCAGCTCCACCTATTTTCATGGCTGCAGCTTTTCCTACTGCCTTTGGGAGTCTGATCCACACATTGATTTATTTTTAGCTATATTGCTAATTACTATTTTAGTAAGTAGTATTTCATTATTCATTAAAGCTGGGGAGACATTTTAATAATTTCTCAGTAGAACAAATGTAAATTCAGTAACCAAAGTAAGATCTCTGAGCAGGGCTTAAGAGGGCTAGGAAGAGGGATCTAACAAAGAGGGGTGGTATGACAGGTGAGAGCTACTGATATATTAAGGAGTGTTCCTGAGAAAGCAAAAACAAGGTGATCTTGGCATAGACAAGATGCAGGGGGCTGGCCAAAACTCTGTGAGGAATTCTTTAGTTCACCCAAGGAATAAACTGCCAGAGAAACCCAGAGAATCATCTTTGGAGACATGTCCAAAGACTGGCAAAAAACACTCTTGCAGGGTGGGTTGAAGATGAACAAAATCAGCCATGCTACACTGGGCCTAGAGGACCCTGGAGATTTCCAGTTATTTCCTCTTCAGTGTGTGACAAAGTTGCACAGTGGGAATTCCTCTTACTAACAGAAGAGAAAACACTGCCCCATTTGTGGTGTTAGATTGTCTGTGCAAACTTCCCAGTGTTTTCTGTCTGGCTTTGCATGGGATTCTGAGGGAAGAAGGTTACTACTGCAGTCCCTCTCAAGATAAAAACTCTATTTCCATATCACACCTGCAGCAGAACAGAAAAAGGTGGAAGGAGCTCTGCACATCCTGCCTGCCCAGCCATGCCCTTGTCCTTATCAGGGCTCCCTTTTCCCTTGACTTCTTTGCCAGGGGGCTGCTGAGTAAATTCCCTGCCCCAGGCAGGGCTCCAGGGTACCTGGATGTACAGTATGGTTCTGCTAAAGTTGCACGAGATACAGAGTCACCTAAACTGTGTGCCTGGGGAAAGCACATTATAATGTGCAGTGCTTTGAGGCTATTGACATGCTTCCTCACTGAAGAATGGGAAAAAAAAGCCAGAAAAGAGATGTTTAAAGCTTATTAAAACCTTTTTTTAATAACAACTTTAAGATGGGAAGTCCAAGGAGTGAAAAAATTCAAAGAAAGAACAGCTGTCGTGCAGCAGGAAGATTGGGAGAGGATCTGGGTGACTATTTAAATGTGGCTGTGATATGCTAGCCCTTTTAAGTGGCAGATCCAAACACTTGTGGCAGTTTTTCCTTAGCACAGCTATTTAACATGTTCCCTTTGGCTGGGGGTCTTTATAACACTAACTTAACAGGGTCCACAAAGGGTTTTTTGCAGCATACACTGTAGTCTTGCCTCCCCCCTCCCTCTTTTTCTGTAGGGTTGAATACAGTAAAGCAGCAAAATAGGAAACAAAATGGCTCAAAGCCACATGTGCTTTTCCCAGAGCTCAGTGCCAGTCTCTAGAATAAATGATTAAGCCCTGGGGCTACTGGGTCTCCTGTTCAGCTGCCTGTGGCCCCAAAGGATCTTTCCAATAAAAACCATGCCTGTACGCTGGTGACAACCCTACCTGAAGGATGGGAGAAGGTATGGCACAACATTCTGCCTTCGGCACTGTGCCACTCTAAAGTGACAGCTGTAATCACAGGCCTGATCATCAGTTTTACAGACCATGGAAAACACTAAAGTTACAGAAACTGGGCATGTTCTCAAGTGGTCAAGCCCAGGTTCTTGGGTAAAAGAAGCTGTGTCATACAGGTCCCCTCTGGAGATCTTTCAGGTTCTGGCAGACATGTAAGTCCCCTTTTAGGATATTCTCATCCTGCACTGACAGTAAGAATACAGCTTAAGTATTGCACAATGCTTTATTTAGCTATACACCATGCATTTGAGGCTCTTGCAACACTACAAATAATAATTCAATTAGGTTCAGAGTCCTTCTGAAACTTTAAATGTCTCCTCTTGCAAGTTGTATGGAGCATCAGACTACAGAGGTCTTATAAAAATTATCCCAAGTAAAATGTCATTGAAATCAATGAAATTGCACTCCATTTTCATCATCTGATGTTGCATTTAGCATTGGACTTCCAGTAAGATCTCAGTACAACTGTTAACAAATTGTACAAACTTTGGGATAGAATGAATAGAAAGAGATAGTGTAGGTCTTCTCACACTTTTCTGTAAGTCAGCAGCTGATGTTAGCAGGGTCAGGAAATCCCATGGAGCAAGAAACAGCCAGTACAGCCAGTCCTGGCTGGTAAGGAGAGACCACACCACCGAGACCTGTTGAATCTTTCAGAACCAGAAGCTGACAAAAAGCCAACTGTCCCAGTGAGGAGATGGAGTCTATACCAAGGGGTAGAAGTGTTTGCTATGGATTCCTGCGCTTTGCAGATTCAAGATTCTGGTACACACAGAGTTCAGCTGCAGTGGGAATGTGGGATTGGTCTATCTGGAACAAAGAGAGGCTATCTTAGGTGGAGCTGTTTTAGAGCAGTTTATCAAATGCCACAAACCTGCAGTGCTGTTTACCTAGGTTTTGCTGGGGGCAGCTCTGATGACTTGAAAGATTGTACTGTGCTTCCTGGGGAATGGGGAAGCTGTTGGCTAAAAGTGGTTTATGGGTTTAGGCTCTCTTTCAGGATATTAGAAAAACAAAATATAAAGGTCTTACCAGAAGGTTAACAGAACACTAAGAAAAGCAGTACTTACTTTACTGGCCTTGCCAGATCCCAATCAAGAATCCTGGTTGCTACCTTCTTCAATTCACCCTGTAATTTCAAGTGGGGTTAACAGCCCTGTCCCTCCTGAAGTTTAACTGCTGTATGTGACTGAGGGTACAGGTAGCAGCCACAGGGTTTCACCACAGCTGGAGCTGCAGTTCAGAAGGAAAAACATCTTTTCTTCTTTGTGCAGGGGCTAGGTATAAAGCAGTGGTGGGTCCCACCTCCCCTGCAGAACCACACCATAATTTCAGGTTTCAAGGGCAGAGTAAGCATCACCCTTTCCATTTAGTAGGGTGACACAGAGCTACAAGTGAAGGTACATGAAGGACAGGGCAGTGAGCATGGTTTCACCAAGGGCAAGTCCAGCCTGACTAATCTAGTCATTTTGTATGATGGAGTCACTATACCAGTGAGCAAGGGAAGGACTACAGATATCACCTCAGATGTCATCTGTCTGGACTTCTGTAAAGCCTTTAACATGGTCCCTGATGACATCCTTCACTCTAAATTGGAGAGGTGGATTTGATGTGTGGACTCTTTGGTGGGTGAGAAGTTGGTTGGACAGTTGTATCCAGAGGGTAGTGGTCAACAACTCAGAATCCCAGTAGACAGTGATGACAAGTGGTGTCCTTTAGGGGTCCATATGGGGTCCAGACCTATTTAATGTCTTCCTCAATGACATAGACAGTTGGGATCAAGTGCACCATCGGCATGTTTGTAGGCAACATCCAGCTGAGTGGTGCGGCTGACATGCCTGGAGGATGGGATGCCCTGTGTTCCCATGGAGGGAATGGGGTAGGGGCAGGACAGAAACTGTTTCTTCTTGTGGTAGTGATTCTGGAGACCCTGCACAGGCCTGGACCCTGTGGAGTCTCAGCAACTGCCTGGCCTAGATCTCAGGGTGACATGTCTGAGCAGTAAATTAACCTCTGTCCCTTGTCTGCATTTAGATCAGAAGCAAGTGTTTCCAGCTCTTGTGAAGGCAAACACTCTTGAGCCACCAGAGGTTAATAAGAATTCTCTGAAAGTTTTTGTAGAGTCCAAAACTAAGCAAACAAGGAAAAAGAAAAAAATCACTGAATCCAGTGGCATCCAAGCTTGTATTTCTGTCTAAGCACATCTGTATCAGAAATCACATATTTGAATGGACTTTTCTAATCAAAGCATAGTTCAAGGAAAATTTTTCACTGGGTCCTTATCCTGAATTTCTTCAATGTGGGCTGTCTTGGGAGTAGAACTACACTGTCAGCTTGGATACTTTCCTGCTTCCTTTCTAGGCTTTGATCCCTTGATCTAAATGCCTGCTGTCTGGCTCCTTCTGGAGTGACACAAGTATTTCCCTCCAAAAAGGAGACTGGCACAACTGACAGTACAGTTTGCACCAGGATCCAACCCCAAGCAAGAGCATAGACGTTGATTGTGCCAAACACCTGAGTCCTTCAACAGTCCACACAGACCTCATACTTCGGTCATACCCCAGGATATACACACCCCCTTGACATTAACTATAAAAGCACCTCCTTGACCCAGTCCTGTCTCTGAGGCCCCGTGTGCTTTAAATTGAAAGATGCGTGAGTGCATTCTGTGCCCCACAACCACTGAAGTTCTCCACAGAGCCCAGACCAGACCCAAGGCAAGTGTTCCCCATGAGCCACTCTGCTCCAGAAAGCATCAGTGCTGAACATAGTCCACTTTGCATCAGTTTCAAGGGCAAGACTCTTCTTTCTTTCGCCCAGCCTGTAAAGGCAGCATAAGCAGTAGAGTACCTTTCTCCATTTAACAGCTGGAGCTATAGGAGCTTCAGGGCTGTAGATGACACCGTGGTGGACCACCAACTTAACACAGCATGACAACCAGGACAGAGAGTCACAAAACAGGTGAGGAAAGTATAATGGATTTATTGAGAAGGCACACTGAGAATATCTAAATAGGTCTAGTTTAGATTATCTTCTACCTCTCAGTCTCTGTTCACAAGTGAATGACATCCATCCATCTGCCTGGCCATCATTATTTTATTCCAGTCTAGGCAACATAAAATAGAAAAGTTTCCTATATGTGAGAGAATCTTGTAGAGGAAAGCATGGAAACTCCATTGTTAGAAGATCTGAAACTGGAGAGCTGAAACCCTGCTAGTTTTCCCCTGGGGAACAATTCTTCATAAGACTTCAGAGGAATGAATTAACCTTTTCGTTCTCAAGGGTGTTTTAACCACCATCCTGGGAAAAAAAAAGGAACTCTGTTTGTTTCCTCGCCTTGCAGACAGGTTGTGCTGACAGGTGCCATCCTCTAGCCAGGTGTCTTCACACCATTTAACTGGGTTAAAAAAAGCTGTTCTGTGTGCTAAATTGCTTCCTCACTTCACAAGGCGTGAAAGCCTTTTCTCTCTCTCACGTGTCCGTGCTTCGCTCCTTCTGGGGAGACAGCTGGTCTTTTTTATGCTCCTTAAATGCTGTCTCTGAGACAAACCAGGTCATGCAGAGTCAGGGACACAAAAACCACTGAGGTGACTCAATCCTGTCAAATCCATGGAAGTCAGGTCCCTAAATTTCTTTGTGAGTCTGGGCCCAAGTGATCTTTAATAATGTCAGTATGAAAATACACTGTGGTCTAGCCAAGAACAGAGCATGGGCTGAGATGTACCTTAATCCCTGAAACAGCACAGGTGATTAGTTGATTCAACACTAGTTCACCAAAATAATTGAAAGAAAGATTTCCAGACATGCCTTAGCTTAGGTGTCATGAGAAAGGAATGACTTTGGGCCCCTATATCTTTGCATGGGGAACACTGTTTGTTTGTTTGTTTTCTTAATAATTGTGTATCAGATTTCTCTTGGGTTGTGAAGTGAATTGCTGATAACTGCCAATGGTCCTATGGATGTCCAGGCTCTGGTCAGTGATGATGCTTTCTCTGGTGAAAGATTTTTAAATCCAATATCTGGGCTTGTAGCACACAGGTTTCAGAATACTGGGAGATAGCAGTGTGTATAGGAGGGCTCTGGGATTCAGTGTCACATTTAAGATGAGCTCCTAACTAAGGACAGAAAGGAGCAGGATACCAGGGTGATGGCTGACCACAGCCTGATCCTAGGATGAAGATTAAGGAAGTTGATGTATGTATGTATGGGCAGACTTTGCGAACGAAGATTTTTGGAAGGGCTCTCCCCCCGTGGGTGTGCTCTTCCAGCCTGCGCAGTGGATTTTTTAGGTAAGGCACAGTGTGCGCAGAACTGGCCCCACCGTTTAAGTCCTAAGGTCCATTTGCCACGGCCGAGCAAGCTCGGACAGTGACAGTGAAGTCCTCGGGACTGTCTACAGCACCCAGTACTAACCGGGGCTGCCCCTGCTGAGCATCTGAGATCTGACGGGATCAGATGGCAGGGAGGCATTTAACTGCCCAGGGGATGGTCCCTACCGAGACTCGAACTCAGGCCCTTGGGATTCAGAGTCCAGAGTACTCTTCTTTACGCCACGGGACACATGCTATACATTGGAGGGTAGAGAAACACCAGGAAAACGAGAGCTATAGAGAGGGACAGAAGAGTCTGTATAATATTCAAAGATCTTTTAATGGAACAGTAAATTCTTTCTTGGTCTCTCCATCCCAGAATTCAAAATACAAAACTATATGATTATTTTTCCAAGGCCAGGCAGTGACGTACACCACAAGAAACAAGTGGAAAAATGAGCAAGGACCAAAGCACTCAGTCCCCTCCTTTCTTTGCCTATATGTGACTGCAAATTTGTGAAACATCTGGAAAACACCTAGTTTCTCCATTTCTCCATTCCTGAAATACCAGCATGTGAGATATTTTAAAGGGTCTGTACAATATAGTAATACTTTTTTAATTCTTTGCCATCGTCTGAAAAGCTGAAAAGGTGGCCAGAGATTAGAAATATTCTTGTGGTCTTGGCTCCAGAAAATTTCTACATCCCTGGTACCTAAGAACTAACCTCTGGCCTACCTGTGTCTTAAACATTAATTCCTTATCTCCTAATCCCTCAGCTATGTGATAGCAAGGAAAGTCTCACTTACAGGAACAGTCTGCCTGGGAAGGGATGTCCTAGAAACCTGGAGGTGTGGCAGACAAGCAGATGGGGATGGTGAGAGGATCATCCCTCTAGGACTAGAAAAATGCTGTGGGCTGTGTAGATAGAGACATAAAAGCTGAACAGTGTGTTTCATAGAGGCAAAACTTTGCACAGTGTCTTCATCAGGTATGGTAGGATAGTCTGAATAAAAAAAATGGACATTTGACTATGTATGTCCATTTAGCTCTGTACCCACCAACCTCACTGATTTCAAGTCCTTCTGTCATTGAAGGATCTATGATTTGTTTTACACTAAGTGAAACAGAGGACATTTGTTTTGTGTAAAATGGCAATACATTGCATGTACCCTTTCAATATAATGAATACGTCAATACTAAGTATGAGTTTACTTTACACATAAATGTGTAAATGAATGGGGGATGTGATGGAATACTAGTATGTGAAACCTACACTTGCCAGACCTGGTTCCTAGCTGTGAACTCTAGATCCTATACAAACACTAGTAATAATAGTCACTTTATTCTAGCCACAATACTACAACCAAGATGTCACATACGCATGGCCAATAGATAAGAGACAGATTTCTTATTTTCCACTGACATGCTTTTGAATGCATCCTGGCAGGGCTGACTCACCCTTTTGGTTTCCAAGGAAGACAAATTGCTTTCCAGGAGCTTTGCTGTATACAGGTTATCTTTGAGCGTTTCCTTAATTAAGGTTTATCTGCTGTGCACATAATCCACAGATGAAAAGCCCTTGATTTTTTTTGGTGCAAACAGAAGTTTCCCCCGAACAACCTGTTTCTCACCCAACCCATTGTTGTACAACATGACACACATACTGTACAGATACTATGTTCTACCACAGAAGTAACTGCAGGCCAGTAGCCTGGAAAAAAGTAATTTCAAATGCCTGGGATGCTTCCTGGGGAAGGACTGAATAGAAATGGGATTCCTGAGAACCAAACTGAAACAGACAAATTATTAGAACATTTCTTTCATCCATGATCTTGAACTTCACCTCTGCTGCAGTCTCACATTTCTTATCTATTGTATCTGAAATTATGCTGAAAGCACCCTATTGGAAATACATTTTGCAGTTGCAAAACTTGGCAAGGACTCAAATGTCATCCCAACTGGAATAGGAGGACAGTGATGTCATTGGAATAGCAGAGGAGACTTTTAGCTCTGCCATGCTGTAGGTGCAGGTGAGAGGTGTGGTCTGGCCTCTCTGGAGACAAGTGCTCTCTCATTCCCTGACAGGTCAAGGGCTGGCTGGCAGTCAAAGCTCTCTGTGAGTGGTTCTCCCTTGCTGCCCCCTGGACTCCTGCTAGCCATGGAAAGGGGCTAAATCTTTACAGGACTACATAGCCCAGGTAACAGGGTAACTCCTCTGGAGTCAGAGAGTCAGGCATGCAGCAGACCACAATTCATAACAGCTGTCCTGGTTGGTGCAGGAGCTATGTGGGAGCAATAAGGCCAGTGGCAAGAGAGATCTACCTTTAGTCAATGGTTTTCATCTTTGTTCAGGGATTAACAATTTTGCTGTATTCACTAATATTTTTGCAGGAATTAGGCATAGAGGCTGGACTTTTAGGGTCTTGGAGTTATGCCTAAATTGTCTTTCCAGTCTCCCAATCATGCTGCTGCTTAAGATTGCCACAGTCTTTAGGGAGAGAGAGTCAAAGCTAGGGCATCTAGGTGTTATACAGTGCTATAAAGGAGTACCTAGTCTGTCTTCATGTTGCTGTGGCTACGGTGTAATGCCAGGATTCTCAAGATCTTATACCAGCTAGTTCAGGTATTAGGTTAGGTTGCCACAGCAACACAGGTCTTGCTGCAAGCTACAAAACTTGTCTAAGGAACAGGATGGATGAGCCTATGTGAAGCTCTGCACTTGGCTATTTTAAAGGTATTTCCAATTTGTTTGCACTTCCCTGTGCTGAAGTAGGCTGAAAAGTTTACCCCAGATGCTGAATAATACAATGCAGAGTTAGCTATGCAAGAAAAAAGTGTGAATACATGAATGGTTAGAGCATGGTAGTGTAGGCATTGTCTTTACACATAACCATCAGCTGCTCTCTGACAAGCCGAGACAAACATGAAAGACCACTTTCCATACCGCGTCACTGAATGCACCTGGGAAAGTGCAGACTTAATGCTCATCTGTGCCCTTATGATTGGTGCAACAACCATTTTGCCCCTGGGCATGGTCAGGAGCACAAAAATTTCTTGTGCAGAATTCTATGTATTAATCTCAGTTACATTTCCATTCACAGGCTTACACACGCTGCACAAGCACCCTGGCACCTAGTCTCACTCCCAGACTTCCTGCTGTGTACAGACCATCTGCATCTGTGGGGGTCACTCTTTTCCTTGATGACTTGGGGCTGATCATTCCCTGGCCACAATACCCACTCGAGGAATGATGGGTGTTAGGGTGGGGGATCCTCTGCTCACTGAAGACCCAGGGGGACGTAGTGGGTACCACCTGTGGCATGCCAATGGGCAACTGTTTGGTTCACCGGCACAACTTTGCTCTTTGATGTGTGCCTGACCTATCTTGTGCTGTGGAAAAGATCCTTTCCAGTCTGTTTTCTGGTGATTGCTGCCAGTGTGGCCAGTCCTCTCTCCCCCTCACCACAGGTGTGATATTTGCAGTGACACATGGACACGTTGCAGTGGCTTCTTCTCCCTTCTTCCTGCTGCACTTTTATTGAATGCCTTTATAGGCTGTCCTCTCTCTCTGCTCTTCTGATCTGGAGCCTTTCCCCAGATGGCACGTCTCAGTTGCAGTGGCCAAAGGAGTGGTTCCCTCTTCCCACACAAGAGTAAACACTTCTATCTTTCCCAGCCAGCTCATTTTCTTTGTTTTCTGACCTGAGCCAGTGTTGGAAAACAGGTGCAGACAGCAGAGGCCAGTGGCTCTGCTTCCAAGTAGGTCTTTTGAATGCTTCCCAGTGGGAATATTAATAGAACAGTGTCCTTTCATCAATATGCAGCTGAGCTGTTACTTGCCCTAGGGCTGCTAAATTATTGGGGTAAAGAATGGTATGTCCTGTAGATTCAGTGGAGGTTTATAAGCTGAGCATTATCTCTCTGCGGCAGACCAGCATAAGGGACAGGCTCTGTTTTGGTCCCATTTAAGACTCTAATGCATGATTTAACTCTAAAAAACATGGGGAATGCCTGTTCTTTGTTATAAAGCCGAATTCCACCCAATAGTCAGAGAAATAATAATAGTCTGCTGAAATTGGAAAGGCTGATATTAATCTGCCTATTAATCCTTCAGTGAAACCATGAGTGAAGAGCAAAGGCAAAGGGTTTGGAGTGCTTGCAGGCAGGGTGTTTATGAGAAGTATATCCTGTGAATATCTGTATATGTCTGACAGCACGTAACTGTGGTGGGGCGGGCTGCAATACTATTCTCTGTTGGCAATCCGGAGCCAAAAAGCTATAAAAGACAAAACCCTTGGTGTCATTAGAGTCACACACCTGTGAAACAAGGTGTCATTAAAAAGAAACACAGACTTGAAAGCAAAGGTGGATTTGGAAGGACTGTGAAAATCCCCCTTGGGAGACTGTTCTGAAAATGAGAAGGGGAAAAAATTGGTATATTTCAAAATGAATGGGAAAACAAATCATGGGAATAGAGACAACCCATCTGGTGCAAGCCTTTCCACACAGCCAAGATGCTCTCAGCATTGCTAACGGAGATGATGAGGTGCTTTAAATTCCTTTTACAAACCTCCGGCTGGAGGTTTGGCTGGAGACCTAAGTCCATCCAGCCTTAGCATGAAATTAGAGCCATCTGGCTCCAAACCCATACCAAAAGGAAAGACTGCTTTGAAACTTGTCGCTGGTAGTGGGAGGGGAAGGTGAGGTATTCCCAAAAATATCAGAGCCTCTCATACACCTGAAGAAAACTTAATCTCCCTCTTTTCTCCTCTGCCCTCCCACCTTTGTTCTTCTCCAAAGGTTGAAAAAAATGAGGATGGAGACCAAAAGATTGAGCAAGATGGCATTAAACCAGAAGATAAAGCTCATAAGGCAGCCACCAAAATCCAGGCCAGCTTCCGTGGACACATAACAAGGAAAAAGCTCAAGGGGGAGAAGAAGGGAGATGCCCCAGCATCTGAGACTGATGCTGCCGAAAAGAAGGAGGAAGGCCCTGCTGGTGGAGTGGCCGAGAACAAAGAAAGCGAGGCTCCCACTGCCACAGAAGCAGCCGCCGCTGACAGTGCCCAGCTGGAGGAGGGCAGCAAAGACAGCAGCGTGCCAGCGGAGGAGAAAAAAGGGGATGGAGCCGCTGACACGGGCTCAGAGCAGCCAGCCCCACAGGCTGCCACTCCTGCTGCCTCCTCAGAGGAAAAGCCCACTGCTGCCGCTGCCCCCGAAAGGGAAAGTGCCACTAAAGCTTCCACTGATAACTCGCCGTCCTTGAAGGCTGACGAAGCCCAAGACAAAGAGGAGCCTAAACAAGCCGATGTGCCTGCTGCTGACACCACTGCCACCACCACCCCTGCCGCAGAGGATGCTACTGCCAAGGCAACAGCGCAACCCCAAATGGAGACAGTGGAGAGCAGCCAAACCGAAGAGAAGACAGGTGAGTGAAAGCCTCACTAGGGAATGGGCATCTCCAGAAATGGATGCCTCCCTTGGTCTGTTGGGGAGGCAAAGTTGGCCAGCAAGAGCTGGTGCAGGGATTAGACTGAGAGTTAACAAGGGCATCCCTTGCTGGGTTTTAGGGGTGGGGGGAGATTCATTCTCTTGCGTAATACCCTCTTCCTTGCTTCCTGTCAGCTTTTAAGAAATACTTCACCTCCTGTCAAAGTTCCTATTCCTACATGGAGGTGCCATCCAACCCTTTTTTCCACAGTGGCAGGGGAGTGTCAGCCACTGGGAGGCTTGGAGGAGCCTGAGAGAGCTCCACAAGCTCTGCATATGCTAAAGATAGTGATGAACCTTCTCAGTCACAGTAGCACAGACAGCTCCAGTGGGACAACAAAACAGCCTGAGCTGATACCAGCTGATACCAAAGTTGAGCTGGAAATCTCACAAGACCAAAGCACTCTCATACTGCAGGAGGCCATTTAGCCTTGCTGGTGGAATGGTCAAGAAGTAGTTAAAAGGGTCTTCCATCTGCCTGTGAATGGGTGAGGTTCTTAGTACAACCACATCCTAGTCAGTAACATCTTATTATCAGCAGTGTTTATAGTTTTATCCACACCAATACTTCTAGCCTCTCTGCTTGGAGAAGGCCATGACAGCCATGCTTGCATGAAGCTTTTAGACATGTCAGCTCATTCAGACTCAGTAAGAGGATCAGGTGGGAAAAAGGAAGATTAAAGGCTGTGACAGCTCAGTGAGTGAGAACAGAAGAGAGAGATGAATGCCAAGAGTCACTCTAGGTGTTTTCAACTGTTTGCTCTTGACCAAGTGCAACTCTGCTTAACTAGTTCCCCTATTAAGGAGTGAAAAGTTTCAAGAGGCAAAAGTGGGCATTTTTGACAGAGGTATATTGTTTACAAACCGTAAAGAAGAGTTGTTTTTGAATTGTGGTACTGAGCTGAGTAGAAAATGCATCAAAGACCTAAGGATGTTTTTCTCTCTTGTTCTTTACCTTCCTTATTTTATCAAAGAAATAGAACACAAACAAACAAAAAAATAAAGGATAACACTGGAGGTAGGCACCACATGAAACTCAGTTAAGAAGCAGTGCCAAGCAAACTGACCTCCACATTCATGAGACCCTTACTTGTACAGGGCATTCTGCATTCATTAACTTGTTGGGGAAAAATGTAGCATATCACCTTGATATTCATAAACAACTGGATGTAAAGGTTAGGGAGCCTCTGCATTCAGTCTTGTACTTACTGATGTTTCTCCATAATTTCATTTGGTCCACTACTTCTCCTCCACAGATGACAACTCCCACTCTCTAATTAGACTTTCAAGTTTCATAGCTAACCCAGGGCTTCAGGGGACTGTATTCTTGCTCAAAGTGGAGAGATAGGAAAGAACAGATAACCAAAAGGACAGATTAAGTACTGAGGCAGGAACTCATGCAGAACATTTATGATTTAAGGTATGGCCAAGGGGAACAGCCTTCAAGAGTGTGAGTCTAAACTGATTATACACAACTACAAAGGGTTGCTGGTTTTACCTCTACTCATTCAAAAGTTTCTAGAAATAAGCCTTGAAATTGCATTGTCCCTGTTGACTTTTTGTTCTCCAGGTTTCCAGCCCTGTGTTCTTACTTTGTGTGATAGGTTGAGTGGAAACCTAAATGTCATGTGATTTGTGAAATATAATTTAGTATGCTGCATGCTGTGCTTGTGTTGGTTTTATATTTGGCAAAGGGATAAACATCAGTTGCAAAAACAGGACAGAGTGAATCAGTGTTTAGGGGTCCTCTGTACACAGGATAATGAATGCTAATTACCTTTTTTTTAAGGCTTGGGATACCTTATTCCTAAACAGGAATGATTCTGCTTTGAATTAACAATCCCATTTTTATTCAGATTAATCTGCTTTAGTGGTTAGAGGTAGGAAATTTATAGTAGCAGGCTATTTCATTTGCTTAATTTTGCCTGATAAACTCATCAAAGAATGGTTTATTTTTAAACAGCATTCTGAATCATTTGCAGATATCTTCCCCATGCTCTTGTTGGCTTTAACATCATTTGAAGTGGCCAACCATTCATGGCCACATTATTTGAAGTGGCCATTTAAATGTATGATTTAATATGCATTTGCACATGATACTATTACCTATATAAATATTTATCCAACAGAATAAGTTGGAAAATCTACAATCAAATATATATTTAAAAAAATGAGTTTTCAGTGGTTGAGTGTTGAAGACCAGTATGTGCATCTATTTATACTTATTCAGTATGCATGCAGTAATACTCAAGCTTAGCAGTGTTTGCAGAAAGCAAACATGGAAGGTGTGTGGTCAGAGTCGAGCTGATAGCCTCTTTAAAATGTTAATGAATATAGATTTTTTTCCTGAATTCCTATTCCAGTATGATATCAGCCTTCCAGTCACAAACGCAAACAGCTGGCTATGCATCCCCAGAGTCATCCAAGAAAGAAATGCAAAAAAGATTAAATAGGTCTTCTTGTCCATCTCTCTGAGGATGCAGGGCTGTGCTCTGCAATACATTCTGTAGTACAATGGCCACAATATTAAGAGGCTGCTTCCTCCTTAAAGAATATTCCCCTAAAGAGGAACATCACATTACAAAAGTACCCACAGACAGGAAATATTTCCTGACAGAAAGCCTGTGTTTTCTTTTTTACTGTCTTCATCCTATCATACCCTTTCATCTCTTTAAACCTCTCTGTTTCTCTCTTGGTACTTACTCTTTCCACAGACTTAAAGATATTTGCCATGTCTCAACCTTTCTCCCAGTCATTCCGCAGTGAACACAGCACTGGTGGTTGCTGGCATGGCTGTGATGGTCAATCATTAAAGAGGGAGGGCTACGAAACATCTGCCAGTCCAGTACTCCTCCAGCCCAGGGACAGATCCTCCTTCAGCTTCATCAGTCCCCTTGGCTTTCAAAGGTCATCTCTTATCATTTCTGTGATCGAAGACTGGCACAGTAGTATACAGTGTCAGGCTGCCAAAAATAAATCAAACTGGCTCCTAGCCAATGTCATCAGTTGGCTAGTTGCCATGGCATGCTTGGCCACTACTACCATGAGGCATGTGGACCATGCTACTTTTGTGCAGTGATGTTCATCTGCCTTGAATTTTACTACAATGCTGTATTGTGTTATCTCTGGATACCTTCTCCAGTTCAAGCAAAAGGCAAGGGCATTTTATTTATATCCAGAGTAGACTTTTGCCTTTATCTAAAGGTAGGACAAAAAAAGAAAGGAAGTGGGGAAAGGAATAACCAACAAGATAAAGAACACAGTTTTTAATACTTAATATTTAATGTTTCTGGAGTGGAGGAGAGACAGAGTGGTTCTTCGTACCAGTCACTAGTTCCCCTGACAGACTTCAGCTCTCCTCCTTGTTCAGTTCTATGTACTCTATCTGTTGGTAATAGCTTAGGAAACATCTTCAAGCAACTGTCCTGTATCTAGGTACTAGTTAGTCTGGAACCTCAGGCATTCCCAATGGTACAGTGCAGCAGTTTCTAAGCAATCTCAATGTACTGAAAAAAAATAGATGGAAAAAATAGATGGATTCCAACCTGGATAAGGCATAAAATGACTCAGGGGGCTTTAGTCAGTGTCAATGGAGGGTTGTTACAAGAAGGACAATTTCTTAAACCCCTTCATGTTTTATGGTGGATGACAAGCATGCCAAAAAGTTGTCTTCTCATCTGAGCTTCTTTGTCAAGACTTAGATTTATAGGTTTTCTTGTTATGATCCAACTTTTGCCTCTTTGGTGTTGGTATTATGCCTAGAGAGACTACCTTGGATGCCAGCCTACTCAACAGGACAAAATTCAACAGTGAGGCGGAATTTATACATGATGTAAGGATGGGGAGGTGAGACATATTCTAATCTAGGTTCCATTGGCTTAAATCTAGAGAGTCTCCATCAAAGTACTGTATGTTAACACAGCTTTGAAGTGAGATCAGCTTCCAGCACAACAGACTATGGAAGGAGATGGACTACTTTGTCCCTTATGGGGAGGAGCGGAGGTGAATGTCACACAATGTTAGAATCTATTTGTACTTTCACACATTTTCAAATTTCACGTCCAAATTTGGCTGGCTCTCACATCAAAAGCACTCTCAGATTGTCAGGTAAGAATACAACAAAGCCCAGAAATGTGAAAGAGTAAATTGTGCCTAAGGAAATAAATGGATCTTCTTTTGTTGGAAAAGGAAGAATGCTTTTTCCTTGTTGATGAAATAGCTTTACAATGGAGCAACTTCACAGCTGAAATGAAAAATAAGCCAGGTGACAATTGCTTTGCATGTAGATGGACCAACAGTTCCCCCAGGGCTCTGTATCCTGCAAGCAAGGAGCCCTGGGAGGCACCATCTTCACTTCATTTCCTCAGAGGAAACAAGTCCCTATGGATCCTTTTTCATGGTTTAGAGTTGAATCAGTTCTTTGTTTTCAGTTCAATCACCATATTGGTGGAAGGACAATACCTACTTCACTCAGGGAGCACTGGCTGTATAAAGATTTGGGAAGAGAAACAGTCTATTGTTTTGTACCAGGTAGAAGGTACAGCCTGTGCTAAGCAAGAGGATGCAGTTGTATAACTTGGAATTTCGGTCTTGGCCCATGGATACCTGGCATGAGGCAGTACAACCTCACTGACATTCCTGTTTCATGGGAGCTTATCTCTGCTGCTGCACCTGGCAGCCAAGGAAAGTGGTGCAAATACAGTAGGCTTCCCGTGACTGCCCCAGAGGGAACAGCTCTAAGCAAGCATGCTAGCATTTTCTTGTCTGCAGTACTACTCCAGCAACAGAGTAAGAATATAAATGCCATTTAGGTTACCTGACACATACTGAAATATGAAATATGTGTCTAGTCCTCAGTTGCTCTGAAATTCTTAATCTTTGCATTGTGTCTATGTGAGTATAAGCATTGTGGAGGTATTTATCGACTGGGTTTGCACTGGTGTAAAAAAACATGTGAGGGGCAAGGTGAGGAAATTGGAATGTCACAATTTTCCTACACCCAACCTGCTACAGTTGCAGGATTTCCTCCTCTGTTGCAGTTAAATACTGTCTCAGGTCCTGTGTGTGCCTCGGGTCTTCTATTTTCTAACGAGGTACAGCTTGCCCCATATTTGGGACTGCATTAGTGGGCTAGTGGTGAAGCAGTACTTGACCTCTTTCAGTAAAATCTTAGGTGGCACTAAGTATAGTTACTGATGACAAGGTGTGGGCTGACTCTGGAAAAGGCCTCTTGAGAAGAGCAACATTAGGCACTCTTTAGTACCAAAGAGGTACCAGTTATTTTGGGACCTCAGTAAGAAATGCATGGACACTCAAGGCTGGTTGACTGGCTTATTTTGTGAAGGGTACAAGTTATAGGAAAGGTGACAACAGTCTTTGATCCCTTCTGATGCTGGGAATTACAACTGTTGCAGTATCAGACAAGCCCCTCCTCACTGATCATGGCATGCTGAACAGTTCCTGTTCATGAGGAGGGTTGGCCAGCCTTACTCTTTTTCACATCTTTATAGTATTCTTCCAACAGAACAAAGATATCAGTCTTGAGCCTGTACAATACTGAACTTTCTAGATGGTATATCAAGGTTTGCTGAGAGCATTGTGCTCTTACACATCACCATAGGAAGGAGCTCTTATGATCCATATATACAGGTGATATTGTTCAGGGCAGTGCATACCAGTGTCATGGTACGTACTCATGTTGCGTATTAGTTGTTCATGCTAACACATGGCTCTCTACAGCCAAGACCAATGGTTAACCTCCACCTAGATTTTGCTCAAAATCACTCTCCTTACAATGTTTTTCACAGAGGCCCACTGCATCTGCATTCAGATCATCTTCAGAAAATGCTCTGAAATCCCCACGAGAGGAAGGCTTTCTGCCATAAATGATAAACAAAATTGCTGCTGAGAAGGGCTCAAGCAGCAGAGCAGTGAATAGTCTAGACAGACAGACAATGAAATTTATATGGTGACTGCTGTATCTGCCAGAAGTGCTCTGCACCACTGCCAGTGTCATCTTTTTACACTAGGATCAAGTAGGCTGAACTTTGCAGATAGATATAAGCTTGCAGAGTATCAGCTGGGATTTACAGCTTCAAGGAGCAGAACTTCAAAAGTAGCAGTACTGACTCTCTGGCCAGAGAGTGCAGAGGAAAAGAATTTGGAAAGTTAACCAGGTCAGCACAATCAGATTAGTTAAACATTCCTCAAGAATTGCATAATAGGTGCATTAATACTGGATTATCAATGTCAGTGCAGTGATCACTTTCAGTCACTGTGGAAATTCCATGGACTCTGGCAAGGTGAAATTGTACTCACAAGGATCCAGGTGAATCAACGTCCTCTACTGTCTAGGTTTTGGTTTAACAGGTAAAGCATGATGTGTTCTCTCTTTTGATGCTAATATAACTGCAGCATTATATGGCATATACATGTATACATATATATACACACACATATATACATATATATACACATATATACACACACATATATATAGTATCTGTTTGACTAAATGTCAGCGACTTCCCCAACTCCAACCAGCTGTACAATGCCCATAAAGTTCAATGACAAATTTGCTGTCATTGCCTTAAATATCCTTCTATACTTGTGCCATATAACAGAAAGAGCAAAAGCTTTGGATAGCCCTATTTTATGCCATTGATTATTGTATATAGCATCATATAGTATGCATTTATGCACAGAGGGCATAGTACCAAAAATCTTGCTGTTCATCTCTTTCAGGAGGAAAACAATGCTTTCAATTGTTTTGTATGTGAAATTATTCCCATGCTTTTTAAGATCTTTGTTGCTTTTCTCTGCACTCCCTTTAAATCTATGAATCTTCTTTTTGAGTTGGAGTGACAGAGATGGTTCACATTAGTCCAGAAAAGGCTGTGCTTGTATACATATATGTCCAGAAAGGCAGTATTTCTTCTGTTTTGCTCCTCATCCCAGTTGTTATGCACAGCAACATCTTTGGATTTTGAAGACCACTGATGACTGCAATGTCTTGAGAGTTCTCTTTGTAAAGACATCGCTGAAATATTTTATTCAACCATATGATGATCTGTGAGATTGGGCAGTGGCCAAGACAACAAAGGAGAATGTAGGCAGTGACAGAAGGTGTACAAGTCAAGCCACTGGCAGCTCTGTGGGACAGTTTCCACTTCCAGTTCTGAACCTCCAATAGACCTGTGAACGACCATATTACACAAGCCCAATTTGAGCAGGTCTCTAGAAATAACATATTTCTCAAGACTGCATTCATGCTGCAAGCTTTACTTAAAGAAGGGCTTCTTCATTCCCTAGTTTTCCTCTCTGTTGGTGTTAAATATCTTTCAGGCAGAAATAGATGAGATACTTAAAAATAAGGTGTGTGGGAGACCCAAATGATGGAGAGTACTGCTATCACGTGCTTAGCTGTTCTCTGAAGGAGAGTCTGGTCTGATTTTGCGTGTTACTAGAACTATGACTTTCTTCCTTCTTTGGTATTCACTGATAGAGGCTCCTCTTGCATATCCTTTAGCTCTACTGGCCTGCGCCACATAAAGAGGTTTAGCTGTATCATCACCAAATGTGAATGTGATCTGTGGAAATGTTTCTTTTATCTTTCTGTGTCCTGAGCTGCATCAGTCAGCACGGGACACTGGAACAGAGTGGAAAATCTCAGCTGAGGTCCTGGCAGTCAGGAGTCCCTGTTGGACACCTGCCCTTTGCAGGGCTGCAGAGTAGTCAGGAAAAGAACTGTGGAAAGCTGGACAGTGTCCAGAGATATAAAGGAAAATATTCTTCCCCTAATGACCAGAAATGTGAGACTCAATGCTTCATGCAAATAAGTCTTAGATAAAGGTCATAAGGTCCCAATTATCCACTGTTCAAAGAACCACACACTCTCCAGCTGTACCTTGAGGCAATAGCAAATGAGTCCTCTTTTCATTATGAGAGAAAGCAGAAGGTAGAAGTCACTATTCAACCTCTCCATCTTCCTTCAGCAAAACACTGTAATTGGGAATGCTATTAATGATAACCGGATATTACCTGTAACCTACAGGGCTTAATGAAGAAGAAAATCTCTCTGACATTTGGAAGGGCGTCCAAATCCCAGTGTTAAAGTGGTGCAGTGCTACAGAACCATAGCTGACAAAGCACTGCATGTACAGGGAAAGGGATAGGAGAGCAGGAGCAAGAGCTGTGACCTTTATGCAGAGGCTGCTGACTGACAAAACCATCTTAGGAGATGTGAAAAAATGCTTCAAGGACCTTACTTGATAACCATTTGAAGAGATGGAAGATGGAGTAAAGTAAAAGTAATTCAAAGTTGGGGTGGTGACAATTACTTTTGAAAACCTCTTTGATGTTCTTAAAAGCTTGAGGCACACATTGATTTGGAAATGACACAAGCCTTTAAGAGGGAGGTGTGAATGCAAACTTGTGTGGAATAGGTCCATATCTGTCTAGTTTTCAAATTATTGTAGGATTCCACTCTCTTACTGGGTGTGGGCTTAGAAATGAAATTATATGTATTCCAGTTTAGACATCCTGTGTTACCTACCCTACTTATGTAAGGCTAGGATTTCACCTGTGATTTCAGCATCCGTGTCGTAAGCAATTCAGAGTAATCTTCAGTCATCGGTGCTGAAAGACAGGATATGCCACAGCAGACCAAACCTGGGATGGAGTTTGCCCCACTGCACTTCAGAAAGGTGTTTGAGTTAAAGGAGTCTGTGGTCTTAATCTTAGATCCTCTCACAAACAGTCTGTATATTTCTTCCCCTGGAAAGGACTCAGTGTAATATTGTAATACTGCTCTTCTGCTTTCCCTTGTTGTCAGAAGGGATGGAAATCTTTCACATTCATAGGGTCTGATCAGAGAGTTGCTGTGAGTTTACCATCAGTAAGGCTACTACAGTTTATACAAGCAGTAATTCTGTCTGACCCTTTGTTTCCATTCAAAGTCTGTTATTCAACTGGTACAGCAGAGACCCAGATGGTGAAAGGAACTTCTTTATTGTCAAACAGTGAGCAGGCAGGAGTGTCACCTAGATCTTGCAACTCTGTACCATACCTGCTCAATCCTGCACCTGTCCCATGGAACGTCTGTGTTCAGCATGGACATTTAGGGTGCTGCATGTTTGCAAGTGGGATTGGTGGGTGTTTGGAAGATGCCTCAGCAGTACAAACAGTTTTGATGCATGCCTTTAAGCTTATCTTCGGAGTTGAAGGTATGTCGCCATGAAGTCCTCTCAGAACTGCTGCCAAGGCTTCACTGGGAGACTTACGAGTGTGGCCAAACATGGTGCCAAACACAAGCACTGAACTTGACCTCTTGTCCATAACACAACCTCTCCCAAACACACCTGAGGCCCATCAGGAAGACAGGGGGAAGAAATGAACAGGCCTGCTGCTGAGCAGCAGACTTTGGTCTCAAGAGACACTAACCCAACACAGTTCACTGCACTCAATAAAGAGACACAAAATGAGAAAGAAAACGTTTCTTTGTGCCTCAAGGTATAAACCTTCTTCATGGCTGAAGACAAATGACTGTGAGAAAGATGAATGGAGTCCCTGATTTTTATATCAGAGAAGAGAGAGAAAATTGCAGGCACTCCTAACTGACGTAGCATACAACTATTTCTTGTCTTCATTTCTAGAAAAACACATACACGTGGTTCTCCCAAACAGAGGAATAAAGCCCAGTTGCAGTTCAAACCTCAACCACACAGGGCTTCTGACTCCTGCTGGACTGGAATTTTTCTGTGAACCTCTTTTTTTTCAATGAAGAACACTGTAATTTTTCAAGTGCAAACATAATATACCAGTACCAGGAGTTATGGAATATGTAGATTAAAGCAGTAAGAGAAACCTTTGCCTGCTTTTAGAGTAGCAAGCATGTGAAGATCAGGTACTCCCTGAAGACAAAGTGGGTCCATGCCTTATGCTAGGAAGCTAAAATGCAGCAAGCTTTGCAAGCAAGCCACTGGGCTGCTGGACAGTTTCCCCTGATCCCTCCTGCTGGAGATACTCCACTTTGTATAAATTATTTATTGTTTGCTGGAGCCAGGATGTAGAGTTTGGTCTCCCCTATTCCAGATGAGTGCCCTCACCACTAGTCTATAGAGTCCATGTTTTCCTCTGGCCCAATGAATATTTAATGACTTATGGAAGTGGAACTGCTCCAGCAGGAGAGGAAGAGTAAGAGAGACATGTTCATTCACGTGGATATCTCACAACATCACTCTGCGACCAGCAGGCAAGGCTTGAGCAAAAGACCTTGGCAGCAAATAAAATCAGCTGGAGGACCAGGGGAGACAATATGAGCACGGAATGGTGGGGTGCCACTTGCTACGCCTCAGTGCAGTTTCAGGGCAATTTCAGAGCAGTTCAGGCCTGATGACTTCATGCATTGTACAAGGCCCTCTTCTTCTTGTGTCTGCCATTGTCAAAATGATGGTGCCAAAGCCAAAAGTATGGGCTTGTTCCACAAAGGCCAAAAACTTAGGAAGTCTGCAAGTGGGAGCTGTGGTAACTGGCAGCCTCTGTGGACCTATGCAGAGTTGGGCTTCATGGCACATTTTGGCTAGACAGGAGATAGCAGAGGAGCAGCTACTGCTTGGCCCCACAGCTGAGTCAGGGCCACCTTGGGCTGGAAGCGTTAGCAAAGGACAGCCAACGCAGTGCTGAAATGTCCTTCGATAAGGGAGAGAAGCCTTGTTGTTGTAGACTAGCATAGCAAAGGGCCATCTTGGCCACCTGGAAAAGGACTTTTCTTCACAATACTGGACAGTACTGAGGAGCTTCAACTTTGCCACTGACAACCCAGACATACCTGCTGCTCCATAGAGGTGATGGAACCTGGCGGTGGCACAGCTGGCTGTGCACAGGGCATTGGGGTACCTGGCTGTGTCCCCTGGAGGTTTTCCCAGCTTTTGCAGCTGTCCCACCGAATGCACTCATGTCAAGGCTGAATTCATTGCCCGCCTGATTGAGTTGTTACTGTGAAAAGCCAGTTAAACTGAGATGGCTACTGTGGTACAGCCATATCGGTTTGCTTGGCACAGCCCTCAAGAATACAGAGACTGGGAAGTTCTCCTCGAACTGGGAGAAATGGTTCTAAAAACTGGTTAAAAAAAAAAAAAAAGAACAAACTAAACTCAAACCAACTTGCCCCATTTGAATTATTATCAGAATTACTGATGCTAGCTGCTGCCACCTTCACAGGGAAGACTGGTGCTGGTAATAAGAGCACTTATGAAAGGTTTTCCAGGCAGCTCCTTCCTTCCTTCCTGCTGTGCAGCTTGGCTCTCTGAAAATGGCCAATGCCAGGCTCAGGGCTGCCCTACACCTCCTTTCCCCTAGAGATGACCACTTACCAGGCAAGCATCACCACACCTCTGGTCACAGAGATTTCTTGGGCCAGAAGGGGTAACTACAAAGCCCAACGTTCCATCTTAAGTCAGGCTGTAACTTTTGACCTCCCAGCCCTTAAGCTTTTTCCTGGGCACCCGAGAGTTGAGTGTACAAACCAAGAAGGATCTGCCCTTTCCAGTATGATCTGTGGAAAGTGTCCAGCTGCCCATCTAGTTTTGCAGGACAGGTGGTGTGACTCCTGATTTTTCCTTCCCTGGAGGGCTGTGATTAAGCAGTCCCAGACAGGGCATTTCAGGAAGAGGGAAGGGTTGCTCTGCACCAGCAATGCCACTTCAAGAATTCCTCTCCCTTATATATGGGGTCTCAGACCTCCTCTTGTTGAAATGAAAAGCAAAGGCTCCCAGGAGCTTCACTGGGTACAGCATGAAGCCTGAACTGCCTTCTAGAGAGCAGCATCTGTGTTTCAGTGCCCATTCTGCATAAAACACATTGGGATTCCAAGGGTGTGCACACCAGCTGTGCATTTGAGAAATATTAGTAATATCTTTGATGCAAAGAGCTGGTGTTGTTGATGTTGCAACTGCTGGAGACAGTTATCAAGAAGATGACTGTAGAAGACCTGACAACAGGCACTTAATTAATTTCAGAATCCAATTTACAGAGCCTTGGCGTATGATGATGGACAGAAACAAACTAATGATCTCCAAATGAAATTTCTCCTTCATTTGAACACAAAATGGGAGGATAGCAAAGGGAAGAAAAAGAGACATTCTATATCCTCTCCTTGATTATAATTCCTTGCCTTCAGCTAGATCAATATCATTTCTGCTGGAGATGGAGGCTGCCTCTGGTTTCCATGGCAATGTCGTTGTTGGAGGCTTGCAGGCTCCATGAATCCCCAATTTATCAGTCTTCTAGGCTTTAATAATGGAGACCAGCAGTCAGGCAGCTTATGAATGGCACATGTCTTTTGGGCTGGGGGAAGGGAGGCGGGAGCGTGGTTTGTAGTAAGGGCTGCAGCAATTTGTTTTCCTGCCTCCGACAGCTGAAGGGGGAGGAGTACAAGGGGAGGAGCACTGCATTAATTCTGGATGCACTGAAGGAATTTCTAGACCATTTTGCTGCAATTATGGAAGATTTCCTCCTATAGTTTCTTTTCCCTGGACAGCTTTGTCGGGGAAGGGGAGGAGAGCAACATCACAGCTGGTCCTGTGTGAGGAGCTGGGAGCTGTAGATGGAGAACCCAAAGGCTCTATCACTCCACATGTTTCCTTCCTCTTCTTAATCTTCTTTATTTCAGGATCAGCAGTGCGTGAATGCCAGCAGTCTGCCACAGTTTCAGGTTCATTTTTACCCCCCTACTGATCCTACCACAATTGCCAGGATAATCAGTAGAGCTGTAAGATGGGCAGACCTCTAAGGACCTGATCTGTCTGTCAAACTTCTGTCACTTGATGTGCTATTCTTTGTGCATCTGCTAGACCTCTCCAAATGCAAGCCTCCAACCCCAAAGTGCTCTAATCTTCATTCCCTGAATTAATTACTTTGCTAGGAAGGTCCTGGCTGTAGAACAACCACTATCAGTCACTTCAGTAAGGTTCAATTGCCCTATATGTACTCAGGGTATTTCCATTTCTGTTTCTCTTTCCTCTGATTTCCCCCCTGTAGTCTCACAGGGCAGTCTCTCTAAAGAGGCTAAGGAATAAATGGGTGTGTGTCTTTGTTCTGTCCCTTCACATGCCCTCTATTTCTAAACTATCATCCAGAACTTAGCTCAGCAAGGGAGAAAAGATGGGTGACACAAAAGAATGCTGTTGAATAAGATGGGGACATCCTGTTTTCCAACACATATGCCAAGAGCAGCTGTCAACTGATATGTTCCACAGCTGGAAGCAAGTTAAAACCTCTATATTCAAGCTGTTTGAATCACAAGGTATTTAAGGAAATAAAAGAGTACCCTTTTTGGTCTCTATATGAAATCAACACAGGCAGGGGTGAAGAAGAGTAAAGAACAACTTATGGATAATTTCTTCTTAGGTTTTCCTCAGATGAAGTAATGAATGCCTTTCTTCTACCTACCTTGCTGTGATGGCTTGGTGAGTATTGCTGAGATTGCTGCATCTCCAGTTTTGGATTGAAATTAGGACTTCATGGAATTTCAGAAATAACAGGCCCAAGGCATCACACCTGTGAAAGTGCTGCTGTGTGCAGAGTGGCTGGTTGAGGTGCTGGAATGGAGAGACAAGGCGACTTAGCCTCCTGGTTACATCACAGGCTTTTGTGTGACCACAGCCCTGTTCTTCTTTGTACTTTACTGATTCTAAAATGCAGATAAAAGCTTTCTTTTTCTTCATTGGGGTGCCACAAGGATAAAACACCTTCAACAACTGTGAGCTAGGCTACTGTTGTGACAAAGACCAGATAAATACTTATATTTCTGGCTGACTGTAGCATTTTGGGAAGGTTACAATGGAGACAGCTCTTGATGCTCACTGAGGTGTGGGTTCATCCTAAATGTATGATCTGGATATTATATACTGTTTTATCTTACAGATCTGGTAAAATCTTGATATTGTATCTGAAAAGACCAGTACACTACCTTGTTGGAAATTCAAGTAGTGGATAATGAAGAACTGTGGACTCAGTGTCTGCAGAGGCATCTTTGACTCTGGGTCACCCTTTTGCGGGAGATGGAGGGGCTTGTAGCTTGGAATAACTCCTGGAGGGAGTCTTTCTGGTTCATCGAGGCAGCTGAGCAACTGATTGTGCAGTGGATCAGCTCTGACCCCCACTGGTATTTGGGGAAATGCTGCACAAATCACTTCCCGTTTCTCCCCTTCAAGCTCCCTGACTGTGAAGACCGTGGAACCTTGGTAGGAGCCTGTTGAGGTTACAGCACCTTTGATGCTGTTTGGTAGGAGGCCACTCAATACCAGTGTAAAACATTTGCCTCAAAGGCACTCTCATCTCAAAAGAGCTCTTTTACCTTGCTTTTGGCCACTGTACCACAGAGCCTCCTGCTTGCCCTCCAGTTTCTGGTGCAGCAAAGCATCCCCAGAGATGCACTGTGACAGATCACACTGCTGACCAGGTGGGAGTATCCTGTCCTCCCTGAAGCTGCCTTTGCTTCTAGCTGTGAAAGTGGCTGAGAGTGACATTGTTAAAGGAGACCTCACTGTCTGAAAACTTAACCACTCTTCTAACACTAGCTAGATTCAAATTGCCAAGTTATAGGTACACAGGGAGTTTGGGACAAAAGTGCTGGTATTAGGCAGCAATAAATGAATAGTCAGCAGTAGGTATGTAATTTTTTTCTGCCTCCAGGCTTCACTGGATCTATGAATGTGAGAAGGAAACAGCAGTGGAAGAAAGAAGGAAAGCCACTTCTTTCCCATTCTCCAGGAAGGAAAAAATATTTGCAAATGTAGCTGTAACAGGGTTAACACCTCACATTCACAAGGAACATCCCTTTTCTCTCCCCACCCTCTTCCTCCATCACTCCCATTTCTCTGGAGACCTCACTGCTCCCTCCCATCAGCCAAAGTTGGGGAGTTTCCGTGGCAACCTGGCAGCTGGTGTCTAGACACTGTGAAAGATGCTTTGCAATGGAGCTGTGAGCCTGACTCCCCTCGGCACCCCCTCCCCACTGCTGCGCACCCTGAGCATGTCTCCCACCACTCCCTCCCTTTCCATCTACTGCATACATGGATGCTGGTGCAGGGTTGGACTTCCATAGTGATGCTGGTGGAAGAAAGGGATGGGTTGGGATGAGAGGGATAGGAAATCCCTAAGCTACTGTCTTTTCAGCCAAACAAAGCGCAAAGGCATCTGGGGCGACAGAACTGGGGCTGTCTGTCCTCTGAGGATTTAGCAGGATCAGAAAAAGAGGCAGCTGTCCAAGCTTGGACCAAAGTTATCAGACATGGGACTTGCATAAGTTGTTTTTGTTTTTCTCTCTGCTGGAGTAACTGAGCCATTTATACATCGTTGTGAATCAAAGATGTGGTGGTCCAGGAAGAGGAGGCCCAAACTACCATGTATTGTGGCTGTATTAACCCTTTTGGTTTAACCTTAACAGGCTGCTTTGCCTGCTTCTTTCCCTGGACCTCCTGCCTGCTACTTGCACTGGGGACATTCCTCCCCACCACCTCATTGCAGGGTTTGCCAAGGTATGCAGATCTCCCAGGTGTCATGTGCCCACCAGGACCCCCAGGGCTCACAGGAACCAGGTGGTACCCTGGGTCTGTCTGTAGCAAGTGAGGCATTCACCCAGGTTTTGGAGAAATTTTACAAGTCAATCTCCTGGACCAGACACAGCCACTCACCTGAAATAACCAATTCCTTAGTTTCTCAGTGTTTTGCTGGGACAATGTAAGTCTGCCAGTTCTCAGAGGCAGTGAGTGGGGAGAGTGTAGGATTTTAGCACTGCATATTGTAGGGCTGACTGCAATGGGCTAACATGGATCAGGAAGAGAACTGTGTAAGCAACAGCTCTGAACCTGAAGTGTGTCTTGCTTCAGCAGTCTCAGACCTACCATCGTCTGCCTGGAACAGGCTTCTGGCTGGCTAGAAGGACAGATGGATCGGGACAGATGAATCAAGCTGTGAAGCCTGGATCCAAATCTGGATCCAAATGTCATTAAAACTAGGAGAGACTCAGGTCAGGGATTTTAAATGGGGCCTTCCAGTGCTTCTTAGCCTCCAAAAAAACCCAAACCCAAACATATTTAAGCAGAGTCATCTCTGGGGCAGATGAGATCTGCTTGTAACAGAGCAGGAAGACCCAGATTAATATTTGGGAGCAAAGTGAAGACCAGAGGAACAGGTTTTCAATTCCATCTCTGCCCAAGCTGTAGCTGGCAAAGGACAGAGAAAGGAAGGAGTATGAAAAATGCTAGAGAAAGAGCAGTGTCTGCATAGATCTGGGCAGTACTTTAGAATGAATGCACAGGAGAGTTCTAGCTGCACAATCAATATCAGCAATAATTATGCAAACAGAGAGAGAGCAGCAAAAGCAAAATCCCTGCATCTCTATTAGAATCCCAGAGTGTTGTGCAATTTCTCTTCTCTTGGCATTGGCTGTGGTAATTTAAAGATCTGCAGTGGAACAGAGACAAAAAGGAAAACAAAACCCAAGCCACCAGCCACAAAAGAAATGATCATCAGAGAGGTTGCTGCTACTATGGTCATAAGCTGATGTCTGCTCTGATTTAATTAATCTTGGCAAGTCAGACGGGAGCTGGGCAGGTCCCAAGAGACAGTGTTTTACCCGGAAATCCACTCAACCTAATTTCACTAATGTAGGGCAGTGGAGGGACTTGGAGAGGAGCCTGCATGCTCAGCCATTAGAGCACAGCATAGGCAAAGGCAGCTGGAGGTACCACCATCCAGCAAAACTGCTGCCTGCGTGCCTGCTTCAGCTTTACAGCAACCAGAGCTGCATATGTTCCAGGCGTTTGCTCCCCAGCAGGGCTCACAGACATGACTCTCACCCTTTCCAGGAAATAAATGGAATACTGAGGAGCAGGAGCTCTCTAAGACCCTATTTCAGCAAGGATCTGAAGATAGTTCACTTCCATACTGTTACTCTTCCATGGGCAAGGCTGTTTCCTAGCAGGTGCCAGTTGGAGGTGTAGGTATGAAGTCTCTCTCTGACACAGGCCCTTCAGCTGGGAAGTAAACGCACATCAGCTTATCCCACCATGCTGCTCTGTCCCTTAAACAATCCTGAGGTCACAGCTTAAGGTTTGTCTGAGGCTGCTCAAAAGGTTTCTCAACTTGGTTGATCCATCCAGGGTGCTAGATGTGAGATCGGTGGCAGCTCAGCTCACAGATGCCTGTCTCTTTGGCAAAATTATCGCATGCTATAGGATGATTTTGACTGCAGCAGAGCTTTCCAAAGATTGAAACAAAAAAGCAAACTGAAATCTCAAAGCTGTGTCTATGGGGGTGGGACCACAGGACTGGAATAACCAGGAACAGTGCAAGTGATGACTGGTGTGCATTAAGACAACTGCAAGGGTGATGACTGCAAGCACAAACCAGGTGGGTTTTGTTGTTGGTTTTGGGGGAGGGGGGTGGGGGGAGGAGGGTGTTAGGATTTTTGACCTATCCATTTTTGCTTTATCCTTCAGGACTGAATTTATTTTTGGCCCTTCCTCAAGCGTCTTTTGCTTTATATTACAGCTCTGCCTCCGCTCCTGTTCTGTTTCCTCCATGCATGCACATCTTGTGTTCTCATTCTGTGAGTTTGGGTCTTTTTGCTCTGTGGCTGGAATGCTCTAGAACAAATGTTGGATGTCTCCACCTTGGCTTGCTACAGATGTGGATGTTCCCAGGCTGCAACTCCTCTTGTCCTACAGTAGGCATCTTAACAGGACAGGTTAATAGAGTCCTAAAAATGTGATGTTTATTTCCACTAATAAGAAAGGGAGGAGAGGGTAAGAAGATCAGCTGGAGATGCCTCTTTGTAGATGTCTGCATTTGGGTGAGATGTCTATCTACTTTGACCTCAGCTTTGTCATACCATGATCTCACAATGAGCATATCAGTGCTGCCCCAGTCCAGGCTCACCTGAAGAAATAACTGACTGCCTCCTGCTTGTTCTGTCCCTCACAAGGGCTCTGATCTTGCAGGAGATCTCACAATGCTGGCATGTTCAGAAGGGATGCAGCTTTAGACAGGTGGAAATTTGTCTACCCAGAATGAAATGCTTTTGTTCTCTTAGCAGGGGGTAGCCTGAATTCTCACCTGCTTTTTTGTCACAGATGTGAATGTAAAATGCCAAGTCTATGCAGTTCTCTATGTATAATGGTATCTGTCCACTACAAACTCAGGTGTGACAGCCCAGAGTTCTAAAAAGTGGAAACTCAAGACCATTATTGGATAAAAAGGAAAGTAAGAAATATCCCCTCTGATGTATGGAACCCCTGGGATAGCTATCTACTAATCTCCCCAGGAATACCTTGTCCTTCTTTGCTGGGACACTGAAAACTAGGCTGGACAAAACCCCAGAGAACATACTGCAGAAGTAGCCTGCATCAAACAAACTGGTGAGTCAGATAAACTGTCTCACCTCTGCTCATGAATGCAGAACTGCTATTAACTGGCCCTGATGTCAGTGGGGTTGTGATCCATTGCTCCTGTTGCACAGAGCACATTCTCTTCTTTTTACTGATGTGGCTTAGCAGTGCCACAGCTTGAAATTTTTTTTTTTTTTTGTGCTGAATTCTTTATCCTTCATGATATTGCTTATTGCTAAAGTTCATTACTATATAATAACACCAGGTTGCTTCTTTTTCTCCATCTCAGAGATCAATGAAATGCTGCTAAATCTGCTAGGGAATAAGGCATAGCTTAGCAGGGTGTAGCATTACGTAGAGCATTTCCCCTTATTACTTCAACACCATGCAAGAAAAGAGGAGAGTGATTCACTAATTTTGTGTGACAATTCCTGTTCAAAAAGCTAGACTTCTTGTTTATACTTGGGATATCCACAGTCCATCATTTGGTTTGTAGGATTCCTCTCTGTTGACTTGAATATAGGGTGAAGTGACTTGAAATTGTTTCTGCTGCTCCGTGGCCTCAGAGTCAGTCCAGGCTGTTTCATCCATGGCAGAAATCAGTGCAGTCTCTGGGCTGCTTCAGCAGAGAGTCATCTGCCTACCACTGTCTGCTCCCCAGAGAAGTGTAATGGGGACAGTGAGGCACCTTCATGCAGTTCCTCTGCCAGCCAGGGATCTCCAGGCGACACAGGCACTCCCTGGAAATTAGATTTGCCGCTGTGGTGAGCTAACAGGGAACAAAACACAGCAGAAAACTCTGTTTCAACCTGTCTGCTCATCAAGCAAGAGCAGCACAAAAGCACTGTGATCTACCCCACAGCACCGAGGTTGCCAGCTTTCCCACTTAGAGTGCGACCAGATTTCCTGCCCATCCCTCCAGGACAACTGTCAAGAGCTTATTCCTGTAGGAGCTGGACCCCACTTTCAGCTACTGATGTAACAGGGGCATCTGTGTGATTTAGTGGTTCGTATGTCTTGGCCAAGGCACTCGGTAGCACAGCAGGTGTGCAGGACCTCCCAGTGTCTGTCTGTCCCTGTGCGTGCTGTGTTACGGGCCCATCTGTTCTGCTGTGTTGAGGAGGCTGTGGCACTGCTGGCATATTTTCAGTAGGACTGTGCATATTTTCAGTAGGAAGACACAGAAAGTTTTAAGCACGATGGAATACAGTGTCAGGACTTGTTTTCCTGAAGGCACATTACCTGTCTTTTGTTACTCTTTCACTCATCTTGCACTTAGACGTGGAAAGAAACCCCAGAAATTCTACCTTACTAGGATCTGTCAGAGCTTTGTAAGAAACCAAGTTTTGCTGCTGGCTAACAATAGTCTTTCTGCTCAGATTTAGGGGTAGATGGTTGTGCACTGGAATTCTACTCTGTGCTTCATAATTCAGCATGTCTCTTGTTACAAATGCCTTGGAGAAGAGCAGAATTAAAAGGACTCCCCTCCCTCCCAGTAATCAAATCATTCAGGAAAATTAACAAAAGTTAAAAATTAGCCCAGGCTGGCCTGCTTTGCCTTACAGCAGTACTTGCATCCTATTTTAACCAGTAGCTTATTTTGTCTTTGGTGTGTGGTGGTAGCTATACCAGATATAGATGAAGTCTTTCAATAGCATTCTGTTTAGCTGTTCAATATCAAGGAAGGAAAAGCCCACAGATGTTTTTGTTGATGGGTTTTGCAGGTGCAGTGGCTCAGGCCATGAGGATGTTCCCACAGAATTTTTTTCCTTTTGGAAAACCAAGAGTCCTGGTTTACTAAGATAAAAAGTATTTGAAAGTCCAGAAGTAGAGCCTCTAATGAAGATGATTCAGGATGGGATGTTACAGACATCTTAGAGGTGACTCATAAGGAAGTGGTGCTTAGGAACATATTTAAAAGCTGGGCTAAAGAGCTGAGGGGGAGTGGGAAGCAGGAATGCCAGTATTGGAAGAAAATACAAGTCTGCCATCTGATGGCATCAAATAGACCAGGCCAAAATGCATGAATGGTGTCAGTAAGGAAAGTTTCACATCCCGATTAGCATTCTTGCTGAAGCTAAACATGGGTATGAGGATGCTAATCCTCACAAACAAACCCTGGCAAGTGAACATCCATATCATTAAGCTGACAGCACAGGCCATGGTGTGATTTTTGCACACACTGACTAGATTGGCCGGGACAGGTCCCAGAGACAGCCACCCTGTTCTGGAGGATAAGAGAGTTTAGCATTATGAACATAAGCTGTGTGGTACCATCTCGCCCTGGGACCAGGGAGCAGTCCCTGGCCCATTTTATTTGCTGGTACAATGTAATCTGCTAGCCCATCAGGTAAGCCAGGAACTGTCCAGGGACCCCACAGTCCTTTCTGAATGACGACTGGAGAGACAGTGATACTACAGAGATACGTTGACTGCCGTCATTGAGGTTTGTGTCATACCAAATGACATGTGGTCTGTCCCACACCACCCAGCCCATCAGCACTTATTTTGTTTCCCAGTTCTTTTTCCCAAGTCTGGAGGGATGATGTTTGCTTGACCTCTCAATGGGCTGTGTATTTGTCTGTGTGGGAGGGGGAGTCAGTGAGGAATGGGCAGAGATGGTGATGGAGCAGAGCAGTCACTACAGGGCACTAAGTCCCTTGTGAGTTATTCTGCCTTACAGCCCTGCAGCCCTCAGTCAACCATCACCTTGTCTGTAAAAAGCTATCCACGCTGTGCATGGACTGTTTCTGAAAAAGGTCAGAGAACATGTTAGTGTACCGTGATCTAAAGATAGTGAGACTGGGTCAGTAGAAACTCAGAGACAATTAAATCCATCCTGCTGCAATTAAGGAGTCATGGTGTTTTGGGCTAGATGAACCCAGCAGTGAGATCACTCCAGATAGAGGGGCACTCCTGCCACTTGCTTTCTTCCTCCCAGCTGCCTCTGCCTTCCCCTGGGTTCTGATCCTCTGTCTAGTTCATTGTGGGATTGCTCCTAGGATTAGTTTTAACTTCTTATGTGAATGGTGTGCCAGAACAAGGTGTTTGATTGACAGGCAGACCCAGTCTCCAGTTACTCACTGCTTTGCCCCAAGGCAGCTTTGCATTTGAAAGGAGAGCCCAGAAAGCTGGAGAAAGGTGGCAACCTCCTGGATGAAGGCCCCAATTCTTGAAGGCTAGAGATATTTTTCTAGATCTCTGTTCAGTGTGAGGGAAATATGAGTTACAGGTTATAAAATTTTTCCCTCTGGGTCTTGCAGGCTACAAGTGTGTATAGAGTTTTTGTTTTTTGATCTCTATAAGTCTTGAATTAATTAAGGGAAAATGATTCAACAGTGGTTGGCACAGTGAGTGGGTTCCTTAAAATGGTGTGTGATCTAGTTGGTAAGCCAAGATCCTAATCAGTGCACCTGATGACATGAACACTGGTTGCCTAGCACATCAGCAGCGAGCAAGGCAGCTCCTTCCAGTTGTACATGCTTTCTGGTTGAAGGTTTTTTGTGAGAGTTGCACACTTACCTGCTGGGCTGAACCTTCGTATGTTCTTTCCATGCTGCAGAAGTGCCAGGGACTTTGAGACCTGGATCACTTTGGGGAGAGAGAAGCCTGAAGCCATGCAGTCCATCATGCAGTGGCTGTGTGCACATGCAGGATGCTGTAGATCATGGCTGACTAACCTGGACCATCTGTTTCCCCACTAGATGCTGTAGAAGAAACCAAACCTACTGAAAGTGCCCAGCAGGAAGAGGTGAAAGAAGAAGAGAGCAAGGCGGACCAAGAAAATGCCTGAACATTAAGAAATGACTCCCCATTGCCCCTCCCTCCCTCCCCCTATCCTCTATCCTTCCTTCCCACCCCAATCTCGATCTCCCCCCTTCCTGCTCACATCTGTGAGCCTGTCTGTCCCTCTCCCACTCCCACTTAAACCCTTTTTCTCTCTGTGTGGCAAACATTTAAAGAAAAAAAAAAAAGCAGGAAAAATCCCAGTCAAACAGTGTGGCTTAAACATTTCTTTGTTTCTTGGTGTTGTTATGGCGAGTTTTTGGTAATGATGATCCAATCATTTTGGGAAAATTCTTGCACTGTATCAGAGTTCTTTGACCTGGCGCGTGCGTGTGTCTGTCTGCCCACTGCGAGCACGCTCTCTCTCTCTCTCTCTCCTCTCTCTCTTCTCCAAGTGTGTGTGTGTGCGCAATGTTACGTTCATCCGAGGAGTCCAGACTTACTGAGTGAGTTAAAACAAAAGAGGGGAAAAAAAATTCTTTTCTTCCTTTTTCAATGTGATGGAATGAACGAAAGAAAAAGAAATACCCACTGCAACAAACAAATGAAGGAAAGAGAATACTAAACCCCAGTTTGTTTTCAGAACTAAAACAACAGCAACAACTAAAAAATGTGCCAATTAGCGTAATGCTTGGCTCCAGGCTCCTTTTTCAAACTGAACAATAATTATAATAAATGAGAATAATGATCATTAATACCACTGTGTCGCATTTCTATGCTGCTGTACATCCTGCTGGCCTATGGTCGTTAGTGGGTCACTTCTTGCATGGCCCAGCTGTGCTCCTTGGCCACCAGTCAGTGACCGATTGCTCTCCCTGGCACTGCTGAGGGGATTTTTAAGGGAAGCAGGCTTGGATTTTGAGCGAGCTGTTACCCCTGACTAACATAAATAATGAAAGTAGCAAAATCAGGTTTAGGAAAGGACATAATAAGGGGGTCTCTAGGAGGCCTCTAGGTTTGAGAGATTTGGAGAACTATGGTGACCTTGGAGAGATGAGCCTGTAGAGGGACCTGCTTTGATCCATGCTGAAGGTCTAACCACTGCCAAGGGGTGCACCAAGGGCCTTAAGGGGACAGGGTCCTGGGGCCTGACCTTCCTCCAGCAGCAGGATGATGCTCACCCCATTGGGCTAGAGTTGGAGAAGTCACTGAGTAGCATAGTGTGACCCTTCAAAAGTGTTCTGTTTGACAAAATAAATTGGGCCAATGCATTGAATAAACAGGCACATGGGCAGGATGAGGTCTGGTGGTACAAGAGCCAGTAAATGGCACTTTGAGAAATACCTCATTCCTGCTCCCTGGCAAACCCCAGAATGGTTCATCCAACTCTAATGAGGCCCAAGGCTTTTAGCTGTCTTTTATGGCTGTGGGCAGAGCACCATCATCTCTACCCCTGTTTTCCATAGGCTGTGGAAAGTTCCCTGGTGCCACCAACCACATGTCTGCTAGACCCAGACTGTCCCAGTGAAGGACTGACAGATACCAAACCCTAAGCCTGCACAGCCATCAGGGTTTGCTGCTCTGTTTACGAGCTGTGAGAGTGAACAGTTGAAATATATATAGTAATATCTGGACTTTCATAAAAGCCCAGTTATTGGCTGTTACTGCTCTTTCAGTGCCCTGATTATTATCATGTGCTTTCCCACCAGCCTGTGCATGGTTTCCTGGCTGCATTGGCAATGATAGCCAGCGTACCCTGCAGTGTTACCGTATGATGCTGCAGGGCCATGATTAAACTGTCCTCGGTAGTAACACCAAAAAGATGGGTATGCTGACAGCTCCAATAGTCCCTTGGTGGCTGATGCCTCTTGGAGTGGCAGCCCCATGGCCTGCAGAGGGCGGGCTGGCCCTCCCTGCCCTACTAATTTGTTCTCCTCCATCTCTTTGTTGGAAATAGGGAGAAAAGATGAACAGTGTCTCCTCAGAAACGATCGCTTTGAACGTAGACTGCTCACTTGAAAGTTCCATCAAAACACGTCAGGATTCATTTCCATGTGCTTCCTGGCATTGTGTAGAAATAAGAGAGAGAGAGAGACGGGGAATATTTTTTAAAAGAGAGGGAAAGAGAGAGTGGGAGAGAGATTGAACAGAGAGTTTTAAAAACAGGGATTAGAGAGAGGAGGGGGGGAAAGATTTCCGAGTGGATAGATGGATGATAGGGAGAGAGAGGGGAGTATAGCTAGAGAAAGAAAGATTAGAGTGAAAAAGATGAGAGAGAGACAGGAAGAAATTAGATAATATGGAGCAATAGACGATTGATAGAGATAGTGAAACGTAGCTAGCTAAAGTAGATTAGACAGACTAAATAGGTAGAAAGATGGGCTGACTGACAGATAGGTATTGTGTCATACTTCATAAATGATATATATGCTAATATTCCCATGTCATGATGGGTGGTAAACCCTGAGACACCTTCCAGCCTGACCTCAATTCAGCAAATGTAGCGCAGACATCAGGCATTGCTTGGACCGTATGTCAGGTCTCACCATCTCGCTTGTTTCTGCTGTGGAAGCAGCAGGAGCGTGGATGGTGTTTGGGGAGGGAGAGCGCTCTGACGGACACGGTGGGCTGAGGCATAGAGAGGAGAGGTGTAGAGTATGTTTGCTGTTCGTAGCACACAGGGTGCCCAGCCCAGATCAGACATTGCAGATACCCCGTGTCTCTAGCACCGAGTTGAGAGAATTGAAGTTCAGCTCCCAGGATTTGTGGGAGAAGTGTTTGGGAGGAGGCAGGAAGGAGAGAGCACAGTTTTTGTTTGGCCTTATTTCCTGTTATGACCACAAGAGTTTTCTTAAGGACTGTCTTGCCTGTTTCTGCAAAGACCATGTGGTCTCCCTGCTCTTCTGACTTTAGACACAAATTTTTCATCTTGTCTCCAGGTTGCTATTACAATTTTTAACTTTATAAGGAAAAGAAAACTGCCTCTCATGTCTTCCTGGACATAGGCCTTCCTCCCTCCTCAAAAAATGAAAAATCTTTCTCTCCCCAAGGATGTTTCATCTTTGTATTTCGCATGTTGCCTCTCCCTTGGGTGATGGTTGGGGCACTGCGCGTGTTTTGTCACCATTTGTAAGAACATACTTTGCCATGTTGCTTAGAGAACAAAGGGTTGGGTTTTGTGTCTTGGTTTTTCCCCTCCCACAAAGAAAATGGGGTATGTGGTTACCAACTGCAAACCTGAATAATTTAACTACTAATTCCTCTCCCTTGGTTCCAGTTTAAAATTACTTGCTGTAACCAAGCACCCCCTATCTTTCTTATTGTACCGTGTCCTGATCCTGCCAGAGAGTCAGGGCAAAGAGAGCGTGAGAGAGAGAGCACAGAGACAAACCCTGCCTTGAGCAGGCAGTGGTTTAATGTGTAATACACAAGATTTGTATAGGAAGCTGGGCTGTCTTCAGGGTACAGGAAGAGAGCAGAGAAAAGCATTTGGATTTCCTTGAGTTGCCTCCTCAGCCAGATTTTCAAAGGCTAAAAGGAAACAGTATAAACGATGTAGCATGGGACGGAAACTGGAAAGAGAACAAGGGTATTTGAGGAACAATTTTTCTAGCGAGATATCAAATGAGCTGAGAGCAGCAGAAGAGGCAGGAGGTCCCAGAAGTAAGAGTGGAGCAAAAAGTAATCAGCAGAGTAGTTGGAGCTTTTCTACTAGTCCTGATGTGGCAACCAACAGGAATTCCCCAGGGAGTATATATCTAATTCTCTCTCCCTGAAGAGGATATAGCTTTGTCTGGAGATGTCTGTGGTTGTTACTTTATGTGTGGAAAGGGAAGGGCATGTCAGAGTGACTCACACTGGGAATATTATACATGACCTCACCATGCAGTGCTGTGGAAATTCAAGGTCTGAGAGGGGCTTCTTTCATACCTCTGTAGTAAGATACACTAGTGACCCACAGCTACACTGAATGCTTGCACCAGCTGTAGGCCAGCTCTTGACATTTCACTGCTACATTTCACTAGACTAAGCCTTGGAAAAGTGAATAAAATTCCAGCACAACCCCCCCACCCCACCCCGTCAATGCAGTAGATCATTCGCATTAGTTTGGTCTGCCTTTCAATGCTTGTGGCATCCTGACTATCTGCACTGACAGATATAAAACCCCACAACCCTTACAATAGTTACATCAGCCAAGGAGGTTCCCAATGAGACACATTCCAAAGGGAGGGGAAGGGCATCCCACTGAGATCCCTTCAGACGCAGTGTTTTCCAACCCTAAATCCTAATGCAGCCCCATGAGAGGCCTCGGCTAGAAGGAACTCACCTGGGGTGACCACATAAACACCATCACTTAGGTGTTACTCTAGGTGAAAGAAATGGCCATGACTGAAGGAGAGGGGTTTAGGAAGAAAAGGAAAGAAGAAAAAAAGGACGAGGGAGTTCATACCAACCTCCACACAGGAGTAATTTCTTTTTTCCTGTGGTCTCCAAAGAGCAAACTAGCACTTGAGACTTCTCATATTGAAGGTCTGGTGTCTTAGGAAGGAAATGGAGTGGTTGTGGTTTGCAGAGGTGGAGGGAAGGGTTTGAATGAATGTTTTTGTGGTCCCTCTTGGCTAAGAAGTCTGTTCGTTAGTCACCTGCAGCTCAGCGACACCAGAAGTGGCATTGGGGATCCTCTTCCAGGCCTGTGCTCAGATTCCCTGCTTTTCCATATTGCCACATTAGCACTTTCACTGCATATTTAGAGCACCTCAGGACTGGTTCTCCTCTCGCTCACACCGGGGTAACTCAGGAGTCACTCCACTGGAACCAGTGGTGTTAATCTGGTGTGAAAATTAATGCGAGAGGAGGATTTGACTCCTCGGGGGGGGATTTTCCGGGTCCCCGAGGGGGAAAAAAAAAAATCAATGGGAGTTACATGTCTAACTGCCACTTGTGCCTGTGAAAGTCTGCCCCTTATCTACCTATATGTATATAGGGTACAGTTTTCAGAATAACCTAATGACACGGGCACTTGAGAGCACACATTTCACTGACTTTCAAAGAGATGCAAGTTCCTAAGGCCCAGATGCTGAAGGATGTCCAAACTCCTCACTGTAGTGCATTTGGGGGTCTCAGGCCTGAAATTCTCCAGTCTTTTCCCAAAGTGGAACTGACGATCATGAGTCATTTAGGTGGTCCTGAAAGCGCTACCCTCTATCCATTTTTCAGGGTGTTGATCTCAGGTCATGTGCGAGCCTGCATTCTTACCTACAATGCTTTATTACTACATTCCTCTGTTGAGCAATACTTGGAAGAAGAGGTGAAGGTCAAGATTTGCAGAACAGTCTAGTGACCCCAGTGGCTCACATCTGGAGTGCCCAGCTTGAGAGACGCCTCACTGGGGTCCAAGCCACAGGTCCCCTGTATGCTCCGAACATCGAGATTCATGTATTACACACCAAGAACCACTGGTCACTTCCAAAAAAGAAATCCCAGCCTGAGACCTAGACTACTCTCACAAAAGAAAATCCTAGGTGAACCATTCACTCAATAGCTTGGTTTTTCTGCTCATGCCTGTTCCCAATGAATAAAACACATCCCTGTGCATCACCTAAGCCCTATTTTGAGGAGTTACACTTGCATACAGCTGAAGTAACACAGTAGTAAATCGGGGCCTGAAGAAGGTGGCTACAGCCTAGAGAGTATCAAGAACAGTGACGTGTCTGGAAGCTAATAAGAGCAGAACTTGACGATTAGAGCGGCCCATTTCCGATGCTCTTGTGTGAGGATCTGGAAAGAGTCTCTCACTCATTGTACTTGTGCATTATGAATGTGTCCATCTGCAGAGATCTAATGTACACATATGTCCTGAATATTGTCCTAAGGTTGCAAGCTTCAAAAATGAGCAGAAAACATTCCCGAGAAGTGAGAATAATACAGATGTCTGTATTTGAAAAATTGGTTCAAATAAAGTCTCTCACTTATAGGTACGTGTAGTTGTGTGCAATTATTTGCTCCTGGAATGGAAATTTCTCCCTTGTGTAGGATTTTGATGCTTTCAGAAAAGATTTCATTCCAGTCTTCCTTGACCTTCTCAGTCAAGCCCTACTAGTGTGGAAGGTACTTAATACCCATTGAGATAGGCCTGATGGAAGTTGTGGTCTCCCATGTATAAGTACTGAGTATTTATATAACACGACATAGACATCCCCACAGATGCTCTTGACCCTGGAAAGGCTGGCCTGTGGCGGTTTGGACACTGCCTATAAACCAGGCTGAGCCGAGAAAAGCTGTGCTTTAGCACCACAGAGCTGCAAAATGTCCACAGCCATATCTGGGCCTGGGATGTTCCATGTTTAAGGAAAAAAGGGTAAAATATGGAATAATTGTTTTTTAGACAACTACACAATCACAAAATTGCTAGGGTTGGAAGGGACCTCTAGGGATCATCTAGTCCACCCCCCTGCCAAGCCAGGGTCACCTAGAGCAGGTGACACAGGAATGTGTCCAGGTGGATTTTGAATGTGTCCAGAGAGGGAGATTCCATGACCTCGCTGGGCTGCCTGTTCAGTGCTTTGCCACCCTCAATGTAAAGAAGTTAGGCAACCTAAAGGCATCAAATTCCTCACTGGATTTAAATTTTCAGTAGTTGACAGGGAAACTCCAGAAGTTTTTGAGATGGATATATATATTTCAGCACCTAAGAAATCCCACCAAGTTACTTGCCTCAGTATTAGCTTTGTGCCAAGTGCAATGAAATATGAAGAGAGCAGGAATTGCTGCCCAAGCTGTGCTATGCTGCTGACTTAATGCTGTGCTGTGTCTGTCAGCAGCTCAAGAGCAGAGCTGAAATCAAGCATTTTTTTCACATCTATTCATCCCAGGAAGCTTCGCAACCACTATTTAGAAATCACTTGCAACTCATCTCTGAAACACAGCAGCTGGCCTAGCAAGGGCCCAGGAAAATTCCTGATGAGGCTCCAAGGAGCTGCCTGGGAAACAGAGCAGACCTCAGCACCTCACATGGGTTCTGGACAAAGTGCCAATTTACAAATGACACAATTAGATGTCTGTATTCTTGCATGTAATCATCAGTTGCCTCGTGGTGTCTCCAAAAAAGGCGTGGACTCCAGCTTGTGTGCAAACAGACATTTAGCATTCAAAATCAAGTGGTTTCAATTAGCCACATCACTAGATTGCAGGGCTCAACCGTGGCAGATTGACTTTGCTTCTGTGGGGCAAAACACCTGTAAAAGGGCAGTCAAGGACCTCTCTCCAAGTTAATGGTTGTCTTGAGGTAGCAAGGCTGTCTTGCACTCTTTTATCTACTAGACAGCAGAGGGGGAGGGCAGGAGGCTGAACAGTTGTCCTGTGGCACATGTGTGAGCTGAAACACGCAGCCTAATGTAAATCTCCACCAGAGACTTTCCAGCCAGGCACACAAAGCTCATTTTGCGTGATTTCCAGTGTCACACTCTTGCCACTGCAAGATGGAAATAAACTTTCTGCCTGAATTGTAGAAAATTACCCATGACAACCCTTGGGTGTTCAACCCCCCTGCAGTTGCCTCTCTGCCCAGGTGAACTCCTTTTGGATACCTTCCCACGTTCATGGACCACACTGACAACCTTTCCCCAGCTTCTGAGACACGAGGGAGCAATGTGTTTCCCATTCCTGTAGTGGTGCCCTGGCTTAGGAAAGAGAATGGACTGGGGGAGACTTCCTTTCCTTGTGGAAACTGCAACAGAACCTTCAGGTTTTCCTGGTTTTTGAGAATGTCTACAGCTTCATGGCAGACTTGCCCCCTTCATTGCTCTGCTGAGGTCACAGGCAAAAGACCAGTGTTTGTCATACAGTCACTCAAATTTCTAAGTCTGCTTTCCTTTACCCAGCAGGGAACATGAAGCACTCTGTAGCAGACATTTAAAATCTCCCTATCTGCAACACTTTGCCCTGTTTTACCATTGTATGTGGAGCTGGCAGGGATTGCTTCCTGGCTGAAGATGAGCAGAAAAAGCCAAAAGAATTAATTCACTTCTGTACCTAAGGTCACTCCTGTTTATTAAAAATGAAATAATTTTTCTCTATGTAGGGCAACTTTTGTATATTAAAGAGGAAATAATTTTCATCTAGCCTAGCATGGAATGGTGAACATGAATAATAAGAGAGACAAGGAAGTAACAGCCCATTTCTCTCAGAGGAACACCTCTGACTCTGTAGCTGAGAGGCAGGATTTGCAGAGAGGTGGAAGCCTGTACAAGAGAAACTGCCATAGCTGCAGAAACAGGCTTGGGGTACTCGAGTCTCTGCAAATGCACCAGCCTACAACCCGAACCACAAGCTAGGTACAGGTAGAAAGGCACTGCTTTATGTAATTATGGCAGTTGATTTAAGCAACTTATGAGTAAAATGTAATTAGTACTTCAGGAGCAATGGGTGGATGCTAAGCTAAGAGAAAGATAAGATTAATTTCTGTGATGGGAGAGAGGAAAGGTCATCACTGGCTGGATAACAAGGAAGGGTTAATTGGAGTGAACTGAAAACTGCAGGTGAGGTCCTTCTCTGCTGAGCCCAAAATTATGCATTTTTTGTCTTGAGAAAGTCCTGTTCTGAAAGGTTTTGTGGCCATCCTCAAGACCTTGACCCAGAGAGGTTAAACCAGTTTCTCTCATTGGAGGAGATGTCCAATGGAGAGGGTTCTGTATTCCCCCTCTATACCAGCCAATCCCTGGCCATTTATCTATGTAAGGTCAGTCCACTGCTTAAGTTTCAATTCAACACCTTTTTGTGCAGCAGCTCATGTTTAAGTGTGGAGATTATTTCACTGTGGGTACTGTGGGGCAGAGTCTTCTTCCTTGTTTTTGCCCAGGGCCTCAGGTTTTCCTTTTTGGGAGTCTTTCATTTTGAGACAGACAAGAGCAATTTAGGAAAAACTCAGCAAAAGCTAAGAAACTGTCACATTTAGTGGTGGCCTAAGGGGGTGCTGGTATCTAACAGGGGAGAAACCGGTGCCTTTGGATGTGGAGAACCAATGTTCCTGGAAGCCACGAAGAAGAGGTCTGTAAGAAGCAGCCATGTGAGTGATGACAGGTCATCTTCTCTAGAAGTCACTTAAAGACCAAAAGACAATTCCTGGGTGAATGTCAGCGCCTAGCAAAGGGGTGAGCAGTTTCTGCGTGCTGGCACTTTGGCTTCCTTGAGCTCATTGCTTCCCAGTGGCTCCTCTCCATGCACAACAGCCAAGTCTGGTGCCAGACACCCCACAAGGCATGTTTGGGAGTCGGGGCTGGAAGAACAGGGTGCAATGAAGGGTGCATGGTCTTGAAAGACCTCACATGATGACTGGTCTTTATAGGAAAGATCCAAACACCCCAGGGGCACCACCAACCCATCTCACATCCAAAGGAAGGGTTTGTCTCACTGGCCACCATTTAGCATCAGTGCATGGGCTGTGACAGGATGCTGGTGGCTGGAAGGGCTGGCTCTGCCTGGCCATGGCAGGACAGCCGCGCCGCTGGGCTGTTGGCATGCTCTGCCTCCCAGCCCCTCACCAGCGGAGAGACCATTAATAAGACTTTCCAGCCTGTCACTTCCACGCTGAATCCTTTGAAAGCCATGCTCCTCTGGGCCCATTAGAGGGAGGAACTGTCTCTGTTGAAACATATGGGGCTGTCAGGCTCTGTCTGTTGCTCTGAAAGCTGCCGCCGCTCTGGCTGTTTGCTGACGGTGGTGGGTAGCAGCCGTCTTGAGGAGGCTGTGATGAGGATGGGGCCTTGGTAAGGGGCTGGGGGCAGATCGCAGGTGAGCTGGGAGGGATGCTGGTAAACAGTGTACTACTGGTAGCTGATGGGCTACTGTAGGACATTGGGATGCTGGACAGCTCGGGGAGTCTGGCATGCTATGAATGTGATAGTGGGAAGAGAGACATCTGAGGACAAATGGAGTACACTGGGTGGTGAATATCAGGTAAGTATGTAAGGGCAGGCTGAGGCAGCAGGAGACATGGCTGACAGCAGAGTTGTTTGGACTTGCTTGGAGAAGGACAGGATGGCAGCAGTGCTGGGTGACTCAACAGGGACACTGCAAAAGGGACACTTTGGAAAGCATCATGCGGTCACACGGTGCTGGAGCTTCTCATTAACCAGCACACCCACCTCCCAGCTCCATTTGCAGAGACTGAAGGGGATTTAATGGAGTCCCTTGACTTTTTCCTCTGAAATATTCATAGGTTTTAGCAGTCCATTTCATGCTCACCTCCTTCTCCATTAGCGAGCATCGAAGAGGGACTGAGTGGAAAGTAGGCTGCTGTGGAGACAGGGAGATAGATAAAGGGACCTGTGCCTCTGACCAGAAACTGCTGGGAAGTGATCCATCCCTAGGCTGCTCCCTGTCCCTCTCAGTAGGCCTGCAAAATGACTTGAAATGAGCCCTCTGCAGCATGCACAAGGAGGTGATTAATACAGCAGGAAAGGAAGGAAACCAATTAAGCAGACTGCTATCTGGAGCTGCTGCCCCCACCCTGGTCATGCAAATACACCCTTGTCTGTCTCCCTGCCGTCTTCATAATTTGCAAGGCCAGGAGCTCTTTAAGAATCGCACAGGCTGACAAAAATGCCTGGAGACAATTAGTTTCCTCCACTAATGCTGTGCTAGGATACAGGGAAAGTCCAGAGCTTAAATAAGACAGTACAAAAGCATGCTGGATTTTGGATGCCCTGTCTGCAGTACTTGACACAGCAAGGATCCTGCTGGGAAGTGTGGAGAAAGGGTATAATAAATAGTGCCGTTGCACTTTGCAGATGGGATCTCAGAGCATTCTCCAAACCTGTTAGGTACTACATCAGGCCTTTAATAGTCTAACTGATATGTCCCCATCAAAGTCTAGAATGAAATAAGATTCTAGTGGAAGGTGTCCATGCCCATGGCAGGGGCACTGGAACTAGGTGATCCTTGAAGTCCCTTAGGCCCTAAGCCATTCTATGATTCTATGTTTTTGTGTGTGGGGAGAGATACAACTCTCTGCTCCAGAGTCAATCTTCTTGAGTAGTAGTCACACTCCTAAAGCTTGAAGCTGAAAGTCCTATGTAAATTTTTATCAAGGACTCCATGGACTGCAGCAGAGCCTGGATAGTGTCCTAGGAAAACAAACCAGTCCTCCATCAGCATTATCACAGGAAAAAGTACAACAGATCACAGAATATGCTGAGTTGGAAGGGACCCACAAAGATTATCGAGTCCAAACCCTAGCCCTGCACAGGACAGCTCCAAGAGTACACCATGTACCTGAGAGTATCATCCAAATGCTTCTTGAACTCTGTCAGGTTTGATGCTGTGACCACTTCCCTGGGGAGCCAGTTCCAGCACCCAACCACCCTCTGGGTGAAGAACCTCTTTCTAATCTCTGGATTTTGAATAAGAATTCTTCACCTTCTGGGCATGAGTTTTCCAACAAAAGGCTCCCAAGTTCACTTGGCTTCTGTCTGCATTATTACTTTGATGAACAAGAAGAGCAAAATCTTCATGCTAGTGAATTGTTCACTCTGGATGACAGAAACAGAAAGCAGGATTAGAAGTGTACAAATTGCTGTGCTTCCTCCCTGCTGGATTAAAAATCAAAACAAAGCCACGGATGAAACAGTACCTATTTATTCTTACCCTCAAAACACTTATCAGGCTGTTTCCCCTTCCCTTCCATATACACACATACACATGCGCGTGCTTGCGTGTGTCCTGGGAATCAGATGTTTATGCAAGTATTTACAGGATGTTCCACATCTCCCGTAAATGATAATCAGCATGCCCAGAATCAGCTTAATTACTAAGCATTCATCATACGCCTACTGGCTCTTCCTCAGAAGCTCCATGCAGCATCTCAATGAATGAGTCTGCATGTTTTTCCTCCACTGCTAAGCACAGCTCATGATCAAGAGCTTGAGCCCTTACATCTGAGCTGCTGCCTTGTCTGGTTATTTATTTATTTCCAGGAAAGAGGAGAGAAGTTTGCAAAGCAGCAGCAGTGCATGAGCAGACACAGAGAGCATCTCAGGGTGAGACTTGGCTGCCTCTGGGTTTTTGCAGCATTTTCTCCATGCAGGATAGAGAAATGAATGATCCCAGTTTTAAACAAGCCAGGTCAGAGATTTAAACATGTCAAGTCCATAGCCCGGCAAATAACTCTCTCTGTAGAAAAGGCACAAATCAAGAATCTAAGTATCAAGAAGTGTGAAACTATGAAGTTTTGCTTTCCATGGTGCTCAGCAGACAGGCACTTCCAAAAGAAGAGAAGGACTGCTTGGTTTAGTCGAGGCAGTCAGAGAACTCACTGCTGAGGTAAGAAAAAAAAGCACTTTCTGAGGCAGCAGTGTACAACTCCTGTAAGAAACAGCACCATTCATAGCTCAACACAACCCTTCTGAAGGATCTTCTGGACTGAGGCTGTGGGCACCTGCAAAGATCATGATCGTATCCTCACTTTCCATCAGTGCACTTTCTACTAGCCCCACAGCAATCCATTCCTCATCTCTCATGCAATTTCACAGAGGTGCTAAGCACAGGTGGAAGAAAGATTCAGGCTTCCCCTCATAATTCTATAGTTACCATCTATTAGCATGACAAGGTCTGGACTCTTCAGACAACTGTAGCTGATTTCCTTTCCTTATTGTTTTTTTCTGTGTGTGGAGCTTGGGGACCCCAGAACTCAGAACTAAGGGTTGGCAGAACCTGTCTCTACTGTGCTTGTCATTACGTGGCAAGAAGTCTCCATTTAAAATACAAATCCTGATGTCAAATGTGCCCCAAAACAGGCACATCATCAAACCAGCACTTTGATCTGAAAAAATGGGGAAGCTCCCCAAAACAGGTTCACTTCTCTACCCAGGCATTTTTACACAAAGGAGGTGTGAGTCTTCCTCTCTGTTTACACAGGAAAACTCTAAAATGGCCAGAAAACATTTTGCCAAATCTTCCACATCCCAATTTATTAGCTATTTAAGACCCTTTTTATAAACAGGCCTTTGTTCACACAGGCACTTGGCTGTTTGATGCCATCACAACTAAATATTGTGCTCCAGCAGCATTTGGGTGCCTAAGCAGCTGGTCAGCTCTAGCTGACCATATGACAAGTTTGATGTTAGTAATTGTAAGATTTAAGGACTGTCTCACATGGCTGGTGATGCCTCCAGACCTCAGAAGTCTGCCATCCTTAGCATCACAGCATTTCTATCACACTGCACCCAGGAGCTGTCAGTACTCTTATCAATGTTATCCTCACAACCCCTGGAGCACCATGCAAAGGATGATTATGACAACACAGGGCTGTGAAGGCTTAGACCTTCAAGACATTTCATGATATCTACCTCCTCATTGGGCAGCAGGACTCTGCCGCTTGCCCAGGGGTGTGGGAAGAGGTTGTAGCAGAGCACACAATTGAGCTCATCTCTCAGGATTTTGGGCAGATCAGATCAGCAACTACTCTGCTCCAAAGTATTTATTCTGCAGGGAAGGGGATGGGAACAAAACATACCTTTAAGCCTTGTTAAAAATATACACCATGAAGACAGCTGTCTTCTCAAGCTAAAATTGTCTCCAGGGATGATCTCTGGGGAATGCCTGTGTAAGCAAAACACCCATGAGGGAAAAGGCTTCTCGGGGCCCTCTCTGTAGGTGAATGCTCTGCTAAGTGAAATGCCTCGGGAGAGCACGTACCCACTGCTGCCTCTGTCTTTCCCCAAATAGCGCATCCTGTTCTTGCAGCTCTGAATATGCTTGTTGTAGTCATAGAAAAGCCTGCACGTGTATGTCACCGATTTCTTTTAGTTCATCTTTATTAAGCTTGTAGGATCAAATTTTAAACTAGAAACACCTTTTCAGCTCACTCAGCTGCTCTGCATCAGCTGAGCTGTGCACAGAGCCTTGGCACTGCACATGGGCACAGTCAGTCACCCTTTGCACTTGTGATAATATCCAGGTTTAAATGCCACTGTCATTCAACCAGCAGTTCAGTGATGGCCACCTGCACTGGGTAGCCTTTGTCTCATGGTGACACAGTGGCTGGTGTGATAAGAAAAGAAAATGAGGATTTTAGGAGGTCTTGACATAAGGAAAGCAAAGCACTACTGAACCAGTGAGTGGTGGTGGGCAGCAGCACCCCATAGCACTGCAGGTTTTGGAGATGGGGCAGCCAGAGAGCCTTGCAGCCTGCATGGCAACCACAGCAAAGCATCCCTGTGCTGCTCAGATCAGATCAGCCCTGCTTTCTGCTGCTGCTGAGACTGCTGGAGGGGAAAATTAGATTTGCCTTTTGTTCAGCCAGCCTCACGGAAAGCCTTGCTCAGTGGCTGAGTGAAACCTGCTCATGGTGTGTACACTTGGGTATTGGCTCACTTGAGAGGGACCCTGAGAGCTGTACCTTCTCCTTTCACAACCATCTCTGATAGTTCATGCTGGGGTAGAGGCACTGCATCCCCACCACAGAGACATCAGCCTCCCTCAGGAGCTGTCCCTGCTGCCTTGCTGTGGTGCAAAAAGCCGTAAATGATGGCAGAGTTCCTTGGGACCTGTGCTTTGCTAAACCTGGCTCAAGACATATGATCCATGCATGTGCTCCTTTAGATGACTGCAGATGCCTCCCAGATATGCCCTGCCCTTGTCCCATTTTCATGCCACCAGGGAATATCACGGCATATCCTACTGACAGGCGGCTAAAGAAAGGGACAGTGTCCTTCTTTCCTCACATTAACCATATTCTATTCTGGCTGGTTACCTCAAAGGCAGCTCCTGCAACATTTTCTGTCTGAAAGGCAGTGATGCTGGAGCAGCATTTAAATTTATGTTCCTATAAAATACTTTTTCCATAAAGCATTTTTTTCATAAACTGTGGGACAGATTGGAATCTGACACATTCAGCTGTCACTGGATGAAGGGAAGAGCAGAAGTGACAGGAAATTTTTAGGAGAACTATATTAAACTCTGTGTAGGATTTTGATTTAGTAGTAACAGTAAAATAAAATTTGAGCTGATATTCCATTATCGTCTTTGCAGTGCACTCTAATAACATCTCCATTCATGAAATGGTTTAGCTCCTGCCCTTTAGTGTTGATCTATTTGTTTTGCTCTAGAGCAGGTTCCAACACACAATGAATTTGCCTTTCTGCATACTTATGTGTATAGGAAAGGGACAACACCTTTCCAGGCTGCCAGCCTTGTATTTGCATGTTGGATCCTGAGAATTGATCCTCTCAATGGTGCATTATTTGATACAGGTGATCCTCTGCCAGCATCTTTGTGAACACTTGGTCAGATGTATTTCTTCTCCCATCTTCTGGACCAGTGAATTGTAATGTGAGCAGATAGGCAACCAAAAAGAGAAAAAAATACAAAAAACTGGACTAGGAAGGGGTGGGGGCTGAGGAGGGAAACCCATTTTCTATTTCCACCTGACCAGGTCCCAGTGACCCATTACAAGTGCGTGACTTGCCTGGTTTTGCAGAAATCACAGTATGCAGTCTCACTAGAGGGTTGCAATGCCTCACCCGCTAAGCCTAGCTTGAACTGGAAAAATTTTGTTCGTTTTGGCTCTGCCCCCTCTTGCAGAGTCAGGTTATAGAGCCAGCATACAGGCAGCTGTGAAGCATCTGCAGGTGCGCATTCAGAGGTGCCATGTTCTCCTTGCCCCTGTTCCTAAAATTTTCATCCCTTCTTGTTGGAATGTATAATAATGAGCCTCACTCTTTACTGATATTTTCTTAGGACCTCTGCAAGGTGAATGCAAAGTGCTATCAAATCGCATTTTACCCCTGTTTTCTGGTGGCATTACAGATAAATCACCCTTTTACAGTAAGTTCAGCCTGATTTGCATCCCTTCCCTACTCCCTTCCTATCAGATACTGAAATGCCTCAACCTCCTTCCCTTGTCTCCTAGCTCTTGCAAGACGTGCAGCTTCTTGCAGACAGTCTCTTTCTACACTACTGTTAAGTTACTAGGCAGCTGAGATAAAACGTTCCCACCTTCATAAATAATCAATGTGGGCCAAATGGCTTGTGCTTGCTCAACAAACTCATGCATAAGAAACAGAAGTGGAAGAGACAAACACTAACCCTGCAAGGATTTTAACTACCTAACACCAATAAATGTGGAAAGGAGATTCAAATAACAGAGAAGCAAGTGAATAAGAGTAGGAAACAAGGGAGCTGAGCACCCATCAAACACTTCTTTTATCTGTCTATGAAGTATCTGGACACTGGTTTTGATTTAGCTAATTTGCTCATTACAAAGGAGTTACTAGAGCAGCCTGGTACCTGCCAGCATGTTGCAGCTCCTGAGTGAGACTCAGTCACGGCCCATGCCTCTGATGGGTTTGCCCACGGTCATTTGCTGGCATTGGAGGGATGCGGATGTGCAACCAGCATCAGAGTGAGCCCAGCGTCAGGGGTCCTTTTGCCAACACAGGGCATGCACAGAGCAATCACAGCCCAGGCAGCCTTTCTCGAGGGCTACTATACAAAGGGCAGTTCAGCTAAATGGACTGTCCTGCAAATTATATTTCTATTAGACATTGCCGTTATGGAACAGCATGACTTCAACCTCCAGAGTAGATGCCTCATATTATACCTGTCTTTTGCCTCTGAGACACCTGTCAAACACAGAGTCCCATCACTATATGACATGGGTGAATGCCTTCTGTTTGATAGGTCTAATACTCTGCCATGGGAGAGGAGCTCGCTAACCAGCACAGAAGACTCGGTGTTGGTATATCAGTGCTGATTTTCACCATGTTGGTATCTGGCCCTTAAAGAAGGTGTCTGTGCCTCGAATCAAAATTACACAGTAATCACAGTGATCTTTTCAGATGACAGAGACATTGGTAAGCACAAATAGTGTCATTTTGCTGTTTTTCTTGGGATTACCCACAGTCATTGATAATGAGCACATATGGCAAAAAACTCCCCCACTCGTGCCTGAATCACCACCGAGTAACCTCTTGCACCAAGCTGGTGCAATCCTTTTAAAGTAAGGCTTAACCCAGTCCAACGAGTCAGGTCTGGCACAGTTAACTCAGGAGATGTCAATCAGGTTTTCAGGCAGGTACTAGTTTACCTCTGGTATGAATCTCTACTGTTTGTAAGCAGCGCATAGAAACTGCTGCCACAGTGAGAGTACCAGGCTGTAGACTTCTCATTCCCTAAATTACTGCATTGCTTTGGCTGTCTGAATGCACAGACACAGGCCTGGCTGTCAAACTTTGTTTCTCAGTCACAGGTGACCCTGGAGTAGGCACCAGGTACAGAAGGATGCATGGAGCAGTGACCAGGTTCCCTCCCATGACAAAGACCTCTTCCCACCCTTGAAAAGCTTGTGTCTCTTAGGGCAAGCGGGTACAAGACTAAGAAACAGCCACATGCCACAGACACAAAGCAGGAGAATGCAATGGCATTGCCAGTGTTTTGGAGCGTTCATCAATTCATTAATCTAAATTTCCTGACCAACTGAGGAAGGGGAATATTCCCTCTGGTATACAATCAAAACCCATTGTACAGAGCCTCTCTCCTTGTGTCCCAAGCCAAAACCTCACCTTAGCCTTGATCAGGCCATCCCAATTTCTCAGACTGCTGTATGAAGCTGAGCATAACATCAGCTTTTGGCCACTGGAGTAGTGATGAGTTTCTGCTTCTGTTCATCTTCTCTGCAGTAAAAAACTGTTGGAGATATTAATTAAAAATGTGGAAGGGAGGATAGCATCAAAGCAAATTCACCCTCCTGCTCTGAATAAATGTTTTCTCAGCTCCAGTATGTACATAAGAGGAAAGGGAATCACTAAAGGGCATGAAGGGAGAGCTCCCAGAGTACAGACACTGAGCAAGGGAGTGTGCAAGAGCATTGAATTCCTTGGGAAATAAAGTTTCATTTCTATGGAGTCAGTCTCCTGAGTTTCTCATTGTAATTTTGTTTCATTGAGTGCCTCTTGCAATGAGTTTCCATTTGTCTGTCTGGTGCTAATTTTCCCTCATTTGCTGCATCACAGCCATCATTAGGGGCACAAAGTGCCTCGAGTGCCTTTTTTCTCTTTCTTCAGTCACTCTCCTTAGTACCTCTTGGTTTGTTAACTCTGCTATCACTCAGTAGCAATCAGCTGCTGTGAGTCTGATTTGGCTGCCTCAGAATGCCTCATCCCTCCGCTACCCAAAGGCACATCTCTGCCTGGGGTAGTTTTCTGGGACAGGGGCCAGAGAGGTGCTCTAGAGCAATTGAAAACCATTATCTGCAAGTGTTGCAGCCCTTTCCTAGAGATGTTTGATATCTTTATTTATTTCCATTTCAATTGGCTAATGAAAGTAGCAAAAGCAGAGAAGGATGCCTTTGGAAAGCATTGAAAATGCCTTCTGAGATTGTGGTCCTTGCCCTCACACTGATTCAGGGTTTGCTTGGAGTCAGGAGCTGGCTCTCAGCTGCTGGCTCCTTACAAAGAGGTGCTGAGTTGTGCTCCTCAGGAAGTGAATGTCTCTGCAGCCAGCAGCACAAGTCCCCATGTCTCCTCCACAGCCCTATGGTCCCCAAGTATAGCGGGTGGTGGGTTTCCCCCTGGCACGGCTGCTGCGATCCTTACCAGGGGGCACGCTCTCTGCCCGTTCCCCCCTCCACGTGGTTCCCAGGGGACCAGGACCGGCAGCACACGACTCACGGAGAGAGGGAGGCAAAAGAGAGT
>JAWWEU010000001.1:23391704-23409234 GCA_035583155.1 Acropternis orthonyx
TTCTCTGCATTAGCATCCACATTCCATTTACGACAAGAATCTTTCCATACTTTCAATGGTGCATTGACTACTACACCCAAGTACACCAAGAAGTGTATCTACCTAGAGAGATGCCCCACTACATCATCCACAAGCCGACAGCAGCCCAAGGCCACGCACACACACCCATCCCTCCTGCAGCTGCTCGCTGCTAGATCCCAGGCCTGACTGGGCTCCAGTGTATGATCTGTCCTGCTAACAGAGCACACATAACAGCTTATACTGATGGGTACAAGGGCTGTGGCAGCTGGAAACCCATCCTGAAGTGTGAGAGGCTTGCTCTGATGCCTGTCAGTAGCTCTACTGTGCCAACAGCTGCCCCAGAAAAACCTTGCAGAGGAGCACTGCAGCACTACCAGCAAAAGCAGGTTGCTTCAAGAGCATGGCACTGTGTTCATTCCTACCATGTCCTGTGGGTGGAAACAGCAGCACTGCCCCTGGCTTTGCCTCAGCCACAGTGAGAGAGGCAAGGGTGCAGCTGTGGTTGGCACTAGCAGCTGCTTCCAGCAATGAAACTCTGGACACCTTCACTTCTGTGCTATGGAGAAGAGCTTTGATGACTGGCAGGAGGCTGTGCTGAAGGTGTGCAAGGTTCTGTGGTGGAAGGAAGATCTCAGGTTGGGTAAAATATCATTCATGGAAAGATGTGGTGAGCCCACCCCTTCTTTTGCTTGACAGACAGTGAATACACAAGCACTGGTGGTGAGAAGGGAGGTGCTGTTATGCAACCAGTAAAGTCAGCAGCTAGTGAGGTGACCAGATTTCCACGGCTGGAATTCTCAGGCCACTCTATAAATGGGTAAGGGACCCACAGGCAGGCAAAGGTAGCCTTTATTTCAGCAGACTTCCCAAACCACATTTCAGAGAGGATGCACAGCCCAAGCTCGCCATCAGCTCGGGGGTGCTCTAGCTGACTTCTCAGTGCCTGTTTTCCATGACTTGTGCTAAATGAAGTCACTTCAAGTGAACAGTATGTCTCTGAGACAGAGCTCCTCTGGTAATGATGGTTGTATCACCCTTATATTCAGATACCCAGCTGTCTCCTAGTATGACCTAGCTTATGCTGTTACTTGCAGCAGACTCTGGCACCTCTAGGAGATCTTTGTGTGCTGCCCAGGTGGAGACAGTCAGGTGGAGGTACGGTTGCCACCAGTGCCTTGAGCAGGACCTCCTGCTTCTCTGCCAGGAATCCTGAGTGTTTCCTCTGCCCCTGCATGACACTGAAAGAACAAGGATTTGGAGATGGCATATGGCTGGGTCAGAGGGGATGAAGGAACCCAGCTGATGTCAGAGTTTCTTCCCATGGCCATTTGAGTGTCCTTATTTGCCATGTGCTCACTTGACCAGGGAATGGGGAGGGGTGCGAAGAGACTGTTTGGTGCAAGATCCTTGTTTTCTGTGCTGCCGTATCCATTGACCTGAAAGCAAAATAACTTCTCTCATAATGGCATGCATGTTTGGGTCCTGACTCTACCATTTGCCTGCGGTGAGGATTAGACAATTTTTCCCTATAAAAATTTTGATGCTAGACAAAATCCATGGCTTCAGTGCCAGGGGGGAAATGTATGAATACAAGAGCAAAAATATAACTGGACGCAGTTCAGATAATCAGAGGAAATAAGCCTGTACAACTATTAGAGCTATATGTGATCATGTCAAGTGGAATGCAGGGTCATGACTGGAAGGCAGATGCACTCTGAGGGACTGAAATTCTGCTGGATTCCTGCACTTGTGTCAAGTGCCTTGTGCATCCCCACAGACCCTCCCTCGGTGTGGTATTCTCGAGGTGCTCAGGTCCTGGAGTGATTTCTCCATCTGAAGGGGCTGGATTGCAAAATGGATTGCAAGGTAAAGAAACAGCCATAGAGGCTGGGCCTCAAGAGATGAAAAAGGCAAATCCATATATTGAGCTTGCAGAAAAAGATGGGACCACCCACTTCTGCCAATGACTTCCCCAAACTCTCCTATTTCTACTACTGCACCCTGTAACCACAGGTATCAGGAACTACAACCCTCAACTCCCAGATAGAGAGCTGGATAAGAAAATCAGCACCCAAGGATGGGGCAGCAGCAGATCAATGTTGAAGTGTGATCTCCAAACCAAGCCTAAAGGGTTTCTGGCTGCCCTCCAGCTCTGTAACAATTTCGGAGTAGCTTTCATCTGGCACATTAATGTTATTCCTGGTCAGTGTTTTTCATTTTTTGTAATATTTAAAAAGACCTAAAATCAGATTTATCACCAAGGTTATTGGAATGTATGACAACTTTATTATGCATTTCAATTAGCACCTTCCTCTCTGTGGTAATGGTTCAAAAATTCCGTCCTCTAATTTCCTGGTCATTGCACCATTTTTAAGCTAAACTGGAAAGGCAGAACTTTTGAAGAGAAAGAAGTAAATATTCTACAAACCATACGCTATGAAAGTATTAATCACTAGAAAGCATTCTGTAAGACTCGTACTCTCCAACAGGTTTTCAAGTTTTTACAGACACCACATCTGCCATGTCTGGACAAAGTTCCTAACACAGATGACAGACCAGTAATAGGGTGTTAGGTACTGGAAGTCATTCCAATTTCTGGATCTCAGAAGTATCCTATGTCACAACTATTGAAAAATGACCCCAATGTTTCTGGGTTGTTTGGGTCTGTATTTTGAGATGATTTGTGACATTTTCATCCTGATTTATATTTGCTTGACCAACCTGGTCTCCCTTTATGACCAGATAATCTGCCTAGTGGGTGAGGGAAGGGCTGTGGATGTTGTCTACCTGGACTTCAGTAAAGCCTTCAATACTGTCTCCCACAGCACTTTCCTGGAAAAGCTGGCAGCTCCTGGCTTGGACAGGGGCACTCTCTGCTGGGTTAAAAACTGGCTGGATGGCCGGGCCCAGAGATTGGTGGGGAATATGCCACATCCAGTTGGCAGCCAGTAACTACTGGGGTTCCCCAGGGCTCAGACCTGGGCCCAGTTCTGTTTAATATCTTTACCGATGATCTGGATGAGAATATAGAGTGCACCCTCAGTAAATTTGCAAACAGCAGTAAGGTTGGCAGTGTTGATCTGGAGGATAGGAAGGCTCTGCAGAGGGACAGGCTGGATTGATGGGCTGAGGCCAACAGTATGAGATTCAGCAAGGCAAAGCACTGAGTGCTGTACTTAGGTCACAACAACACCTATGCTATGGGCCTGGGGAAGAGAGGCTGGAAAGCTGCCTGGCAGAAAAGGACCTGGAGGTGCTGGTTGACAGTGGCTGAACATGAGCCAGCAGTGCTCAGGAGGCTAAGAAGGCCAATGGCACCCTGAATTGGATCAGCAATAGTGTGGACAGTAGGACTAGGGCAGTGATTGTCCTTCTGTACTTGTCACTGGTGAGGCTGCACCTTGAATCCTGTGTTCAGTTCTGGACCCCTAACTACAAGAAGGACATTGAGGTGCCAGAGTGTGTCCAGAGAAGGGAAACAAGGCTGGTGAACGGTCTGGAGGTGAGTCATTCAAGGAGCAGCTGAGGGAGCTGAGGGTGTTTATCCTAGAAAAAAGGAGGCTCATGTCAGACATTATCACCTTCTACAACTGCCTGAAAGAAGACTGTAGCCAGGTGGGGGTCAGCCTCTTCTCTCAGACAACTAGTGACAGGACGAGAGGATATAGCCTCAAACTGTGCCACAGGAGATTCATGTTGGACATCAGGAAGAATTTTTTCATTGGAGGGGTGGTTAAGCATTGGAATGGGCTGTCCTGGCAGGTGGTGGAGTCACCATCCTGGAAGTGTTCAAGAATCGACTGGATATGGCACTTAGTGCTATGGTTTAGTTGACATGGTGGTATTCGGTCAAAGCTTGGACTTGATGGTCTTGGAAGTATTTTCCAACCTTAATGATTCTGTGCTTCTTTGATAACCCAGCCTGAAATGTCACACTTTGAGAACTTTTGTGAAAAAAATTCCTTATTTCACATCCCAAGTATCAAAATAAATCGTGTCCAAGACAAATATGCTGCTTTGTGATTGCAGGTGCTGGTGGGCACAAGTGATAAATCCTGTCAATCTTAAAAGTGCCAACCAATGTACAGCTGTGGCAAATCTGATCTGGTTTTATCCATTAAAGTTTATCTCTCTAAACACAGCTTTTTGCCCATTCTGACAATGCCTGCTTTGGATAGCAAGTCTTGGCTGAATTGCAAGATATTTTTATGGACACATATTTTCCTGTGGCCTTCGAGCACTGTAACCCCTAACTAATATCCAACTGCAATTTAGCTGTATTTGAACACAGTTCTCCAGTGAGAAAAGATGAAGAACACAGTCCCCAGAATATCTAATCACTTTTCTTACTCTTTTGGAAGTTTTGAGTTATGGTAAGTGCTAAGAATTTAGATCCTCATTTACTGGTAGGTCTGAATCACTGCTAATAATTTCCTATGTACCTTTTTCAGTGAGAAGGGGGTACATCTAATAACTGTGGTTACAGATACAAAAAGCTCTTCATGGTAGTAAAAGTGGGAATTAATGTTAATGAGTCTGCTGTTAACAAGCAATACTATTGATGTTATGCTCACACCTCACCAAAGGCAAAGCTTCAGTTTGTTAAGCAGATGTCAGTGTTAACAGCCAAATTCTCTTCCCATGGATAAGTCAGTGTTAGTTAAATGTACCATTAAAAATAACCATTTAAAATGTTAATGAAAAGAGAGGTTGTGCTTGCCAGGATTTGTCTTGTCTTCTTTTTGGCCTCACCTTTAAGGTGGTGGAGATGAAAAGGCAAAGACAGCTTTTCCAGGTATGTTTAGAGCCCTGGCAGTGCTGTTGTCATTTCATGTACGGCATCACAAACCTGGCCTGTTCCCATCTCAGTACTGACTTTAATATCCATACAGCACAGTGATACTCCTTCCCCTCTCTGCGACTCTCCCCAGCTCTGCCTGTGTTCCTCCATGCTCCACTCCCTGACTCTCCCAGCACCATGGAAAAGAATGATGGGGATGGAGGAGGGTTCATAACTCACTGCTTTTCTTCCATCTCAGAGGTGTGGTAAATGCTAGTCACGTTCATGTTCACCATGCTGCTCATACCCAGTGCTCAGTGATGTACCTCTGCTCAGCCCACTGTTCATGCTGAGCTTCTGGCAGCTTGGGTTTTATTTAATCTCATGCAATTTAAGAAACAAGTCTGTACTCTACTGAAAACCAGACTTTCATAGTCCTATGTGTTATGTTCTAGAAACATAATTAGATAAAACGTTTCATAGAATATACCCCTCTTTTGTATGTAGATCTCAAGTCTTTGCCCCAGTGAACTGTAAAAAGGTAACAGAGGAGAAGATGAAAGGTGATACAGAGGCAGTGAAGATACCACAAAGGTGCTGGGCAGAGCAGACACAGAACTAAGAAGCCCTGATTTTTCACTCTCTGGCAGTGTGTGAGGACAAGACCACCTCCCTCTCAATGCTGTAGCCAGACTCTCTTTTGGCCCAAGCTGAGCCCAAGTCAGCTGCTCTGGTGTTGGGTGCAGACACCCTGTTACCCACAGAGCTTCAACCCTGGGCTGTCCCACCCCTGTCGCACTGCTGCCACGTGCAGTAGCACATTTAGCTGTGTCCCCAGGGCCCACTAGGAAATACAGGTTCTCCCACTGGGACAAGGACAGTGACACCAGGCTGTGACAGACAGATCGCACATTTGGAGAGACCCCATCATTGGAGTGATTTTGGCTGTAGATGACGTAGGTTCTCCAACCCTCACATTTAAAAAACCCAGGTGCTCCTTTCTCCTTTCACCAGTTTCTCTGGATCCCGCTTCTTGGTTTCTTCATCCCTTTGGCTGTGTTTCCTTGTAAACTTGCCCAGGCTACTCTGCTGCCTCTTCCTTCCTTGCTCCCTTTCTTCTAACCTATTCCCTTCCTGCCTGTTTCTGCCGATGGTACAAGACTCCTGCCCCTCTTCCCCTTGTCCTGGATGCCCTCACTTCAAGCCCCAGGCCCTCTCCATTCCCCTGTCTCCCCACCCCATCCTTGACATAAAACCTTCACTCTCCAGTGCAGTGTCCTGCTGTTTTCTTGGCCAGTATTTCCCGCCTTGTTCCCCAATGGCCTCCTCCTCTGTCTGCTCTGTCTCCTCCATCTCCACCACCATGCTCTACATTTTGGCGCTCCTGTCCAGTGCTCACCTATTCAGCTCAGCCTCAGCCCATCCCCTCCATCAACTTCCTTGTTCTTCCTCTACTGGCACTGCAACTCTGATCCCAACCTCCACCTGCACACACACATAAAACCATGTTACTTAATCAAAAAAAAAAAAAAAAAAAAAAAGGATTATTTGCAGAGCTGAAGTCAAGTGCTGACTTCAGGGCTGGGCTGGGCACTGCACTTTCTTCAGAGGCACCTCGTCTCACCTCCTGGCAGCCCCAGTTCACACTTATTTACATCCAGCCTGCTCCCTTCATCCCCAGACACTGCACTGCAGGGGCCAGTCTACTTGGGGTGACCTCAGTCCCAAGGCAGGACCTCAGTCCCCTGCCTCCTTTGCAGCCCTGTACCACCTTGCCCCTTCAAGACAGGTGAAGGAAAGGGCAGCCTGGCCCACATTCCCCGGGGGGGCTGGGAAGTCATCACTAGACGTGATCAGAGAGGAGACAAGGAAGAATATGCAAGGAAGGGAGGGGAAATCAAGAAACATTACCTCCTTTTCACGTTTATTTAATTTTTGTATTTTTTTGTAATTTTTTTTTAAGATCACAGAAGAGCAGAGCATTCATACATATAAAGAAATAGAAACGAGATAACAGAAGTTAAATACATTGAGAAAAGAAAAAATAAAAAGCTTCTTCTTTTTTTTCCATCACTGGGTTTTGTTCATTTGTTTGTTGGGTCATTTAGTTTTTTTGATTGGTTCTTTTACACACACACTTGCGCTTTTCAAATTTTCTTTCACAGAGCTAGTTTCAAAAACAAACCAATGGCAAAAAATTAAATGGCCATTTTCTCGTTTCGTTAAAGAGAAATTCAGCTCATGTCTACAGTGCTGGGGAAAAATATATATAAAGATATAGATATATATATATATTTATATGTATATAACACTGTTAATGAGGAGAGTTCTAACCACCCCACTGTGTAGCAAGAAGGGACTGGCCTTCATTCTCAAGGTCTAGAGGATGAATCTTGGCTCCAGCTGGGAAAGTTCAATGACTTTGGGAGGTGACAGTGGCACTGAGGAGGCAGGTTCCTGCTCTTTGCCCCCTCCTCCCTTTCCAGGCACACACATGTGCTCCTACATGCACAGGTGCAGGCACGCACACACTTTTTCCTGGTTCCCTCAGGAGGTCACCAGTAGCTGTGTGGGTTACAGAGCCATGCCAGGAGCAAGTGGATGAGTGCCTGTCTGGCGGCATGTGTGATGGAGAGTGTGGGAAAGGAGAGCACCTGTATGGTAGCCACGAGGACTACTGTGGCATGTGCGCCGTGGGGTTTGCGGAGGTGTGCGTATGTGCCTGTGCGTGGCCAAGTCGGGAGTAAAGGTCATAATTCTGGAGAAGGACAGCCCTGCTTTGGAGGTGCTCTCCTCCCTGCTTGGCTCCTAGGTAGTCCTTGCTCCTTGTCTCCATCCATGGCCCCCTATGTTATGTACAGAAACATCCACACACCTTTTGTTAGGACAAGGTTGGAGTCACCATGGTGTCACATTGCAACACTCACGAGGCCCATTGCAGCACAGTGAGCATGCCCTGAGAGGCCAGGAGGGAGCTCCTGATGCACCATGAGCACAGGCAGGGAAGGAAGGACCTGCCCTACCTAGGAATGGTTCTTCTGGGATGCAGTCTCTGCCCCTTCTCCAGCTGTACTGCCAAAGGAGCCCTGCTGCTCATGCAGCCCCACCACCTGCACTGCAGTCATGTCCTTCTGACTGTCACTGTCGCTTCCCTCTCCACTGCCTGGGCACTTCTACAAGGCTTACAGGGCAGTCTGAGTTGCTGTGGCACCAGTTAACCTCAGCCTGCAGCAAGTGAAGGACACTTTGCTTCCCACCTGCCTGGTCTAAATAAGAGAGCTGCCCCTCTTTCCCAAGCCTTGCCTCGGCAGGTCTCCTTGCCTCACACACATCACCCCAAGCCACAGAGGCACAGAAGACCATACCAACATATCCTAACCGAGTTCTGCTTTCCTGTTTTGGCCAGTGAACCCACAAGCAAATACCATATATTGCCCTAATGGGAGCCAACCATCAAGCAAAATTTTGGAGGGCTGTGGGAGTTACCCAATCATCACTCTAGCAAGTTACAAGAAGGAAAAGCAAAAGAGGTTTTAATGGTGTGACACAGCTCTTAGTCAGCAGGAGTCATGCAGTCAAAACCAATCCTCCTCTGGGAAACTCACTGGAAATTAAGCCAGAATAGCATGGAGAGGCCATAGTCTCCTCACTGGTGAACCTGAGAGTTCTGCACATGGATGATGGACAGCACTCATCCCTACCCTTTTCCACCAGCATCACATGTTGGAAATTACCATTCAGTTTCTCCATCACGTTCCTGCCTGAAGTTTTGCTCTTCCTGTAGAACAGTTTGCTCCCAGCACCCCTAACTCCAGAAGCTTTATATACTTGAGTCAGAGAAGCAGTAAGATTGCGCACCATCAGGAGAGAGAGAGAGAGAGAACTGCTCACCCTGCTAGCACCTCCGCTGTAGGACTGTCTTGGTTAGCCATTCTCCGTGTCACTTGCTACGTCACATCAAGCACCATGCAGGTCGGTGTGCTTGGAGGAGAGGAGGCAGAGGTGTGAGAGGGATTGGGAAGAAGAGAGCTGTTTCCCTGTGCCCATAGATCCCCTCATCAGGGGTGGGTGAAGCAATGACACACTGCACAAAGACTGAAGAGCTGAAACATCACCTGGTGGTGGGGCTGTGAAGGACTTTAATGTAACTCCTCTGACTTCCCAGATCTTCTTCCCCAAATGCTGTTGTATCATTGAGACTCACTGCTGCTTCCCCAAATTCCTTCCAGATGTGTAGCTTTCACTCAGCCTGGAGACCATGTGGCTACTGATGGTGACTTTGTCCATGCTGTGTACTTGGACTTTCAAAATGGGGTTGCTTAGACAGGTGGCCTGGGGGCGTGGTCTGGATGCACCTGGAGCTAAGAAGAGCTGGTGGGGCTTGGATATACTTTGACCAAAAATGGGGCAAGTAGCAGTACACAAGAGATCTGCCCAAGTGGGAAACAGTCAGTGGTGTGAGAAAGATGTGCAGACAAAGACTAACTCTTGACACAATGCATGTCACCAATGAAATCTTCATGAATGGCACGTTAACATGCACTCGGTGCTAGCATGGAGCGACACAACTTCACTGGTGAAGAAAGCAGGTGGGGGGAGGAGGAGGGTGCATCTCTGAGCAACATGCCCCCAAGCTATAGGGCTGCAAACAAACAGAAATGAACACGGCTGCCAAGATACAGGTGTCAGCTGGAGCATCCCATGTCGCCCTTGCAGCCATTCAGAGACAGGCATTTGCTTCGTTTTCCATCTGACCAGGCACACGCTCCAAGCTACATGCTACAACCATGCATGGAGTTCATGTGACTCGGGGTGGCTGCATTTCCCCTGCCCAGTTCCTTTCAGAAAGACTTGCCTTCACCCCTCCTCTCGGTCATCCGAAAAGGGTTAGAAATCTGCTAGCAAGTATGGGGCCATATATTAAATCTAACTTTTTATTCCTCTGCTTGGACATTACCAGACATCTCATGTAACTCTTGTAGTATTTACAAACCAGTTGAAGAAATACAATTTTTTCTTCTTTTTTCTTTTTTTCCATTTTTTTCATTTCCTTTTATAACACTAAATGTTAAATCTCCATCAATCAAACACAATTACACTGACAAGCTCAAGGAACTGGTGTCCCATTCCAAACTCCCATCTTCCCTGGTCCTCAACCAGCTGAAAGGCAGCAGGAAGTAAGAGCCCAGCTTTTTGGGAGGGGATGAGAAAGATAGCAACATGAAAGCAGAGAAGATGTGAGAAGGAGAAACAGTTTCAGAGAAAAGGGCCTGAGACATGAGAAAACCCTTTGCAAACATCTCTGTCAGAAGGTGGAGGAGAGAAAGGGAATAGGGAGAAGCATTTGACCTTGCTTGTGTTTCCTATATTCTTCTAGGCTCACCTCTCAACAGATGCTTTGAGTGATTTCTGCCTGAGTTCTGGAGAAATGGGGGGATGTTTACAGCATCCTGTGATGCACACTGAAGCTCATAGGATTAGATTCTTGGAGCAAATCAACCTCCAGCCTACCCATGAAACCCCCAGCCCTGCTAGGAACGGGCATTGCCAGGAGTGGGATTCCCATAACTGCTGCAGACAACAGGCATACTTGTTACTGGTGACTTGTGTCAGATAGGTCTGCAAATAATTGGCTTTAACCCTGTTTCATGGCCATGCAAGAGAGGCAAAGATCTGCTAAGGGCCTGCAGGAAAGACCAGATCCCAGCACTGGGGCTATGTTCATTTCCCCCAGCTAGTAGGCAGGTGGCTTCAAAAAATGGGTGTTCTGCTTTCAGTGAGATATTTCCCTTTAACCATAAGTGTCTGTGCCTTGATATCTCAAAAAACATCCCCTCAAAACTCCTTCAAACCACAACAGACATAAGACAATGAAGTGTCAAGACCTGTGACCACCACCACACCAGAGAGCTCTGATGTGTTTGATCCCAGTGCCTAAGAGTGAACTCACAGTGACAAAAACACATGCAGAGGACAACACATGGGACAGATGCCACAATAGCAACCAGGATGACATCAAAGAACCTAAAGTGGACCTGACCGGGTGCTTAGGAACAGCCCATGACAGCAATACACTGCAGGCTGCCCAAGTTTCACAGCAAGCCTGTGACAATAATTCCAGGCATAGATACAGTCCTGAGAATGTGCAGTGTGGTGTTTTCCCTCATGCCAGTCTGTTGGAAAGGGTGTAGCTCCCAGACCTGACTTCTGGAACAAGCATCATCTTGTGGCTGTACCAGAGGAAAGAGGAGCCCTGTTGCAGCAGGAAATCTGGACATGTTATTAAGACACCGAGTTACATAACCCTCCTCAAGGGTAGGCACAAGGACTGCGATGTCTGAATGCTCTGAAAGGTACAGGGCATTTTTTTCCTGGGCTGCCACACAACAGTCTCCAAAAGAGATTCCAAGTCCCAGTGATGACCACTCTATCCTGGAGGAGGGGAGCCATCCCTGGACGCCTTGGGTGGATTTCAAGCACAAGTTGTCCAGCCCTCCCCTCTTGCACCAAAGCACAAACACCCCCAGGAATGACTTTGGAGTCTGGAGAAGCACCATTTATCATCTTCCAGTTCCACAGTAGCTCTATAGCAACTCTGGCAATGGCCAAACTTCCGCCTCTCGTGTCTAATAAATTTCCTTGCTCATCCTGGCTGCCTGTGAGGAGCCCTTGACTCTCTGCTTAATTGTGTGCCTGCTGCTGCCTGAAATAGCTGAGCTCAGCAGCGAGGAGCCAGGGCTGGCAGTGCCGCAGTGCAAGGCAAAAGTGTCACACTGAGCAGCAGGGAGAAGCCTCATTGGACTGTGCCCCACCCATGCAAAGGTGGGGATGGGCTCGCAGGCAGCAATTTCCCACTCTCCTTCCTGACAGGGGACCCACCTGGTGGGTATCCCCTCCAGCACACTGGAGAATAGCAAGGCCAAGCTGTTTTCCCCTTGCTTTCAAGAGCATGTGAGCATGGCTGCCAAACATGCTGCTACTGTGCCAGTTTGCAGGGCAAAGAGAGAGAAGCAAGATGGCTTGTGCTTGAAAGCTCAGTGGTGCTGAGCACCTGTAAAACACTGTACTATCATGGGATGCTCACTTGACTCATGTGGGCTAACTCAAGTTCTTCTTGCACATCCCTCTCTGCAAAAAAGAAAGTGGCTACTTGATAACCCCGTGTTTTACCATCTTTGCTGCTGGTGGATACTAAGGTTTGTGACTGGTCAGGAGATAGAGGAGTCTTCTCCCCCTGTCCCTGCCCACACACATGCACTGCAGCCACTGCAGCATGTGACTGTTGGCTTACCCTCTCCCCCTTCAGCAGACCTCATGCTGGTGTGGCAACTTCCAGCCACTGCCCAGCATTTTCTCAACCCTGTTTCTCACAGCCTGTTCTCTCCTTCTCCTTACTTGAGAGCCACAAAGCATCTCCTTTTGGGACCTCTGCATGTGCTTCTGCCATGGGAAGTGGGATGGCAAGCAACAGCACTCTCCAGCAAGATCAGCACCCTTGAGATGATAAAAGGCAAGGGGAATTGTGCTGCCCATTTCTTTGCTGAACCACTTTAAGCTCCTTCTTTATAAGCCCAAGGTTTTGAACCTGGCATTTATTTTACTTCTGCCATTCACAGATCCTGGACATTTTCTAACCCAACTTGTTTCAAATGTGGAATTTGCAGTGAGTTTTGTAATAGCAATGGTTTACAGCACCCAAACATGCACACACACACTCACCCTTACACAGCCTACGTTTCCTTTTATACCAGGGAGGACAGTAAGAACAAAAAACCAAAACAATAAAAAAGGGTATTGGCTATTTTTTTGAATGACTACCAGAATGCTTAGGAATGACCAGATTGTGGTTCTCATGTTGAGGCATTGCTCCTATGCACACACAATACCTAAAAAGAATGGCTGTTTGGTGATGTTCAAGGTCTTATCACTCACATCCCACTGGCCCAGCCTCCCATTCCCGGGAGGAATGGGTGGCTGCACTCTTCAGTTCATAGTGCTGTAGGCCAGTCCTGGTTTCTTCTGCTTGTTTGGACAATTGCACGTGAGTGTCCACCCCCATGCACGTGTGCGAGCACTCACGTGTAGTAGGGGCTGCTATGCTGGTACTTAGAGGCTGAGAGCCAGACAGGGTGCAGGTGGGAGAGAAAAAAAAGGCTAGACAAGGGTGCAGACTGACTCTTGTAAGCAGGGTGGCCAGAAGTCAAAAAGCCAGTGAGGCTGCCAGAGAGGGGACACCATAGGAATCTGTGTTGCAACTACCCCTCTCTCCTCCCCCCTCTTCTCTGCCTGAATGATCTCTCTGCATCTTGTCTTACACTTACAAGGCAGGACAATATCTACAGCAGGATGAGCATATGTACACATGGCCTATTCATTTTGCATGCTTAGAGAGAGGAAAAGAGTGAAGACGGAGCGAGAGCCACACATGCATGCACACACGCACAGAGGCATACACAGGAGAAAGAGAAAGACATCTGGTTGAATTGAGGGTGTAGAGGAAGAGGCTTTAAAAAAAAAAAGAAAAGTAGGCTTTCAGTAGAGTTGACATAGCTTTAGTTCAGGGCAGTGAGGGTGATGTTGCATGAAGAAGAGGACAGGAATAAAGGTGTTTAGCAAGGGCTGGGTGCACATGAGCGCAGGGTGAAGAGAGGAAAGGGTTCTTCACAGGACACCAGTGTGCAGAGAGCTTCAGGTGACTTGCTCTGGTTTGTGGCTTTTTTTTCTCTTTTTTTTTCCTTTTCTCCTTTTTTTTTTTTTTTTTTTTTTTTTTTTTAAATTTGTTTTCAAAAGTATGAATTGGCTGAGCATTAGCTCACAAAAATGACCCAGGGCATCCAAAAAGTTAAATGGCTATAGACACCGAAGCAAAGACCTCTTTCCACAAAAGAAAGAAAGAGGAGGAAGGAAAGAAGGTGAGGGAATATGGAAAAGAGGAAGGAGGAGAGAAAAGAAAAGGGATCTTCTGTTTGATTGGCTTTGTGGGTTTTGTTAGATTGTTTACATTGCAGCATCCTCCGGCGACACAATCCTTGCTGGTGCCCCATTCTCTCCCTCACTTCGTGTTGTTTCCTAGACAGTCGGTGACTTGACAGCCGGCTTTTCAGGTTTTGGATTAAATGTTGCTGAGTCTTCTTTGCTGTAATTTTTCCTCTCCCCCCTCTTCGCTCCCAAACACACAAAAGTTGTGAAAGAAACAGTCATCTCTCTCTCTCCCCCCCTTTTTTCTCTCTCCCCTCTCTTCGCTCTGTCTCCTGTATAACGCGGGTTTGTTTTGTGTGTTGCTGTTGTTGTCGTGTTGGTTTTTTTTAATTATTATTAATATTATTATTTTTAATTCTGATTTGTATTAACATTTGCTGAGTAGGCAGAGCAGGGACGCTGCCAGCAGCCACAGTGGGACGGCCAGACTCATGGAGCCGTTGTCTACTCTCCCTGTGCCGGGTCCTGCAGGGTGCGAGAAGGGAGAGAAAACAAGACAAGATTACATATGGCTGGGTGAGATGGGTAGCGTAACACAGCAACACAGGGCTTTGCTCCCAGGCTGCTCCTGCAGCCGTGGGCCAGGGCTGCCAGGCACAGCCGCCTTCCCAACCCAGCGAGCCTCCCTCCAGCCCAGCTGCAGGCTGCTGCCTGGCAGCTCCTCAGTACCCTCCTTCCCTCTCCATAACACTCCAATGCCATGCAGTTTTCCCTAAACAACACCCAGGCTGGAGCAAGCAGGAAGGCTCAATCCCAGCTGCTGACCACATCCTAACCCTTGCTGTGCCTCCAGCTGGGAGCTGCTGGCCTTCTAGCACAGGAACACAGTTCACACCTTTGCAGGCACAGCCCCTGGTCAGCAGCCCCGCACCTGCCCCCTCCACCACCTTACCAGTGGTGGCTCTGAGATGCCAGGACTGGTTGTAATCATGCACAGTGGCCGGTGCCTGTCTGAGCCAGACACCAGCTGCGCAGGAGCTGATTCATCACACCGGGCTGATCAATAAAACATGGGCCCAACAAGCGGATGTCTCCCCTCCCTCACATGGGCTGCACTGCAATTATTTGTTTCTGAATCAGAGCGAAGGAATGCTTTGCTGTTGTGTTTATGGCCCTGTGGCATGACACCTATGGGGTGAGGGTGCAGGGTATGCCAGGCAGGTTGATTTTTCACAAGGGTGGGAAACGAAGTTGCATGTGTGTCCATGCGCATCCACAGGCTCTGTCAGAGCGGGCAGGGAGGAGCACACTGCTGCAGCAAAAAATAATGCAGCCTTTCTCCAGGAATATTAAGCACTAACACTCCTGACATCTTCTCATTCATCCTCTCATTTATGGGTTCCCTTTTCTGGATGGCTTTCACGGCAGTGATGCTGTTTTAAATTCACCCTGCAATACCAAGCCTTGGCAGCCTTTTCTTTATAACAGGGCGGGGAGATGTACATGGCCGTGGTTCTGTAAACGCATGCTCACCACGTATCTGTGCACATACGAGTACACATATATGTACATTTATTTATATGTATATGTACACATGCATATGTACACATTTATGTACACATATATATGCCTATGTAAATGCACACATTTATGTATATGTGCATACATATACATATAAGTGTGTGTATGCAGTGCTTTACACAGAAGGGGTTCAGGAAGATGCTGAAGTGTGGAGATGGAGATGAGTTTATCTGTTGGAACTGACCCTGATGTAGAAGAAAAGAGTCATGTTTATTACCAAGAAAAGCCAATTCTGATGGCTGACAGGAGCCAAAAAAAAAAATAATAAAAGGCCCTGTTCAGGAAAGCTCCATGAGACCAAAGTGCAACTCCCTCCCTCACAACCTGCAGAGTTTTACCAGGCAATGACCCCCAATCTACTGGGTGGAGCACAGGTGCCACAGGCTTGCTCAGCAGCATGGTCAGTATTAATTTGAGCTGGTAACTGAAAGGCAGTAAATCCAAGAAGAATATATCCAGAGCCCCTGAAATTCTGTAGCATTTTCATTTGTCTGATTTCTTCCTACTATGGCTTCTTTTTTCAGCTACTCCATGCACATCTTTGGTGGCTGGTCACACAAATCCTACAACACTGGTTTTTCACTTCTTTTTTGGGTGACAGACCCTTACCTGACCTATGTTTCAGAGAAAGCATCTTTCATGGTCGAATAGTTGTGAGGAGGCTGTTTGGGGCCATTTGCATCCCATATTGGCAGGGAAGAAGTTCCAAAGAAACTCCTCTGGCCCATTAGATAACAAAGGGCACACAAAATTTTCAGCCATCACATTTTTACTGTTTGACTTAAATATTATGTGTCTTAACACATACAGTGACATGTATGTAAGACACACATGTGGCAGCAATCTCCCTCCTTGCCTCTTTTCTAGGGTGCCCATGCACTCAGAGCAAAGGCATATGCACCTGTGGTGGCACACAACTCACACCGAGCACAGCACAGGAAGGGGGACATTTGGCCTTCACTGGGTACTGCTGCCTTAATATATGTTGTAAGTGCATGGCTTGGGGTTTGTGAGCTTGGTGGGGGCCAGAGGCATGCTATGGTGTGGCGTGGTATGGTAAAGATATGAGCTTCTGCAATACTTAGGTATAAGAAAGGAAACATGGTGCAATGAAGGACTTGGGAGAGGGTCATGCCAGCTTCTGTTCTGCTTGAGCTTGTGAGTGTAAGTTTGACAAGCTAGAACTCTCATCTCCACAGTTAAAAAAAGAGGTGAGCTACATGGTCTCATTTTCCCTGCTAAGCTCCCTGTGTGTGCCAGTGAGGTAGTGGGGCTGGCTGCAGACACCTTTCCATGTGCAGTCCGGATTGTCTTCTGCACCTCACCTCATGATAACCAGCAGCTGTTTGCACCAATAGGCTGTGTGTAGTTGTGCAGGTGTTGGGCAGTGTGTTAGGCTGACTGGGAGGCCTGGAATCCAGCGTGGTCCCTGCACGCAACCCTGAGGGCCACACATAATCCCTGAGTTTTACAGCAGAACTGCTTTAAGTACATGCCGTGGATGCTACATTTACTGTCACTCATACTGTGAAAATGGGGAAAGGTTATAGTTCAATCACAAAATAAAATTCTCAAAGACTTTTGGGGCACACTAATTGCTCCAGTGTAATAAAGAGTGAGAATGTCAAAATAAAATATTCATCTCTGAGTGAAATTTTGCGCATAAAACAGTATCCCTTTTCAATTCACGCCATCGCTTTTGGTCATCCTTCCCAGACACAACTTGCACGATGACTTCTCTTTGTGTGTGCATGAGCAGCTCCTGCCATGGGCACCAGGGCACACACACGGCCACGGGTGAACATCGAAGCCGGCAGGAGTGCGCCAGCCCCCACGGCGATCCGCGTGTGCCGCCCAACCCGCACAGATGAGCGCTCACCCCCACGCTCCGCACGCGTGGCCATGCACATGTGGCCATGCACGCGTGGCCATGTACATACGGACATGAATCCGTGGGCATGCACACCCGCACAGCCCCCCGCTCCAGGTGTGCACTCCGCAGATGCAAAAGGTCCGCCCCACCCCCCCGAGGGCACAGAGTCCTCGCTCCCCGCAGACGCAGAGCCCTCTCTCCCCGTCCCGCATCCCCCTTCCCGCATCCCCCCGCAGACCCAGAGGCCTGGCCCCCCGTCCCGCATCCTCCGCCCGCAACCCTCGCATACACAGAGCCCTCTCTCCCCGCCCCGCACCCCCTATCAGACCCAGAGCCCCCTCTCCCCGCCCCGCACC
>JAWWEU010000001.1:23409334-23732225 GCA_035583155.1 Acropternis orthonyx
CCCGCCCCGGCGGCAGCAGCGGCCCAGCCCGCGGTCTCCGGCGCCCTCTGGCGGCCGTGAAGCGGAGCCGCCCCCGCCCGGCGCCTCTCGCAGAGACCCCCCCCACCCCTACCCCAAGAAAAGCCCCCTTGCGGCCCGTCTGCGCTCCCCTGCTACATCCCCGCTGCCACCGCGGACTTCGGGGCTGTTCCCACAGACTCCTGATTTGGTAACGCTGAGCCTGTGCTCTGGGCATTTGCTCTAATGTCCCGGGCTAATCATCCCCCGCTCCTCGCAATTGGACAGCCCTGCCAACTCCGCCACCACGCAGCAGCTTTGAATGGGGCGTTCTTCCACCACAGACGGAGAAGGAAATGGGGTTTCCGATGATGATTATGAGTTCATATGAATATCTAGCAGCACTTTACAGATAAACCCCTAAAGGACCCCAGACCCTAAATGCTGACCGAGTCAGATCCCGTTAAGCAAATCAAGAAGGAGAAGACTGAAAATTGGCAAGGGCAAAATGACTGCACTGCTCTTCCCTGCTCCAAATATGAGACACTTCAATACGGATGCAGCTGCAGGTGGAGCCTACCACGGTGCCCAATTATGATGCACCAGCCCCACAGGACACTGTGCCCTGTGTTTCCAAGGGTTCATCCACGCCACATGTTCACCCTGGGTGATCTGCATTGGTGTCATGCCACAGGGTAGCCTTGGCCAAGATTTAGAGAGCTGAAGTTCTCTGAGGGCTGAAGGGGACCATGTGCAGCCCCCATCCCACCCATCTCCCCAAGACAGGGTAACCCTAAATGCATCCTTAAATGTAACCATGGGAAAAATAGAGCCATGCCACTGTGACCTCAGTGCTCCTGCTCACCTCCATGTGTGTAATAGCCCTGTATGCCAGCCCGCCTCAGAGAGGCTCCAGGACTCTTTTCCTGACACTCCTGGGACAACTTCTACATACTTTTGAGTGGGGAGGCAGAGGCCTTAAGTGTGAGACTTCAGCGATTTCACCTGGTGTCTCATGCTCCTGCAGGCAAACCCTTCAATGCGTCATGAACTGGAAGAGCTGCTGCATGCTCTCATGTGCAGAGGACTGCAAGCTGGGCTAGCCCAGGTTTCACTAGAGAGGACAGGTATGTATGCTACTATATCATAATTTGTATGGTATAGCTGTAAACTTTTTTTTGGTGTGCATGTGTGAGATGGCTCAAAAACTGCTCCTACTCCTGTGATGAGTGTAGGAAAAGACATAGCAAGAAGGATGGCGGTACTTGGATGAGATGGCAGAGGGAGAGGGCAAAAGCAGGATGCTGCTTACACTCAAAGAAAACAACACACAGATTGCAAAGCCAAGAGCTGTACTCTTCCTCAGAAACAGCCTGCCTCTAAAAGGAGCATACCACAAAAAGACTCCCTTGCTGAGTAAGTATAAAGGTCTTGTCTAACCATCAGTCCTGTCTCCTGCAGGTATTGGGTGGGGGCCAGCCAGGAGCACATGGCCAGCGTGGCATCATACTGGCCTGCCTCAGGTGCTTCACAGACATCCTGAGCCAGCAGAAGCTGCATCCCTTGAGAGATTTGTTTCTTCTTCCATGAACTTGTTTGGTCACTTCTGTACTGCCTGAAGACTTCCATATCCACAATCTCTCTCAGCTCTTTAAGGAGCACTGCAGCAGTCAGCAGCCAGTAATGACATTATGGCCACACATTAAATTTGGGTGTTATGTTCCCCTGTGAGTTTAGGACCTTGGCATTATCAGGTGGCCTGGCACAATGCCTGCTACTAATTGCTACCTGAACTGGCTAGATTAAAACTGCCTCGGTCACTCCTTGCTCTGCAGTCTCCTCTGCTGACTACAGGAGAGCCAGGCCAAGGAAGCTGCTCAGTGTGGAAACAATTAGCTGGGGTGTGTTCAGATCTTCCTGGGAAAGGCAGATGAGCTTTTTGTCAAGAAAACTGTTAAGAAAGAAGCTACCCAGTGCCGAGAAACTGGTGGCTACTGAATGCTGAAGTCTTGAATCTCAGAGCTGCAAATCTCCCCACTATACCAGGGGCACAGCTCTTACTGAGCCTTCATCTGACACTATCTAGGCAGCTGAAAGGAGCACAGTTTAGTTGTGAGAGGACTCAGTATGATGCCCCACAAGGCCTCAGCAACTGAGACTCTAGTGGTGCATCCTCTTTGGCACAGACTCAGACTTGCTAGCTGCAGAAATCACTTGAGAGGGGGGCAGATTTCCGAGGCCTGAGCTTTGTGGGATGAATAAAAGGGCCTTTTTCCTCCCTGCCTTCAAGACTTGCATTTATAGTGCTACAACGCACTGCAACACACAGAGCCTCAGCACCAGTGTCCAAGGTCCGAAGGCTGCTCAATAGCCCTCTGCGTACCCTACCTCATGGCCAGTGTTGGCCCCTTACAGCCTACAGTGCCCACTGGGGGTGGGAGGCTGCATGAGGAGATGATAAATGCCTAAGCGCATCTGGGCAGTGGCAAAGGCAAAGGCTGTTGCGATGAGAGATATAAGAAGGGGCCAATAAGGACTGAGGTGATAGGATGAGCCTTGCACTTGTACTAGTGCTGGATTACAGCACAGGAAACAATACCACTGAAGGTCTTCAACTGAAATGGCAATACAGGAACACTCATCTCAGGGCATGGACAAGAGCAAAAAGAGGAGATGACAAGCCAGGGTGAGGATGGTGAAATGTGGAGCTTTATGTAAGCACACAGGTTGGATAGGTAATGAGAATAGGTCCTGGGAGAAGGGAGATAGAGGAAATTAAGCCCTGATCAAGTATAGGAAAGCAGGGATAGAAGGAGACAAGTTCAGGAGCATGATGGTGCTTATAAGAGCATTAGTACCAGGACTGCAAAGGCGGGCAGCAAGTACCAGCCGGGGGTCAGAGCTGCAGGAGACCAAGTGGGGTTTCCTACAGAGCTGTTTAGATACGGACGCGGTGCCCGGTGAAGCTGAAACGCCAACAAGCAGGTGCGAGAAAGGCCACGACAGCAGGAGAAGGCACGCTGCCAGCGCTGTGGCATCATGCAGGCGCACCGCGCTCGCAAACTCCCCGTGTGGCACCCTCCCTTCCCCGGCGGCCTCGGCTGCGGCCCCCAGCCCCAAAGCTCCCCGCGGGTCCCCCTCCTTCCCTCCCTCCTTCCCTCTCTCCCTTCTCTCCTCGCCCGGCCGCGACCCGCGGGCGCCGCCGCCAAAGCGCCGCTCCTTCGCCGCGAGGTGGCAGCGGAAGGCCACGAAACCCAAAAACTGTGGTTCCCTCCTCCCTCGCAACCCCAGGCAGCCTCCGGACTAGAAATGGCACGGATAACCGTGGGAATAACAGCCGGGGTTAGGCGGCTCCGCAGACCCGCGCGGTAAAACCTCGGTTCCCGCACGGTGGTGAGCGAAAGGTCCCAGCCCTGCAGGCTGCGAGCCACGGCTGCTACACGGCCACGTTTATGTGCCATGGAATCTGACCCACACCAGCCCGCGTCTCTCCACAATCACCATGCGTCAGCCTCCTTGGAAATACCCCTTTGCGGGGCAGATCCGACCTGTTGGTTGGTTCTGACCATAAAAAGCAGGACATCTAGCCACTATGGCAGCAGAAACTATGGTTGCAGGGGAGAGGGGAGGTGGTGTGGTGGTGGTGAAGTTTCTAACCCATTCTACTTATTCTACTTATTATTCTTATGATGGGCCCCCTGTAAGAATGACATGACATGTTGGACTGAGTTCAGAGAAGGGCCATAAAGATGCCCAGAGGGCTGGAGCACCTCTCCTATTAAGACAGGCTAAAAGTCAGGGGTTTTTAGCTTGGAGAAGAGAAGGCTCTGGGAGACCTCACTGCAGCCTTACAGTAGCTAAAAAGGGCTGACAGGAGCTGGAGAGGCACTTTGTGTAAGGGCATGTAGTGGTAGGAGGTAATGGTCTTAAACTGAAAGAGCGCAGATTTAGATTGTATAGCAGGAAGAAATTCTTTGCTATGAGAGGAATGAGGCATTCACAGAAGCTGTGGATGTCCCATCTCTGTAAGTGTTCATGGCCAGGTTGGATGGGACTTTGAGCACTGTGGTCTAGTGGAAAGTGTCCCATGAACTAGTTGATCTTTAAGGTCCCTTCCAACTCAAGCTGTTCTAGGATTCTACTTCCTCCACACAGATACTCCCCCTTCTGTCTCCTCACTCCCTCCAGCTCGCTTTTGTAACAACAAAACAGCACCCCTGATGGGACCCATTAGAGAGGGGGATGGAGGTTTTGGCATGACAGGTAACCCTTGCTCAAGAGGCAAATGAGTCCAGATGTGTACGCAAAGCCACAAGTTCACCAGGTTGCACAGAGGCATGCCTCCAAATGTTGTAAGCATGATGATCATCACCTGCAGAAACTGAACCTGTGACTTTCAAGATTCCCAACAGAGACCTTTAAAAAGGGTAATCTGAGATGCAGGCAGAAAGCAGATACATTCCTGGTCCATACTCAGAGGGAAAAAAATCATCCATCCATTTACATTTTTCACACCCACATTTGCCAATCTAAAATATTCTACTGGGTCCTGGGTCCCATCATCTGAGTAAACTGAAACGGAGGCAGGAGAAGAGACAGCAGGTGGCAGTTTTTCTCGTATTTACATTAACAACAATCCAGGACTTGATGTATCTGCAGGGCTGATGGAGGAGAGCCCACCAAGAACTTTCAAAGGGTATCAGAGCTACTGGCTCCTTGTTTGCTTTGTGAACTCTGCCCTTGAGATCCAGTCAAAAAGCATGGGATAAAACCTGGTGTTAGAGAGCAATCAGTCCCCATTAGTTTCTGAATGGAAGTGAGGCCAGAAAGCAGCATGGGATGAGCTAGGAGAACTTGTCTGTGATGGGAAGGATGGATTCATGGTATAACAAGTATATATGCTGTTTTTCAAAGTGCTGTCCACCCTGAGAGGCTCTGGGCTCCATGCCATTGATAGGCTGACTCTATTTACAATGAAGGCTAGAGTCCTGCTTCTTGAGTGAACAAAAGCACCAAAAATGAGGGAGGGATGGGAAAAAAATCCCACCTCTAAAGGAGAAGGCATGAGGGAAAGAGGATGTGCATCATACAGGTGTCTCTATCAGCTCATTCCCTGGGGACTGAAGGGGTCTTATGGTTTACACCTGCCATATCCTGTGCAGGGAGTAATTTTTCCTAGTCTGTTAACTCTCTTGCCAGGGCTTCTGAAGATGAAATCTTTATTATCATGAAGGCTTAAAAGGGAGGAATACTGTTAATTCCATTTTCAAGGTCATACTTTGAAAGTTATTAATTTCTTTCTTCCAGGGCTTTGCACTCTACTCTGAGGCTTTAGGGATTACCAGCTTCTACTTACTAGGGTTCATTTGGGGCCTTTTTCATACTCCTTTCCTGTTCCTTCCTCCTCTTCTTTGAGAAGAAGACAAATTTTTTTCCCCTTCCTGTTCTTAGTGTTGAATCTACTTTGTTCATTGCCTGTTCATTCCCCATTGTCACTACCAGTTCTGCTCCTGTAATTAAAACTTGCCTGTGACTGCAGTGGCAATAGGCTGGCTTTCCTAGAGGTGGAAGTACCACTGTGTAAACTAGGGAGGATGCCCTCCAGCAACTCTCCAACAAGATTAAGGAAATGTCTCTGGTGTCTATCAATCTTTGCACTTGGTTTAATGTATTTGAGAATTTGCTCATGCTTTTTTAGCACTGAGCAGTTCTTCCCCATGTTTTGGAGCTCATTCGTGGTGTACTAAGTACTCATCTATCATACCTTATGTCTGAGTGCAGATTTATTCTATAATGCAGCTCACCCATCTTTCCCTAAGGTCTAAAGAATATCCCTGAAATTGTATTTCTCAGTGTCTTTCTGAGAAGGTCGTGATGTTCAAGACTGGCTGCTTACTCCATTTATCCTGGAGCTGGTTTACAGTAATCCTAGTCTAAAATTGAACTGTTATCCTGACCAGTGAGGCTGGTGGTGACTAGAAAACCACCTATGTTTCAAGGTTACATGGATCTTTCATCACCAAATCTGTCCTGTGTATATAAAAAGTTCCAAGGTTTTTTTTTCACAGCTGAAGAAATAGTTCTCTCACTCTTTCCATTTCCCTAGCAACTGAAGATGTAAAAAAAATAAAAAACAAACCAAAAAACCAACACTTGGTAAACAACTGATACAAAATCAGATACTTAAAACTGCATTGTCTTCAAATCATGCATTGAAGATTCATTCTACAAGCAAAACATAAAAAAACCCCACACACAGCATAGACTTTTTCAGCGGCCATCATGGGGAAGATCTGAGCTTTTTCCGCTTTTTCCTTTCCTAGGGTAAAGCAATCTCTTCCCTGCTCACCTCTCAAGCACATGTGTAGAGCACAGCAGACCAAAGGTGATGCCAGCACATAACCTGGTGTTTCAATAGAGGGCAAACAGCACAGCTCCCCTCACCGAGAGCACACACAGCCCTAGGAAGCAAGTTTGCTAATTGGAGGCTCTGGAGCCTCTTGAAAAATTAGTATTTTCATCAGCTTCATGTCTATCTGTTTACTTATTTCATCCCTGCTATGGTTTTCTACAAGTTTTGCTAGATATATGGCATGGGAAAGATTGGAGTGGGTGTGGACAGAAATGAAGAGGGAGGGGACATACCCAGGGGTGACTGCAAAGGACAGTGGAGCAGAAGGAGAACTAAATTGGGGTGGAGAGTGACCAGAATGCTTGAGGTTACTCTGGTACTGAAAATCAGTCATATTGCTGCCCCTGCCCTTCCTGTCTTTCTCTAGTATCTGCAGAACAGTGTCACTCCAGCCTTGTCTTCTAAGGGTTATCACTTCTTTCTGGGAACTCCCTTGCAGTGATCTTAGCAGAGACCAACCCTTGTCCCCATCCCTCCTTTCCTAGGAGTGGAACAAGTTAGAAGGATGTTTTAGGTAGCCTTTGTCAAAGGCTGCTTCTGGACAATAAGCAATACAAGGCCTTTATCATAGGAACACTATTAACAAGCTTGTGTGCTCCTTATAGCATTTCAATGAATTAGAGATGTCATGAGAGTCAATCTGGGCCCACGAGCTGGTATATGTCTCTAAAGTGTGGGGTCTAAGTAAATATTACTTTCTGTTCCCTGTTCTCATCAAAGTACAGATACATCTCTGTGTGTGCAATTCCAGAGTGAGACTCTTGGTCACTTTAACACCCTAACAGTGCAAGCATGGCTTTAATACCTGGTCTAGGTCTGGGAAAAGCCAGAGCAGAAAGCTGTTGTGGCTTCCCTCAGCCCATTCCCAGACCAGTAATTAAAAAGGGAAAGTTAATACAGCTTACACAAGCAGCTGAGTTGACCTTCAGCTGGATGAGTTGGAGGAATGGAAAAGATGCTGGAAACTGCTCCTGTTGCTCCTTTAGATATTCCAGGGTGCCTGGAAATTGTTTGGTGGCTATGGGATGTTCCTCCAAGCATGGGGTGTGTGTATGGGGTGTGTGCATAGGATGCATGTGGTGATCTGGCTCAGGAGTGCACGCATGGCTCACTGCACCTGTGGACCTGCAACACCTACCGTAGTGGCTGCCTGACTGGACCTCACTGGAGCTATGCTGGTTACAGAACAGCCTGACCCTGTGGTCCTGCCCATCCATCCCCTCCCCAGACTGCAGAGGGACATGCAGGCAATGCTGGGGAAGGGCCAAGTGCGTTTCTCCTTTGCTCACCTTGCCACGAGGCCTCTCCCTTTTGCAGGGGAGCTCTGCTGACAGACCCATGGGAGGGATGGCCTACCATGAGCACTCTGCTTTTTCTGCAAGCCTGATTTCTTTGGAATGGTTGGGTTTTTTCCCCAGGCACTCCCTCCCTCCCAAATCCCGCACCTCCCTTCTCCTTTCTGGTTGTTTTTGTTTTTACAGAGAGCGCTCAGACAGCTGTATTAATCATGCAAGCCCAGCCATGTGTAATGTGCTTTATCAACAGCACAGCAGACACTGAATGGCAACTGGTTCACAAGCAGGCCCGGTGCTCTGCCTGAGCTGGGAAGATAAACTTGCTGCTTCCCAAACCAACTTACCGTCATGGGTTAGTGAATGGAGAGACTGTTCACTTGGGACAATAACCAGAGGGAAGGCCAACTTGTTAGGAAAATTCTGGAGTGGTTTATACTGGAAAAGGAAGGGGAAGGAGGAGGATGAAGGTGGAAGTTACTCTTTGATCATTTTCTCACAGGGACTGGAGTAATTTTTGTCTGTGTGTAAGGATTAAATCAAGACAACAGTGGCTGTTCTCCATCCTCCTCCTTGCTTCCCTCCACACTTGGGTTCCAATCAGCCTGTCTGGCAGCTCAACACAAGAAATAAGGAGAGCAAGGGGAAGAAAGCAAGGATTTAGGTACACCTGCTGTGCAGTGGGGTTATGTTGCCTTCAATGTGTCTAAGAAGGAGGGTTCAGTTGATGACTTCAGAAGCTCATCTAACATACAGATGGTGTCAGACTATGAGTGTCCTCTGGGCTGGGGATATCTGGCTCAGGAGGGTTACAGCCTGCCCGAGCTCCACTCTGCAGGGTAATCTGTCCATGCTGCAATGCTTACCATTGTAAGTTTTCCTGTCGGACAACTGATTTTCCAGAGCAGTCACTCTTCCATGGGCTTGTTTTTAATCTCTGCAGTGCAGTTGTGTGTTTTCTGTCCCACTGGTTCCCTCCAACGTCCACTTTCCCACCTGACTGCTGCACCCTGACATCTGTTCCACAGGGCTGTTCTGTATGCATGCAAAGCCACACCACTGACTACACAGACCTTGAAACGCCTTCCCTGTTCCACTTCAAGGGCCCAGATGCAGAAATATCTTTCTGGGACTTCCAGTCTCAGTTCCTACCCTCTGCAGCTGCTCTTCCTCACTCACTGGATCCTCCACAGCACTGCTACAATGCAAATATATGCAACCCAAGGCTCATTTTGGAATAAATCAGTCTAAATTAAAATTAATGAACAAAACGTAGAGAAACAGATCAAGCAATAAAGCCATTTCTCTTTCTTTCCCCCCGTGTCTCTCTTTTTTCTTTAAGAAAGCTCATTTTTCTTCTCTACATTTTTTTTTGGTGGGGGAAAAAAGCAATTTAATTTTTTCTAAGCAATCTCAACAAACAGAAGCTGTCTGTTGCTAGTCAGAAATACCCACCAAGCATTGTTGGTAGTTGTAGTAACAAATAATTCTTGGCATTTCTATTTTCCCTAAGATGCTGTTTCTGGCTACATCCATACTACTCCCTTTTGGAAGACACAATCATCACCTCTGACTTTGATATTGTTCCCTTTAAACCAAATGGTCAAAATAGAATAGAGTGCCATCCCTTGCCTGGTATCTATGAAATGGCAAGAAGCAATTAATATGATGTTGGCTGCCTGCCTTCACCCTGTCTTGTCCTTCCTCTTCCCTTGGCCTGAAATCCCCACAGGTTTGGCATCCAGTGCAGTCCCAGACCTCAGTGCCTGCAGCCCTGGCAGTGACAGACACTGACTGAGCAACAAGAGCAGCTTGGTCTGTCTGAGCATCCACTCTGCAAAGCCAATCCCCTCTGCACTCACCAAATGGAGAATGAGCTCTTCAGAAAATCTGGCTGGATACCACCAATGGGAAGCAAGAGAACTGAGTCGTGCTTCCCACCCAGGGTCATGAGCATTATCAGCTGCCAATGCCTGGGGCTCAGACAGCTTCCAGGGATGTGAGGCATGCTCTGAGTAGTCAGGCACACATCACTGTGGAGTGACCAGTACAGCTGAACTATGGCTTTCAAATGCCTTTGAATATATGGAAACACCAGACTTGCACATGGCTCCAAATATGCCCTCCTGTGCTTGCTCCCTATGGCCATTATTTTCCCCTGCTCTTTACTTTTTTCTGTATTTCTGTCAGGGTCACAATAGGTCAAAATTGTCTATTTTGGCCTGTTTATGCTATGGCCTCCCCTGCTCTGCCAACTGGTTTGTTTCAAAGGCTTGAAGGCTTAGATTTTCACTGACGCTTTCATGGACCCCAGATGAGAAAACACCCTCAGGCCTCAGTGAAGAGGACTCCAGAGATGGATGGGTTCTTTAGCTGGTGACCCCATGTTGGGGGAGGGCTAGATCCTGTGGACTCCACAGCACTGCCTAGTCAGCAAACACCCATAATGTGTTAACCCTTTACAGCCTGTAGCCTCTGTTGTATTCCCCCATACTTCTCTCCTTAGCTTCGAAATATTCAGATGTCCATCCTTTTGCCAAAGCAGACCCTGCTGACACGAGAGCTGCAGGCTCAGCAGAACTGGTGGGGCCATGCACTATAGAAAACAAAAGGGGAGCAGGGATGGGTGGATGTCACCACTGCAAGAGGTGAGCTTTCCTCTCCACAGCCAGGACCTCCATAGAGAGGAAAAAGGACTGAGAGGGTATTAGAAAGAAAGGTGCTCTCTGATTCCCACTCTGGTCATCAGACCCAAATGAACAGCTCTTTTCTCCCTTCCCCAATCTCCCACCCACCTGATGAAGGCATTAGTGAGAGTAAAGGCTACATAGGCTACAGCTAAATGGAGACTATCTACGATCTACAGTCATACAGGGTCATTCTCCGATCAGTGCACGTTTTGACAGAAAGACGGGACTGGTCATTCTCCTTTTCCCTCCCGCTCCACTGATTGCTAACAGACTACTGCTGTAAATCTTTTATCAACCAGTTGATGGCCATGACTGTGTCTGATCAGGCCCTAAAGACTGACACACTTATTGCCCTGTGGGCAGCTCTGGATGTGCTGCTTTCTGGGAAACAGCACATCTCCCTTGCAAAGCTGAGAAAGCCTCTAGTTAGCCTGTGGTAAGCCTTCATCACAAAACTCCTGTGAGGAAGACTCACAGGGTTTGAAGCCCATCAGTTTGGCTAAGCCATTCTGATGTGGACACTAGGTGCTAATCACAGAGGAGAGAGAGACTCTATGTTTGAAAGGATGAGGACAAGGGACAATGGAGGACAAGGATGGAGCTAGTGCTACAATTGTGACAGATCTCTTTGAGGTTCAACTGTGACCACACTTGCTCTGTCATTGGCAGATGTGGTGTGGAATGAGCAAATTCTCCTTTTCCAGAAGAAAAACCCTTTTGAAAAGGGTTACTGAAGATGCAGCAAGGCTCCTGCTTTGTGACAGCCAGGTCTTGTGTCAGCCCATTAAAATATGATATTACAATGCAGACACGAAGACGTGGCATCATCCCAGAAGACATTTCAAGGCATTTTGAGTGCCTGGCTGTGAAATCAGGAGGGCTGGAAAATTTACCAAGGACAGTTCAGTTAAGAGTTGAATCGGCTGGGTTCCACCAGCCTTTCTGGAATCCGCCTCATCAAATTCAAGTCCCATTTGTTTAGTTGAATGGGCTGCTTCTGAGTCTCCAGCCTGCCTGAAAGGAAGATGTTTCCACAGCATCTAACTAATGATCATAATGCTTAGCAGGACTACAGTGCTCTTCATCTCCAAACACCTTCCTTTTAAATTAATGCTCAAAGCCTCAGAGGGCAGGGAAGTGTTACTGAGGATTAAGAGAAATGAAAATTGAGGGGAAAAGAGAAAGGCGGCTATGAATCTGGTCACTGAGGAGAGGCTTATTTGAGAGCTGTGGGCTACATCTCAGAACATCAACTCATAGGGAGGGAAAGGTCTAACAAGAAAATTTTATGCCCAAGGTTTCTTTGAAGGTGAACAGCAAAGTAAAGCACATGTTGAGATAAGGATCAGTATCTGTGCAGAAGGCCCACACTGCAGAAGGTGGTAGGAGCTTTCAGAAAACGAATGAGGTCCAGAGTATTTAAACTCTACTTTCCCCCTCTGCAAAATCCTCTTGGTGTGTCCTGGGTCACTGGAGATATACCAGCATTTGGCACCACAAATTCCTGGAGACTCCTCACAGAAGTGATGTCACACCAGGATGTCCTTCAAGATGATCTCAGGAGACTGGGAAGCAGTAAAAAAATAACAGCTTCAAAGACAGAGGGGGAAGTGTTTTAAAGGATCAACTAAAGCTGTGCAGGATGGCCTTGGCAACTTGATTAGAAAGTGTATTTCTAATGGGAATCCTGGCCTTGCTTACTCACAGATTTTGCTTTATCATTTAGCTTAATGGGCTACTAATTCAAAACCAGCTGTAAACAGGACTGGCTATGAAAAAAATTAACACTGCCTGCCTGTGGAATTTAAGGGTATATAATAAAAATAATAATAAAAACAAAGAGCCCTGGGTTTTCCATCACACAAAAATATTTGTCATTGAAAATTCTGCTTAAAAAAAAAAAACACCTAAAACTGGAAAACTCCTCAAAACCTTATATCCTAAACAGCCTCAGCAACTTTGATTTCATGTCCCAGCACAAGTTTCATTTGCAATACATATGATAATGGTGTTTAATTGGATTTATTTTTCCATACTAGGTTCCCAATGGCCTACTTTACTCCTTTTCTCAGCTTCTTCAATGTTATTTACAAATCACTCTCTGGAATTTAGTTTTAATGGTAGCCTGATTTCTATCTCTCCCCCATTTTTATTTTTTTTTTTTGGTAGGTACTTGTCTTTAATTGTATTTGTGGATTTGCCTTTTAAATAGGCAATTGTGACTACATCCTGAGCCTGAATAAGTTGCCAAGAGCAGAGCCTGATTTGAAAACGGCAGAGTGGTTAAATGGAGCTGGTGTAACACCCAGCATTTATTGTTCTTTTCATGGGAGTACCTGCAGGTGCTTTGTTCAAGCAGGTGCTCTTTTGCAAAACAACATGGGTTCCTAATAACACTCTACCCCAAAGCTCTGCGCAGACATTAACAATTTAGGTCTCTGAGCATCCCATGAGTTGAGTGCATCTTCATCGCATGGTGGTAAAACAAAGATACTAAGGAGCTCTAGGCCAAGATTTTTTAAGTGAACACAGGGACTTGCTGTCTTATTATTGATTTAGTTTCAAACACCACTTTCAAACACCGTAACCTGATTTCTGGTAGTGCCTGGACTCTGTGCTTTTTCAGAATCTCAAGGTCATGATCAAGCTCCAAGTCTCAAGCAGATATTGGGGCAATGCTGCCTGGACCTGAGGCATGACTGGGCAGCACAGGGACAACACCCAGACTCTGTTCTGTCTTCATACCTTCTTCCCTTGGAATAAAGCAGACAGTAACACCTCACCATGCCTCTTTTCATGCTTGCTGCCTCAAATGCAGGACTATGTGACTAGCAGACTTGGAGGAGTGTGACAAAAGAATGAGAAGATGTGTTTCACTGTGGATGCAGGTGCATCTAGTTGCACAACGAGAGTGAAAAAACCTTCTGGCAGCATTTTAATTTTTAGCTTTTTCACTTATCCCTTCTACTTGCTCTGCAAAATTTTAGGTCTGCTTATGCTTTTGATCCAAATCTGAACAATGAGCAAAGACAGCTTAGGATGGGAACATATAAGTTTAGGTCTGCAGACAAATTGAACCTCAGTGAAAAGTGTCCAGACCTTTGTGACAACACAATGTCATGGCTCAAAGCTTGGCTAAAGGTTGCTGTTGTTCTGTTGATTGTTTTGTTTTTTTTTTTTGAAAAGGGACGTGGAAAGGAGATGAAGAAGGTAAGCAGAGAAGACAAAATGACATGTAAATGAACAGGGAAAGCCCTTATTTCCCCTGCATTTCTGATCTGTTTTGCCCATCCCTAGCTCTGAGCAATTGTCAGGATGACGGAGAATGACCCGGCTAAAGAGCTACTTCAACATAAAACATATACTGACCTGGAAAAGGATTGGGGAGTGTGGGTAAAACTCGTTCTAAGGGGGGAAAAAAAACAATAAGCAACATGCAGGAGAAAAGGACAAGCCACTTTTCACACCAAGCAAGCAGCAGATACAAACCTGATGGAGTTGTCCATCCTCAAATTAGATGAACTAGAGTAGTTTTCATATACAGACCATTTTGCTAGCAACACGCCTAATACACATCAACATCCCCTGGGACTGGGAATCAGAGAGAAGTCATTTGAAAAACTAAACAAATAATAGCCACACAGCAAGAGGGATTAAGCATCTGCAGTGAAGGTAATTGGAGTCGATGGACCATATCTTCCTCTGACTTTCAAGACCCTTCCTGTCATCATTTTACAGCTCCTCCTAGCTACATCTCTGGCTGGAAGCTAGTCTTGGAAGAGAGGTGAGTTGTAGAAGTCCTCCATGGGTAGTTGCTGCCTCCCTAGAACCTTCTGTACAATGGATTTCTTCCCAGTGACAGGCCCCTGAGGATCTGTGCATGGGAGCAGTCACTTTGGTGAATCCTTCTTTAGAGTTTTTGTCCTCTGAGAGGAACAGAGTTTTTGCAAGACTCATCATGTCTCAGTTGTACCCAGAGCCTGCTGTCTTGTTTATAGGGTTTTTACAATGCATCCTCATTGTACATCACAGCAGGACTTTGTTATATGTCACTGCTGCCTCCACAGTTTGCTTCTTCCACAAAAGGATCCCAAAAGAATTGCACAGACACTGAGGGAAACCAGCATGAGAGACCTCGGTCTGAGGCTAGCAGTAGTGTTAATTCTGCTTCACAGATGGTGCAGCTGATGCACAGAGCAAGGAAGCAATTTGCCCAAGGTCAAATGCTGAACTATTGGCAGAGCCAGGCACAGAACCAAGAATACAAGGTCCCCAGGCTTGACTCTGATCACTGGGTCTCCTTTCATTGCCTTCAGAACTTGCTGGATGTCTTCTACTGACTGAGACAAGTTCCTACTCATGGACTGATCCATAGGTAGACATTTAGCTGCAACACCTGGTAGGATTGGGGCAATGAGTTGTCTTCTGGCTTACCTGCTGAGATCATTGCTGATGGACACAGAGCTCGGCAGGGTACGTCAGTAGTCCACTATCATTCTCTGACCAGCCCAGGCCCAGCTATTTGGAAGCTAATGCTCTTTATACAGTATTCGTGGTGCAAAAAGTGAGTTTCTGCCTTGCTGGAGCCCATAAGGGTGTAGCAGGCCAGGCCCATCCCTGTGACACTGGCAGAACTTCTTCCTTGTGATGGTAATGGAGTTGTTTGAATCCACAGCAGGCACAGGGGAGATCAAATAGAAGTCTAGCCTGGATCTCTGTGTTTACGTAGCAACAGGGGACTATTGTTCTGTGAAAGCAGGCTGTTGTGCTGACAAGACTTCCTTGTTATTTAGTTTGGTTAAATAACTCAACTCCCCTTTACCTTCTTCCTGCACAGCAGGCTGCAGGCTGCACAGCATAAGCAGTTAAAGCAAAGCACTACGGCCTTATTATCATGCTGCTTTCTATTCAAGGACTCTACCTCTGTTCCCCTCACCTGCTGTGTGCTGCTTTTATTGCTCCACCCTGGCTCATTAGCAGTGTCTCAGCCTTGCCCCTCTGACTGTCACCCCAAATCACTTTCCCTGTCTCCTGAGTCTCCCCGTTAGTGACAGCCTGAGGGAAGACACAGGGGTTGCACTAGGAACCACTAAGAGGGATTTCAGTCACAGTTAACACTCCAAACCCTTGCAGCAACCACTGTAAGCAAATGCTCAGGCACAACAGAGCGTGGGCAGAGTTAGAAGGAGGGGTGTCAGCCTGTGCACACAGCCCACCACTTGTGCCAGGGCACTAACAAATAATGACAAGTTAGAGGCTCATGCCAGCTCATCTTAGGAATGTGCCTTTCTGCAATCCAAAAAAAATCTTGAGAGGTAGGAGTGGGATCCTGCTTGCTGCTCTTCTAGTTGGCACAGGCCTTGCCAGCTGCTGCTTCACCTCTGTTTTCTGATTCCCCAAAGGGTGCAGAAGATGTGGCACATACTGAGGTGGCAGTCTCCTTAAACTGAGACAATTTAGCCAGCAGGACTGCATCAGGATGTGCAGCACTGCCCTGTTATCTCCTGGTCCATCCTATGGGAAGGGATAGCTCTGTGGCAGGCAGAAGTCACTGGAAAAGTCAATTTGTAAAAGTTTTCATTTCTTTTCTCTGCCTTGCTAGAATGCACTAAGTGCTGCACCTGCTTCTGTGTGCCTGTGGCAGGGGTATGTGGACTTGCTTATACATCACACAGGTGCATGCCTATATATACATAGTCACCTACACATAAACCTATGTATCTGTGCTCCTACAACAAATGTGTACTTGCTGTATATATATATATACACATGTATATAAACATATACACTTCTGTGTAGCATGAGTTAAGATACAAATTTTGACTTTTACTCATAATGCTTTTTATAGCACTCTGTTAGATGATTAGAACAAAAAGAAAATACCTTCCCTACCTCCTAAGACTTAGAGGTAAAACCTTTTTCCTTCAGTTGCAGCATCACTTTTTACCTCTGTTGCTCTGTGATGGTAGCCCTGGCTTCGCCTCTCTGTCAGGTGATTTTCACAGAGATGTGTGCTACTGTCCCTTTCCTAGGTCTCACCATATTTTGTACTTGGGAGCTACAAACCCTGCTGCTGGGTTCTGCAGAGCTGAATCAGCCTACTGGCTCACCCACGCTGCAGAACATGGTCCTGCCTCCCAATTCCTCATAGCCACAGATGTGTGATACTGCTTTCTCTCTTGCATGGGTTTTGGTGCTTGTTGAGCCTGTCCATGAACTAATTTAGCTCAGTACAACAAAAGAAAACATTTGGGGGCATTTTGGGGAGGTGAGAGGTAAAGCTCTGCTGCCTTTTCACTGGCTTAGCAGGTTGAACTGGCTCAGCAGGTTGTCCACTGAGTAGCAGAAAAAGTGAAACAACAAAACCATGTGGCAGAGAGCAGGGTGAGCAACAGGAGTGGTGAGGAAGGGATGGCAGCAAGCTATTAGACTGATTGTATCATCAAACTGTACCCAAGTACTCTCTGTGCAAACATATTCCATATTGCTGCCAAAGACATGTTCCTGGGTAAAGCTAAACCTTTGGTGTAGCCATTTTTTTTGTTATTGTAAACTCAGTCTCCAGGAGTGAGTGGTAAATCTCTTCACCTACAGCAGGCAATCCTGCTGCTACATCCTTTAAGGAAGATCACTAGCTATCTATTCATACAGCTCAAGGGAGCTGCTTTTGTATTTAATGCATCTTCTATCTATGACATTGACATCTAAGGCACTCAGTCTCTCTGAGAATTTTCAGTGCTAGCTGAGATTTCATGAAATGGTAGTCACCCATTTTTCTCTATTGCTAAACTGTTCTTTCACATCACTTCCCTAGCTCCCTGTCTGCCCTCCACCTCAGGCAAAGCTGCCAGTACCTCATTATTAACTCTCTGGTTGTTTCTTCACTCCTTGCTGCCATTCTTTTTTGAGCTGCAGTGGGACACTGAGGAACCATCGCTGTACTTACCACCCTAGTGAGATGTTGCCCTACAGTGAGCTTGTTCTCTATTTACAAAAGAAATAAAATCACTGATTCCAGGGATGAAAAACACTCCCAAGTATTTGAGTATCTGTTCTACCTTGCAAAAACTTGTCACTGATTTATTTTTCTGTCTGGCTGTGTGACTGGGAGTGTGCATTACCTGTTATTTCAGCTACTGTGTGATCACTACAGCATATTTCTTCATCTGGGCTTGTAGATTTTTTTCAGCTGCATTCTTTATCTTTATGAAGTTGGATTCCTTTCACTCATTTCCCCCCTGATTTCTTAACCTTCAAAATACCAGCTCTAGTCTGCTTGAATTTGTATTTTTCTTTCTGTCTTCCACACTAACTAGAAGGACAGAGATTTCCTGAAACATTATGAAGCAATTGCACACTGAAGAACTAGGGATTAACCAAGAAGCAAAAACCAAATTAGAAAGAATCCACTGAAATTCATCAAATCTCTCTCAGCTCCTGCACCTCCATTCTCCTGGTTCTTGTGAAGTTCTCTGGTGTTCTCCAGCATAAATGGGCCTTGGATTTCTAAGGTAAAAATGATAATCAAAAAAAAAACAACTTGAAAGAAGAAAAGTGTTCTTCATAGACATCAAAAGGGATCCTTGCTGCTGCAAGTCATCTTTAATAGTTGCCACATTTCCTCCTGGAATGGTTAACAGCAACTTTGCTAGATTTCCCTGCATCTCCTACAGGTTCTGCCACTCATTTTGTGACCATGGGTAAACCACTTCTTCACTCTGTACCTTGGCTTCCTATTTCCACTGCAAAACAGTGCTAATAACACTCAACCATTTCTAAATAACTTGTGATATTAAAATATTCATTGCTAGGAAATCCTTTGAGATCCTTTGAGGTGAAGTTCTGAAGTCATGCAAAATGCTTTTCTAGCAAAACTAAGCCCCCAGCTAAAATCATATGTACATACATACATTATTGAATTTCATCTTATATTTTGTTTCAGTGATGCATTCCAGTTCATCTGTGTAACAGGAACCAACAGAGAGGGCCAAATTTAGAATTCAGTCACAAATAATGGATTCTAAACTTAGAATTATATTAATATCAGCAAGAACAAATCTGGAGTATTTGAAAATTGTGTTCCAGATTGCTGCCTGAGGATTTTATTTGAATCTCATGACAGTCACAAGACCAGGGTGAAAAGACTTTCAAAGTAGAAATTTGCTTTGTGTGGTGCAATGCTACAGGAAATCAAATATATGTCCTTTAATGAAAATACCTGTTCTTAAGAAAATAACTTCCACAAAATACACCCAAATTTGCAAAAAAAAACAAAAAACCAAACAAAAAACCCAAAACCCAAACAAACAAACAAACAAACAAACAAACAAAAAACCCACCAAAACTGCCATAAAATAAACTCAAAGGTGGTAAACAAAGAATGCAACTGGATTTATCCTTTTGCACTACCTCCGTTAAAAATAACCAAATCAAAACATTGTTTTTATGGTGGTTTGATTAATCTGACCACACAAAGCAGAAGCTAGACTAAACTGCATCCCATACTGACTCCTTCACACAGCTTATCTTTTTTTCTGTTTAAAAGGACATGCAGGCCATGGCATGAATGTTTTAATCAGCTGCAAAATTCAGAACCAGCAGGTAATTCTGCTCTAGAAGACCTGGTCTACTCCCAGATTCTGTGTGTTTACACTTACTAAGACAAACTTAGTAATTGAAAGGTAGCAGAATGAGATCCAAGGAATCTTAATCCATATTTCATCTGTTGATTACCTTTTCCCCCATGTTCCCTATGGTATGCCCCTTTAAAATCATTCTGTCTTTTCTCATTTCTTTCCCTTCCATTTTGAAACCAATTTCTCTTTTTCCTGACTCTCTCTTGTTCTCCTCAGGCTCAGTGGCTAGTTCTCTTCATCTCTCTGAATTACTTGTCATTTCTCAGCTGTCATGGATCCTCCGAGTCCTGGCCTTCTGTCTACTTATTAAAGGGGCTGTCATTCTAAGGGGTTTTTTGTTTCCAGCTTTAAAACAAACACATTTTTATTATTTTAACAAAATCTCACTTCAGCAAAGCCAGTCAATCAAAGGGCTTGTCTGTGAACCATCTGATTTGGCTGTGTTTGTGATTCATGGCAAGTATGTGGGTATCTGAAGCAGAGTGCTGAAAGCCAGTTCATGGCTGGAGGTTTCAGGGGCTTGGATTGTCAAGTGGATGCCTTCCTGAGTTTTGGTCACGAGGTGCTTCCTACAGAGCCCGGTCTTTGCGAGAACCTCCCTTTACCCTCTCCCATACTTACTGTAAAGGTATAGGCTGGCATTTGTGACCCCCAGCTTGTTGGCAGCCACGCAGGTGTAGTTTCCATAGTGTTCCTCAGTGACATTGGCCACCATCAGCAGAGACTGGCTCCCCGTGCTCTTTATCTCCAGACCATTGGCGCTGTTTATCCTGAGAAGACAAGGAGAAGAGGTGTGTCTTGCAATGGCAGCTGTGTGTTGGGAAGGAAATCACTGCCCAGCAGGCAGTAAACCAGTCTTTCAGCCCAGCTGGCAGGTGAGGATAGAGGGAGGCAGGAAGGAGATGTAAGAAGAAAGAGATCAAAGAAGGCATGGATGGAAAACAGAAGGGAATAAAAGGAAGTAGGAGTGCAGTGGGGTGAAATGCCACTGGTGGAAAAGCAAAAGAAGCCACGATAAAGGGAGGAAGCATTTGCCCAGCACCAACTCACACTGGAAATGAACATACCATGGACAGCTGAAGGCTAGTCCATATGTGAACAGAAGATTTTCAGTGAAACACACAAACTCATGTGTTCCAGTATGTGCATATGCCAAAGCTAAGTCACCCCTGAGTCGGTGAACACAGGTCATGTTAAAAACTAGGATAATAACACAACTTTCTGAATTCCAGGTAAATGCTGAGGTATAAAGGACAGATGTTTTTCTCTTCTCATTTATTCTCATATGTAAATCTCAGAAGCTCAGGTCACACAGATGGGGGAATCACACCTCCCTTAACAGCTCCTTCCCCTAGATCAAGGCACCTAGAGTTGCATTAGCTAATTGGAGACTAACACTACTTACTTTTTTGTCTGTATCATGGGCTACTTAATGCATGAACATTGTCATAATCATATATTGGCCCATAATTGATTTCAAGGGAGGAGCTCCACCCTCTGCACCTCCCTCAGCATCCCCAGCACATAGAGGGACTGCCTTCTCCAGCCTTGACCATGCTGGCTCTGCTGAATCTGATGGGTCATTGTGACTCAAATGGATTGTAAGGAGCAATTTGTTTGAGAAGAGTTGAGGAGGACAACAGGTGATTCTCCAAGGATCCTCTGTTGATTGGACTGAAGGGAAGAGGCAAGCTAAAGGTCTTACCTGGTATCATCTCTGTACCATTCGAAATCGGGTGTGGGCACTGCTGATGCCTCGCACCGGAGTAAGGCTTGTCGTCCCGTGGCCGCTTCATTGCTCTTGGACTCTGTGATGGTGGGAGGGTCTGCAGAAAAGAGACGTGGTCACCTTCACACACTTCCAGGTGGAGCAATACAGTGAAGCTATGTCAGGGGTGGCTTCCTCATGCAAACCATTCGGGCTAGTGGAGGCAAGCAGCTGCTGCTTGCTGTGGCACATGTTTCCCCCCTGCTCCTCTGCAGAATACATGCTCTTTGAACTCTCCCTAGTTCTAGAACTCCACATTAGCATCACTCCTTACACATGCTTCTCTTCAGCACTGCTGAATAAAATTCTGTCATAAATGCATAGGCATACACAGGCAGAGTTAAGGTTAATGATGGACTTCTGTAATTTATGAATATTTACCTATAGATCTCTAGTTCACATGGGCTCATCAGAGAGAAGATGAGAGAAAGACTTCATCAAGGGTAAAGGAAGACAGCAAAAGTAAAGGAATAAAGGAATTTAACACTAGCATGAAAATTATTTTCCATACAAACTCTTTGTTTCATGTCAAAAGTATAATAAGCAAGGATTGAGGCAACATGTATGAGACAGAAATACATTCACAGCTTAAAATGAAAGAGCTTTACCAGAAGCTGTGTGTGCAACTTTGAGAGCCAGACAACTTGTTGAGACACTTCCCTTAGGTGCCCAAGGTTTACAAATCCAGCTCAAATGTTCCTGGACATCGTGCTTTGTGACAAGCTCCAAGAGGGCTTGCTTGTGATTGCTCTGTATGAAGCTTGCCCTCAGCCCAGCACAGTGTTCCCACCTCTGCTTAATTTGTAGCCATGGGCAAACCAAACTTGGAAAACATATTGGGGTGCTCTGCTGGAGCCAGGTCTCAGTACTGGCTGGGTAGCGGGTAGGGTAGGCACCGGTGTCTGCAATCCCAGACCCATGTTCAAAATATTAAGTGATAAAGCTTTACATGTTAAGAGGCAGAATTATTTCCACCTGGCTGCTGAAAGGGATCAAAGAATAAGTGCCTTGTCTCTCATCACTAATACTTGCACACCCTGAGATTATGGAGCTGCAACTCAGACAGCTACTTTTCTGAGACGTGGGTTACCATAAAGCACACTCTGCATGTGCAGGGTACAGCTCTGCTGTCTGTATCCATTCTGGCACTGAAAGGCCAAAAAAAAAACCAGAAGCAAACATGATTGTGTCAGCCAAAGAAAGAAAATAATTCTGTCTGAAAAATGTATGGAAGGAAATTTGTTTGTGAACACATTAGACATCTCAATGTGATCCCTTCCCTGACCTTAATCGGGATTTTATGCAGGGCTTTAGGGATATTGCAGTGCGGCCTCTAACACCATAAATATTAATAAGTGTACATAAATAGGATCCTACATTCAAAGGCTGTGGGTTCATGTAAATATTTTAATTTGAAAAGGAGGAGGGGTAATAAAAGGATAGCAAAGGTGATTTTTTAACCATCCCTCTTTGATTTTTTTGTTTGAATAGTATATCTTCTTGCTGTCTACAGTTGGACAAGACTTTTCCATTTCTCTGAATCTGGCACAGGAGGTGAGTCACAGAATGAACAGGCACCTTTCTAAGGGCCTAGAAAATTATCCCAGCTGGCATCTGCTGCCAGGAATCCCAGCCCTGTGCTCTGAGCAGTCCTTACCTTCATTCCTTTAAAAAGTTGCTACAGTGCTCTCCCAGGAGAAGGGGCAGGTTGTAGCCCCAAACAAACCAGCCCATTGCACTCAGAAAGCTGCCACTCTGTGAGTAGCTGTTTCCTGCCTGGGAAGCCAGGAATGGTTTCCCTTTAGCTGTTTTCCTTCCACTCTTGCCCAGGCCTCAGTTTCCCTGCAAGGGCCATTACTCGGGAAGCCTGAAGGTGGTAGTGTGAGACCAAAGCAAAGCAAGATGCTTTCTCCTGCAGTCTGAGCTGACAAGCTATGTGCTCCACAACAGATGATAAGAGATGGCCTGGAACCACCTGAGGTTGGGCAAGTCCCAGTTTTCAAACTTACTGTACTTTTTCCACTTTCTGCTGCTTGTGGAGTTGTTTAAGGAAGCAGAATTAGGAAAGATGTATGCAAATGTCTACCTTTTATTCCCCAAACAGGACTAATTTTTTTCCTGCATGGTTCTCATGATCTCTTAGATTTATTTCCCTTTCTTTAAAAGAAAAGATCTGTTCTGATAGAATTTTAAGTTGCTTACATTACAAATTACACCACATATTAATATTGCAATTCTCTATCACATTATATTTTCAGATATTCCAACAGTTAAAATGTTTAAGATCTTACTGTGGCATACTTATTATGTGTTGAAACTAAATCAAAATCAAACATTCTGACTTTATACAAACAATCTGTTTCAAACACATTAAATGCATCGTTGAAATTATGTTTCACAGAAATATTTGAAAATATTAATTGGTTATCATGGAATGTATCGGGTTTACAAATTCAGCTGTTTTTGACAAGAAAAAACCCTCAAGTCAGTTAGTGCAGAAAATTTGCTACTACAGTTCATATTAATGCCAAATTTGTCCCATGAAGCAGCTGGTATTAAGCCACTGCCACCCAGTTTCTAAGGGAATTATAAAAAACTGGATTCTGAAGATGCTGAAGGGAGCCTATAACCTTGACTTCTAAGCAAGACAGAAAAGTTGATCTGATGTGATGGTCCAAAGGGAAGGAAAAAGAAGAAGAGCAAGAGTGGTATTAAAAGATGCTATAATCTCCTGCAGTGTCAAATTAAGACTGGGATGGGCTGAAACACTTGCTGCCATTAGATCTCTGCCCTAACCCACTCCCCAACAGTTCTTCTACCTGTGAATCAAGGCCATGAATACGCAACCTGAAACAAGCCTGTAATCATCTCCAATTTCAATTTAAGGCAATATTCTGGTGTATAAACTGAAGAAGGTCAGGAGAGGATACACCTCCCATTCATCCATCCATCCATCCATCCCTACTGCAAAGTTCTTAGATTCCAAGCTTGGAAATAGGGCAGGTAGATATGGATATTCACTTTAAATCACTCCAGTGCCAAATATAAGCCATACAAGTATGGAGATGGACATATACATGTGTAGGATTAAAAGAGTAACATCAGTCTGAAATACCTGGTGTCACTGTGAGAGGAGCACATCAGCGGAGTGAAGCAGACACCTGCCTAAGCACATATGGGCCATGGGATCCATGCCCCACTCACACAGCTGTGGAGCCACACAGCTAATGGTGTCTCTCGGTGCTTTTAGGTGGATTGCTGTAACCTGTGGTCAAGCCTCTCTCTGTATTGCATTGGTGCACAGAGGGTCTCTTAGACAGAGCTTTATAGTAATGACCTGAAACCTGCATAAAAGTGAAGTTTTTGCACCCTCTCATTAACACGTGCCTCTGCCACATGTCCCCTGGGCTGTGATACCCATGTAGGCACTGCTGAGATGGCTGGGTGCAGGCAGGCGTGCGTTTGCTCTGAGCCAGCTGAACCCTCCCTTATCTCTCCTTCCTGCCTTGCTGAAGCTTCTCTTCACGCTACTGTTCACCCGAATATCAATGAGTGAAAACAAGGCATTGCTAGCATTTCTGAGGGGAGAGACGGGGGCAACTCACAGCTCCTCTCTCTCTCTCTCTCCCCAGCACTCTCCCTTTTCTTATATACTACCAGGTTTAAAGCACAAACTCTACCCTGTGGTAAGTGTCTGATTGCAGATAGTTTTCTCATCACCCTCCCTCTAAGACTGTATAATATAAACCCAGAAATGCTTCTCTCTTTATCCTGAAGTAACCTCTGCCTGTGGGCAAAGTTCTCCCCGTTGACCCGTTCCAGCTGTGATGTACTCACAGTTCACAGTGACCCGGACTTGCTTGACATCTGCTGAGGCAACCTCGTTGGCAGCTTTGCATTCGTACTTGCCCGACTGCTCTCTTGTGATCCCTAGGATCTCCAGATACTCCTCCTCACCTTCAAACTCTCTGCCTGGTAGGACAGAAAAATACAGAGGGGGGTTCTGTTAGGCTTTCAGATTTGGGAAACCTTCTGCTTAATTTCTATGGAGGAACAATGACAGCAGGGATTCTGCAAATAAGCAACAGTCATGGGTGATATGAAAGTTATTTCAGAAGCCACATCAGCAAGATACTAGCATTTTATTTAGTTATGGAAAACTGAAAATCTGGAAGGAAGCATAAAAGTGGTACCAACACATCTCACATCTCACAGACTGCCCAGGCCAAGAAGCAAAATCACTACAGGAGATCAGATTAAGTTCACTAGTGTGATGACTGAGTACCAGGAGAGGTTAGTCAGGCTGAGGCTGATGTGCTAGTTTAGGCAGGGCCAGCTGGGTCCTCAGATGTGATGGTGTGTTGTCAGCACCCTTTTCTCTACTGTGAAACTGTGAAAAATGTCCTTCTGTCTCTCAGAGCAACCACCACCCTGAAGTGCCATTGATCAGATGAAGCTGCTGTTAAACACAGCCAAACTGAGAGAAACAAAGTGTAATTTGATCCGTGGAGACCAATAATCATCACACATCCCTGATCTACTGTACATATGAAATGACATTTAAATCGTGCTGCCTCGCTACCACACTTTTGAAAACAGTGACTCCAGCATCAGTCGGGGTTACAGATGGGGGCAGAAATCGGGGGAGGTCTGTGGCCTTGCTTTTAATTCACTGAATGACCTTGGGTGAGTCAGTCCTTCGCTCTCCCTCTGTGATCTGCAGCAAATAGGCCCCCCTCTCTCATCACCTCCTGGTCAGAGAAGGGCAATGAGGTTAACCCATGTAAAACACATTAGACTTGTTGGATGGAAGTTGCCAGGGAAGCATGAAATACTACGATTGGTATACCTACTCTATTCCTTCAGAAAGCAAAGCAAGGCTCCTTCTGGAAAGAATCCGAACCACATTCCCTCCTCTGAGAGGGCTGTGAGCACTGCTCTGCAGCATGTGAAAGCACACGCCCATGTATGTGTATGTTTAGAGAAAGCATCATCCAACCCTCAAAGCTTAAAAGCCAGATTTAAAAAAAGAAGTCATCTCACAAGGGCTCCCATTCTGGTTCCTCAGAGCACAGTCAATTCACATAAGTGCTTACAGTTGTTTGATGGAGTACAAATAATGCCTTTGAGGATGGGGCTGTTCCCCTTGGCTTATGGCATTGCATGACAGCAGTGGGTAAGCTTTGTCTCTGGACCTGAAGTTCCCATGGAGCCACCTGCAATGAATCCCACCACAGCAGCACAGACTCGCTGCAGCGTGTTGGCCAGGTCAGGCTGGGCGCACACAGTGGCTATGCCAGCTGCATGCATTTCCATTCCACATCAAGGAGAGACTTTAGAAACTTCAAAATCTGCTCAGAACTCTGCCCCTTACACAATTATTTTTTGACTTTTTTTTTTCCTCAGGCAATTTTCAGAATCATTCTAGGAGAAAACCACCCCCCGTCATGGAGACTCAGCATGAAAACATCAGTGTACCTATTAAACTCATGTAGCGACAAGGTTTCCCCTCTCTTTCAGCAGGGCTAACCCTTTTTCCAGCTCCTACCAGATGTTCAGGTGAGCGGAAATCTCATTGCTATGTCTAAAACTTACAGCTGCTTTGGTCTTTGCATCCCCTAACAGCCTGCTGAAGGGGCTTGCTGCATGGTAGCAGTGTATTGCACAAGAAAGGGATGCAAAGTTGGCCCTCCTTGGGCACCCAGTGCTCTGGGACATGGCTCTCAGTCCTCTGCTGTGCACTGGGGCTGATGCTGTGGAGAGTCAGTGGAGAGGGAAGCAGAGTGGGATTTTCACAGGTGTTTTTTATTGCTGTAACTCATGAACATGTTCGGGCATCTTAACCCCTGCAGGACCAGAGTTAAGTGAGGCACAGTACTGTGGAAGGGGCTTCAGTCACCACATAACCCTTTCCCCAACCTCAAGGCAGGACACATGAGTCATGTCAGGGACACAGCCGTCCTCTGCCCTCCAGCGGCAGAGACTCTGCAACCACTCCAGACAATCTGTTCCTGTGCTTTGATGTCCTTACCACTGGAGCAGTTTCCCTGAAGTTTGACCTGAGTCTCCCTTGCTGCAATTTAAAGCTATTATTTTTGTCTTAGCCACTACAGACAAAAAGAACAAATCATTCCCTCCTTCACTGCAATAGCCTTTTATCAACTTTTAAATCACTTGTGTTCCTTCCTCAGTTGTCTTCTTTTTTTTTTTGTCCTTTTTTTTTTTTTTTTGGCTGAACATTGCCAGGGTCTTTAAACCTTCCTTTGTAGGTGAGATTTTTTTAGACCCTTGATCATTCTTGTTCTTTGCCTTTAGACTTCTCTGACAAATTCACATTCTTCTGGAAGTGCAATACCCCAAACCGAACACAGCATTTCAGATGAGGTGTTACCAGGGCTGAACACAGATGAAGGATTGCATTGCAACTTCTGCACTCTGCTGCTGTCTGCATAGCCAGTACGTAGTTTGTGTTTTTGCTATAGCAGGAATACTTTCTGTTTGGGAACCGTTTTAATTCCCAGATCTTCTTATGACATATTGCTACCTGCTAATAAAGCACTTTAAAAATCCCACCCCCAAATTAAACTGACAATCAACACTCCCCTCCTTTCACAGCAGCACTCCCAGTTGGTAGGTCAGTCAGTTGACTGGAAAGTTAATCAGATATCAGGGAAAGACTCAGAAAGAAAAGGTTAAAATGTAATTTGTCTCTGTTTTGCAAATCATTTGCTCTGCAATTCTGCCTTGTTTATACACAGGGTTCATTCCAAGTGGGACTGGCTTCTCCTGCAATTTGCCCTTGTCACAAGACTGTCACCATAATGAAAACAGGGTTGAGGGTCACTTAACCAGCTCTAATGGAGTGGCACAGTCATTAAGGGTGCTGTTTAGTCTGTCTGTCAGAGAATCACATCAATGTAGCACCAAAGTATCCTAAAAAGGTACATACTTTCCCAGCGTAAGATGTTTTTCAGCTTCTCCCCTGCATACATACATGTACTTAAGTGTACTGTGTACCGTGTCCAGCAGAAGAGTTTTCACAGCTACACAATAACCCTCCCAAGACATGAAGACCTGCTGGTTTGCCCAGTGGAGTTCTCTGGAGGTAAGTGAAAGGCAGTACTTCTGTTTTAAAAGGCATGGCAAAGACGTCAATAACCCTATTCAGCTCCTCGTTCCCCTGCTCCAGGACAGAGATAGGAGCATAACACTTCAGGGAAAGTTTCTGTGACAGTCTCTTGCTGAAATAGGAGTAGCACTGCTCTTGTCCCTGCACTGGTGACCATGGGCATCAACATTTTGCTACAAGAACTTTTGCTTGCTGCCTTGTTCCCTCTGAGGGTACATTAACCATTTCTAACAAAAAGCATTTATATAAAATCGAGGTGTCATAGTACAGATCAGGGAGAGGAAAGATGTATCACAGTGTGTTAGAGAATATGTCAGGTTGTGATATCTTGCAGAGAGCTGTAGAGATGTTTTCACTAATTCACTTTGGCAGCCAGATTAGGTGAGTCATATTAGCTCTAACCTCTAAGGCAAACAGGGTGCAGGGGGAGCAGGAACAGAGCTTTATACATCGAGTGAATTTACAAATGTTTCCGTGCAGGAGCCAGCTTTGGCAGGGAACTGATGGTTGTCACTATGCAGTTTATCAAAGCAGGGAGGGAGAAGGCTTGGACAATGCTCTTTGGTACCAATAACAAGGAACATATTCTATTAGGTGAAGAGAGAGACTGCCAGCTCCTGGCAAGTGAGCCACTCCATTCCCATTAAGGGAAGACATTTTCCTTGAGCATGTTATCAAGGGCTGAAATTCTGACCCTACTGCCAAAGCTTCCTTGCTGACAAGGCTTGTCTCCTGGCTGTTCTGCCTGGTTCAGTACAGCCCTTTCCCAGTGAGGGACCCTTCAGGTTTCCCTCAGGGAATGACTTCTCACACAGTGCAGCTCTTCTTATCCCAAACCATCCCCTCCTTTGACTTCAGGCAACCTGCTTCCCTGCAGGTTTTTTGCCTTTCACATGTTCACAGTTAGCTTGGTTTGCTGCTACAGCCCCATTAAACACCATCTTGCCAAGCTGTAGCTCCTTAGCTCTGTCCCAGTAAATCAGAAAGAGGAGCTTTCTGCTCTGGAGGCTGGAGATAGAGAGAGTATGAGCCTGGGAGGCTTGACAATCAAACCAACAGGGAACGACCCTGAGCAGCATGAGCCAGGCAGCTGCTGCTGCTCGGAGCTGGCAGAGCCCTTTCTGCAGAGGGATCTGCGGCAGACGGCTTTGATGTGTGCAGGAGGAAGGCTTTGAAGGCCCGCTTGCCTCGGCCACATTTCCCATCCCCTGGTTTCCTAATTGGACCCAGTAAATAATGAACCCGAACAGCAAATCTCTTCAGCTATACTAGCCTGCTAGCAAGCTGGTCCCCTCTCCCCCTACCCTCTGGAAACAGCCTTGTGCAACCCTGTTGGTGTCCTTGCTAGTGTGCACACCTGCCTGTGCTCTTGTGTATATATATATATATATGTGTGTGTGTGTGTGTGTTTATAAAAATATAAATATATTACATTACATATTTTATATACTACTTAATTTATTTTTATATCTATAAATTCCACTGTGTGTGCAGAAATGCAGACTGACATGCTCTCCCCACACACTTATGGGCCCTTCTCACCTCTGCCTGAACAACCCCTTGCACTGCCACACACCATCACTCTTTCCTCAAAGGCTAAACGCTTCCTTTCCAGAGATGACACACACCCAGACAAAATCCCACTTGTACTGTGTACAGACAGCTCTTTCCGGTAGTCAGGGGGCCAGCAATGTATTCAGTCACATGCTCTACCAAAGAAGCCTTTCCCTTTGTGCCCTAGTTCCTTACATCTCCAAAGGGGAAGCTGATTTGCAGAGGTGGCAGCCACATTTTGTTCTATCTCCTCTCCTCTTTGTCCATCCAACACTGGACTCCTTCTTATGCAATAATTACTTTAGTTCCCTTATTTTATTTTATTTTAACTCTGCTGTGGTCTTAACTTAAATTGAAGTTCAGATCCACTGAAATTATATGTTTGCATTTGGCATGTGGAGAAAGAGATCAGCCACCCTGCTCCTATGTTTGTTTTCCCTCCAAGCATCTTTGTAGTTGTGAAAAGGGGAGAGCAGAATGGGTTATGCATCTCTGTTGGGCCTTCCTCTGCCTAAAACAAGATGCAAAGAGATAAAAAGGATTGGAAATCAATAAATGCCATTTGAAGTTTTTTTTTTGTGTGTAGCAATTTCTATTGCTGAACTGCAGGTTTTGTTGTCTCTGCACTCCCCATTTAGTGTTTCAAGTTTTGCTCACCTAACATTCCTCCTTCCCTCTGCACCTTATATTCCCTAGGAATGGGCTTTTGAAAGACAAAAATAACTAAGGGAGCCTTTGACATAATATTTTTGTTTTACCTCCAGCTGGGAAAATTTTTTTTAATTCAAAACTTTGAAGTTTTCATTTGTCAGTCTCTGTCTCCTCAGCCATCACAGATTCCAATGAGCTTGGCATTTTTTCCTCATCCTTTAGTTCAAGAGGCTTGTTTTTAGCAAAGAGATCAGTGGAGAGCAGCAGATGGTGGATAAGCAAAGGGACAGCTAGTGCTGCAATGCTACAGTGAGGAAGGAGGGCAGAAAAAGTAGCATGGCATGGGAAATGGTGAAAATGGGGAAAGCATGAGAGCTAGAGAAAAACAGATGGAGAAAAAAGCAAAGGGGGAATGAAGAGAGGCACAGTGGCTGGGAGAGAGAAAAGCAAACACAATGAGATTCTTCAGTGGCTGACAAAAAGAGAAAATGGTAGTCAGGTACTGACAAAGAGAAACGCACTGAGACAGAGCAAGTGAGAAAGACAGTGGCAGACAGAGAGATGTACAGCATGGAGAGAGGCACAGCCATCCCTTGTGTAAAGGGACCCATGAAATAACAACTGCCAGAGGGACAGGAACAGAGGGGTCACATGTAGTAAGGCAGTAATTACTCTGTTTAAGCAGCAAGGCACAGCAGGGTATTTATTGTTTAAGCTGGCCTCACTGCTTCCTATGCCCTTAGGTCTGTAGCTATTACACATAAACCAAAAAACTAGTGCAATGCCAGGGAGGGCTCTGGCCTGGCTCTGGCTTCATGAATGAGAATGAGTCAGATCAGGAGGAAACACCCTGGCATGGTTTCCCCTGGCGTTCACGGGACCTTGCTCATCAGCAATCACATTTGCACCTTATGTGCAAAGCTGGCTGTCGTGCCTCCTGAGCCAAGGACAGCACCCAAGGAGCTCCCCAGCTGAGGCAACACAAGTGCCTGATGGCATGACCAGGGTTAAGAAAGTCAGTGATTTTTGTGGGGTCTTTCTCCTCAAACTCCACGCATCTAGCATACAAATAAAACCTTCCAGGCTGAGAGCAGCCTCCCCAGACTGAACGATGTGTCAGTACTCTCTCTCAAGGGACAGCACTGCCCAAACCCCCTGGGACTGCTTGCCATCGTTGATGGCTCTGCCCAAGGAGCTGGAAGTCAAAGTCTGACAGCTCAGATGCAGTTTGCAACCTGGCTGGGGGTGCATGTCAGTGGGGTTGTCTGCTTCAGGAAGCCTCAGCAGGTCTGCTGCACGTCTGAATTTCCACTCCCTCTTATTCACAAATGACCACTAAGGGCATCACATTCTCTCATACACAGTCCTGAGTCTGGGCATGGAGCAGCTGTGCAACACACTACTTCATCTCAGCGGCTGATTAGGTTTTCCTTTCAAAATCCATATGTGAACACCAGAAAGAAAGGGAACCATGCCCTGAAAAAAAATCCAACCCTGCTTCAGGTCAAAGCCTTCTGTTTGACCAGAGATTTTCTTCTGCTCTTTGCTGAATCAGAAGAAGGAATTAATGTTCTGCCTGAACTTGAGATATAATTTAAAATAATTATTTCATGTTGAAAATAATGATTTTTTTCCCCAAATTACTTACTGAATTTAACCCAACTTTGTTAACATTTTTTTAATGAACACAAACAGCTTTTTTTGGATAGATGAGTTGCTCTTGAACAAAACTTGGCTGTGATGCCAATGTATATAGTAAATTATGAACCATGAGGTAAATTAAGTCATCTAATGTCACAACTACAATATTATACTCCCAAAATGTTGCATACTGCAATGCCATGACCATGCTACCAATCACCAACCCCTAATTTTACTGCCAAGAAAATGACATATAAACATGAATATACCAATAGTAGTACTGTTTCTGCATCCCAAAATTTTTGCCTGCTGCCTTTTGGAGGGGACTTTACAACGCCATGAGGCAGAAGGCATCATTAGCTAGATGAATCACTGAGATGACACCACATCTTTGACTGTTTTAAGAAGGCAGGAGCTGGTAATTCCTCAGGCTACGAGGACAATCCTGGAGCAGTTAATAAAACAGAGATTGAAAAGAGGAGGTCAGACAAATAAACACAGTCAAGCATAGGAGCTGTTCGATGTGCACACATTGACAGCAGCACACCAGTCCCTCACTCCCAGCAGCATGGTCAGCACTGCAGGGAGCTGCATCCTCTTTATCCACCACCTGGCAAGAGGAACAGCAAGGTGTGTTAGCGTGTTAGTGTGTGTGTGTGTGCACGTGTGTGTGTGTGCAATTAGTAAGTCTTTTTTTCCCAATGTGCTAAACACAAGAAGGAAATGCAGGCCAAGAGCTGATGCAGGGGAATGGGTTTTCTTGCATGTCATGGACACCTATGAAAGGCATAAAATACAACAAGCAGTCAACTGTTATGGTCCCTTGTGACTCTGTCAGCTGGTTTCCTTTCATTTGGCCTTGTGTACTCCTTTCCCTACAAGTTCTCTTATTTTGGACAATGCAGTTGTGCTATTATCTTTACACAGTTTGAAGACGAGCTCCTCCTTGCAGACCCAAGACCAAAGAAAAGACCGACAGCAACAAGTCCCATCTGAGGCAAGAAGCCTGACTGAACTGTCTGATTTCTGTCCTGCCAGTGAAGAGCAGGGATGGACTGCAGTGTAGTCCCTAGTTTAATTCCACATATCATTATGTCAGTCCCAGACTGTAGGGAAAGCTCACGTGATAGCACTCAGTGGTACCAACGTGCCCATCTCTCAATCTAGGAACTATACGGTTTATCTGTGTTTATTGTCATCTTTAAAAATCCTTGTTACGTTCTTTACAAAGACTCTGGTGTCTCCAGTAGAGCAAGACATGCACAATATACTATTGTGCAAGAATCAAGTGGCTCGCTTTTGTAGGCATCCATGAAAATGTTTTCTTGTTATTAAATATATTGTGTTTGTTCCCTTCTGTCTTATGTCCACTCATACTTCTTGGGATGAGAGGGTAAGAATGAACCCAGAACTTTAACCTAACTTAAAAACTCAAAATTTAACTGCTACTCACCCCATGATCCAACTCAGCCCACAGAATTCCATTCTTATATGTTTGAAACTTGGAAGAAGGGTTGAGAAATTACAAATTGGTCCAATTTTACTTGAAATGGGAAAGAACATTAACTCAGAAGCTTAGACATTGCTGTGGCTTTTTTCTCTGCAAGCTGGAGCCAAATCACAGCCAAATCACAGCCGCTGGATCTCCCATCCTTTTGCAAGATGGCAACTCCTGTAACTCACCCCCATTTTCAGTGAGGCTACTCTGAATATGGAGTTCACAACTAAAATGTAAAGACAAGGATTTCCATATCACCCTGGATCTTGCCACTGATCTTTTAAACAGCTGTGTTTTCAACTGAGGAAATGAGGTCAAAGAGTTAAGCCACCCCTCAGCAAGATTTACCCTTTCAAAAACATGCCAGCGTGTTGTGATGCCTGGTGTCAGTATTTGTATAGGTGGATTAGCTTCTTGAAAAATCATTTTGTTCTCTTTTCTTTTGACCCCTCTCCTTGCTGCAATGTTTCTCAATTAGATCTAGCACAGTGATTGCCTGACACCATTCCCCATATCTGTTCCTGGTGAAAGAAGCAAACTAGGATACTCAGTGGGGAGAACAACAAGGGATCAGGAGATGAGGCTAACTGGCCCCATTTAGGATTGTGCAGCCATGAAGTATTGCCTCATATCAAGGCAAGTATCACAGGGGTTTTGAGACAGGGTGGAGCATGCTGGGAAGGTATTGTTTAGGCTCACACACTGCACAGACTTTTGATCAATTGGGCTGGCTCCTGTGATATTATCATCTGAGTATCTGCTGTTGATTCATAGTGATAGCAGGCCAGATAAATGATTGGTTTGGTCCAGGGTATTTAATTCCTGTGCAGCTAGCCACTCCCTTGCTTTCCAAAGAATAAGGAGTCTATCTCTCAAAGCTGCAAGGTTGGGAAAGAGAAGGAAGGCATTTGCTCAGTGCCTAATATTGCAGCTTGTACAGTCCTACAGGGGAGGCAAGCAGAGAGGAAATACAGACCCTGATTTTGAGCTCTCGTAGCTCCCTGATGCAGCTACTACCATTGCTAGTGCAGCTCTTGGCCCTCAGCACTATTGGAAATCATGGCTGTGAGGCAGGGTCTCTCCCCCAAGGACACGGGAAAATGAAGGGGGTCACCAAAAAGGAAAAAAAGCAGACAATTATAAGCAGAAGAAACAGTTTCAAAACAATTCCATCTTGACTTCTTACAGCTTATCCTGTAAGTTTAGGAAGGGGTCTAAGGACAAACCTAAAAGATATTTCATTGCCTTTGTTGCAACTCCTTAATACTTGTTCTGATGCTTATAGAAAACTTCTAACAACTGTAACACTGCTGGTATGAGAAGACCATGGCCAATCATGTCAGTCAAAAGCATCTCAGTGTGCTTCACCACCATGTTACCGTCATGGACAGGAATCTATTTATTTCTTCTCTCCCAACTCCCCAAAAGCATTTGCCTCCTCTAGGGAGAGAAACATCTTGCTCCAGCAGGAGGCCGAGTCAGCTAAAAAACCCCAAAAAAGTATGAAAAACGCACCTATTTTATGCTGAAGACTCACTGGATCCTTTCTGCCAAGCTCCTGAAGAGGCAGGGGTCTTATTAGAGTGCCTTTGCAACTGCAAACCTGTGATAGTTTCACTGGAACTGAAACAGCAGTTGTTCTAATTAAACAGCACAGAGCAGGCCACCTTAATCACCGGCATGATTTCATCTTCCTTGAGGAGAGAGGGGAAGAGGGATCAAAATTGATAAGAGAGAGGGAAGGAGGTGAAATGTGCTGAGTCCCTGGTTCCTCAATTTAAAGCACTAAGGGACGTCTCTCATCTCTGTAAATATTAATGTGAGCTTCTGATGGCATGTTTTATTAAATGGTTATATAATAATTAATATTTGAAAGTAGGGTTTCCAAAAGCCACTAAATGCTTTAACAAGACAAGACCCAATAGCTTTCAATGGCATTTGTGCTTGCAAGTCACTCAGGTGCACTGGAAAACTTCACCTTTGCTCCCTTATTAAAATCAGTGCCTCATTTACTCCATCAGCATGACCCTGGCAGGCTGCTTGGAAGAAACCAGGGGCGGGGTTGATAACCATAAGCCCTCTAGGGAGAGGCTCCATGTTTGCTCAACCTTGGGTGGAAGGGGGAGGTGCCAGCAGCACACAACCTGAGCGAGAAATCTGTCAGCTGAGACCAAGTGCCCAGACACAAGGACACCTGAGGAAATAACAGCATGATAATTCCCATTCTGACTCTCCCAAAGCCTGTAACGGGGAGGCATATCTGTCCCTGAGACGAGGCATGCCAGCAGACCAGGTAGAAATGCTGCTAGCAAGCTAGAGGGCCAGTGGGCCAAAGCTTAATAGGAAAACAGCAGTGATTTGTCTCCACCACTATTTATGTTTCAAGCACATGACAGGTTGTCACTGGAAGTGAGTGCTGCTAAATTTACTGCTTCTCAGATCTCCGCCACAGTTGCATACTTGACAAGTCACTTCATTTGAAGGGCTAGGTGTTGGGCTGGACTTTCCTTCCCCATCCTCTCCTCCAATGAAAGCCACAAGCAGCTGTCTTTATGCCACAAACTTGGGGCTATATTATCAGGGTGTAAGTTTAGAGAAGAGGGATGTTTCCAGCATATTAATTTTTAACCCTGATATACGCTAGTCTTTTTCTGGGCCACTTGGCAGCAGATGTGTGTCTGACAGGACACACACATGACTAAACAAACTAGTAACAGCTTGGTTACACGGGTGGACATTCACAGACAAAGAACATGAGAGTGTGGTGAGCACGAGTGAGCACCAGTTGGGTGTGTGGGCAAGAGCTGCCGAGCATCTTAAGGAAAGCAGTGTGAAAGCCTGTGGGGATGCAAGACAAGATGCAGGTGGGTGAAAGAGTACTCAGGGATCAGACTCTCCATGTGTGTGCATATGTGTATGGATGGTGGAAAAAAAATACATGTGGAAGCACAGGTATGGGACTCAAAGTCCCACAGGTGGGGGACTGGAAGTATGATGGAGCATTAAGGTGAAGGTGTGAAGAAGGAAGGCTGGCTGGCAGGCAGGGGAGAGGATGAGAGGACAAGCACAGGCGTGTGCCTGTAGTTTTGTGTGTGGAGGACTGCAGGACAGAGTACATGTGCCTCCCAAATGTTGCATGGTGCCTGCATCCACACAGCCCCATGCATATCTAACAAAACATCTTTTGGCAGGTGGGAGAAGAGAAGACCCCTCATTAATGGCTGAAAACCTATAATAGCTGCTTTCAAACACTCCTGGAAAGCAGCAGAAGAGGGGTGAGGTTGCCATTTGATGATGGGGCCACTAAGAAGCAAAAACATTCTCTTTTTTTTTTTTTTTCTAATTTGTCCTCGTTGCATTCCAGAGCCCTTGTTGAGGGGCTCTGGTCTTAGTTGCTTGGAAGCTGCTCCCTGCTTTATGAAGCTATGCTGTTGGGCAGCACCACATCTTCTCAAATGCTCTGAAACTCCTTTTGACCACAGATACCAAGTAATGGTTGTCAGGAATATGGTGTTGTGAAAGGCAGCTAAATGGGACTGGGCACATCCTCCTACCCCAACCACTCCCTTAGTTTCTTCTACATGCAGTGAAGCTCTGCTTTCTCTCACACATACTCTTGACCTCATGCACAAGATCCTTTCGTTCTCTCATGTGCACTCAGTGAATTACACACATGCATGGACATAAACCTGTACCCTTACAGAGAGTGTCATGCAAAAGCAGGGCACATCCTCTATTTTTCCTGTCACAAGGGTGCAGGATGCTTGCAATTCTCCACCAGCCCCTTAGGAATCTGCTCTGCTTGCTTTTCCAGTGGTGTGGGCCAGAGGCCCCTGTTCTGAAACTGCACTGCACAGATTAACTGTAGCATCTGCAGCTATATTAGCTGGGCTATTAGTGACAAGTGCTACCAATCCTTATACTTCAACGAATAAACTGATCACCAGCTGGGGACAGAAGTCTCCCCTTGTCTCTCATCACCATAATGTACAAACTGCTCTATGTGGTTTATGTGGTTTTCATGCCATGGACCAAGGTTGCAAATGGTCCACTTCTCTCTCTCCTGGCAGTTTACAGTGTTGCCACACTGGACTCTATTGGCAGCAAGCATAGTGACTGGCACCACAGCCCGTAGCACCCTGTCACCCCTTCTTTAATGCAGTGCCTTCTCTTTATCAGCTTTGCCACTGGAACCATCTGCAATGGCTTGTCAATACTTTGTCCTCACCCTGCTGATGTGTGGATTGTGCTGACACACAGACAAAGGTTGCCTCTTTAGAAGCCCCAGAGCAAACGAAGGAAAACAGAAAGAGGTGCAGCTGTGAGATAGAGACTGAGAAATAGTTTGGGGTATCTTCTATTCTTTCTTTGGTTCACTGCTTTGCAAGTAACATAACAGACATTTTCTTATGGGTGGCTCATCACAGGCTGCTGGTGGATTTTACTGGGAGTGGGGGAGAAACCCAACAATAGTGCCCTCCCACTTGGCCTCCAAGGATCAGGGATACATCCACAGTAATCATCCATACCCTGTGGATTGAGGTCCTCTGACACTTTTACTGGATAACAGCCCCTCTTAATAACCAGTAATTCAATCAAATTCCTTTCTATCACCTCTCCAGTATCAGTATGCTGTCTGAGCACTCTGTATTGGCTAGGACTCAGCAGGAAAAAAAATAATCCCGCAACTTCTGACCATAGGGTATTGAAATAATATTATAAAAACAGGTTTTCAAACACCCTGTCCTCAAACACTCATTTCCTTATTTCTCAACTGCTCTCAAAAGTGCTGTCCTTGTATTTCTAAGTCCAGCATTCCAAATGGGGTGCTGGGTTTGATTAAAACAACTTCCTGGCTTATAGGTTATGTCAATATCCTGGTGGGATTTTATGCCACTATTCTCAGCAGTCTGCAATTGCAGAACAGTTGAAGGAGAGGAGAAATGTTAACTATATTAAAATGGCAAATTCACCTGCAGACTGTATTTTTTCACTACTTCAGGAGTAGAAGGTCCTGAGATAATTTTTAGGCAGTATGACTTGCATGTACAGGGGGATGTAACATGCAGGAAGGAGAGGTGAGAAGAAAGAAGGAAGCAGAATAGAGAACAGGGAAAGAACTGTCAAAACAATAAAAATTAAAAAAAATACCATAAGGAGGATAGCTTGTGAGACCCAAGTCTTCAGGAGAAGGACAGAAGAGGAAATAGATAAGGAAATGAAACACAGAGCATGACACAGAGGTGAAAGTTTGATTAAAAAAGAAGTGAGGGGATGCAGAGGGTTATGGCAAACAAGCAGAGCTTTGAGCAAGGTGAATCACCATGGGAAAGCAGCACGGAATGCAGTTAGTGTGGGCTGGGAGTACAACATACAAGGGGTAACTGAGGACTGAGTCTTTCAGATATATTACAGTTATATTGATCTGTGGTAAACAATTTAATTGCTCACAGGCAATAGAAGGCTGTTGGCAGCATCACTGAGGGTCTCAGACACTTAGATGATGTGTACACATGCACAGGACATACAAGTAGAGAGAGAGGTAGGTTCCCATGACCTTTGATAATAAGGGCTTAGGGTGGAGTGGGAATATTTGGTGCTGACTCGTTCTCTGTACTTTCTGCCTGCTTCACCTCATTAAAGGAGGATAAAATACACCTTCAACAACCAGACAAACAAGTGCTCTCACTGCTACCTTCTCAAATACACAGAGGTCCCCTATAAAGTCTTAATTAATAAAATGCTCTATGTTACAAGAGTCTGCAATTCATGGATCAAAAAGATAAGGAAAAAGCCATAGTCCCAACCTCCAGCCAATTCTAGCACTGAAGGAGACCTAGACAATATTCTCTGGAACTTTCCATTTAGCCCTGGAAGGGCTTCTATGCATTTCTTTTCCTCTTCATCCCTTAGACTCTTCCTGTGAACATGCCTTGTTTTGCAAGGAGGTCATTGTGGCTGCCAAGAGGCTCAAGGAGGAAAGAGACAGTGAGCCTCTCCAGTCACTTGTCACTGGGGTCATTTGAAGTTTTGGTGCACTCACTTACAAACCTGTTCTGATGGGCACAGACTCACACCTCCCAGCTGCATCAGTTTGTCACACAGCACAGCTGGGCCGCTGGATGGCATGGGGGGAGCCTGCAGGTTGGGACGCAGCAGGAAGCTGCTGCAAGAGGGGGTGGGAATGAAGCCCAACCTGCTGGAGACCATGGGTGTGCTCCTAACACAACAGGAGAAATGGCTTTGCTGCTCTGTGATCTCCTGAAATGCAACTTGCCCTGTCAGATATAACAGGCAGACTGAGGTCTGTTACTAGAGGACACTCAGATCTGAAGAATTCTGGCTTTTTATACACCCCTTTCCTCTTCCAGCTGGAGGCTCCTGTAGAGAATCATGGGAGAGAGATGGAGAAATGAGAAACTGAGATACCTATTCAAGTATTTCTTCACTTAACCTCAAACCTTTCCTGAGCTCTTTCCAAACAGAAACTGGCTGAAGGTGACATATAGCCCTCTGAATTTGAACCTCCTTGGGACATTTGTACATACTGCTGCTGGCAGCATGGGATGTTAGCTCATATATCACTTGGTTAATGATTTAGGGATCTGACCACTTTAACTTGGAGCAGATAGTGATTTGGAGGCCAGAAGGTTTGACTCCCCATCTGTGTTTCCGTACACTCAGAAGTAGTTTATTTCTGCACAAGCCTAAAGGCAATCTTGGCTCTTTCAATTAAAAAAAAGAAACAAAAGAAAAGAAAAAAAAGAGACATTTAGGAGTCCTCAGAGAGACAGGGATGAGTTGATGCTGGCAGAGAATATCTAGCACTGTTTAGAGTCATAAGGAGGGAAATGGTCTTGCTTTCTTTTTCAGGCAGGAACACCTCTTCCCACCTGCACTGCGGTGCTCATCAGCTGTGCAGGAGGGGATGCCTTAAGAAATGAAACAGGAATATAGGCTGTCAAGATGCTCACCTGTATTCTTTGTTTTGCTTTCTGTGTGGTAGCCGTGGAGGTGGTAGCATCCTTTACAGTTCCAAGACTGGAGGCTGGTGTAGGTGATAGATTAAATCTCAACTTAGGCAAGAGTCTTTCTAGGGAATGAGGCTGCAGAAATTTTTACTGAATTTTCTCAGGAGAAATGCAGTCCAAGGTAGATTCAGACTAATAGCCTAACACTTGTTCCCCTCTAAAAGCAGAAAATGCCCAAGGCATTTTTCTTGTGCTTGTGCAAAGACACTGATCACAAACCTGTATACAGCACCACATTCTGGGTCCCTTCTGCAGGGAAAAATCATTAAGCCAAATCATTCACATACACCCAGCAAAAAAGGCAAAAGATGAAAAAAATCTGTGTGCAGAGGGAACAGTCGCAGCTGTTTCAATTTATGAGACAAGAAATTGTATTTCAAAGAGAATACAGAAGTTTTTCCCTCTGAGAAAGTTATTAACCAGAATTCGCAATAAACCCCACTCCATTTATATGCCTCTAAACTGAAGGGCCCTAATAGAGATTATATTGCATTCTGCAGGGCTTTGCCCTGCCAAGAGCTCACAAGCCTCAGACCTTGCCATCCTATAGGTTTGAATTAGCTTTCCTGCTTTTTTACCCATCACAGCCCTTTTTTCTCTTCTTCAGTTCACATACCTCTTTTGGTCTTTTCATTTTTACCTCTTACTCTGTCTCCCTCCTCCCCTTTCCCTATTATTCTCCTTTTTAATCTTCCCACCCTTTTTTTCCTTCCACTTGTATATATGTCCACAAGACTGAAACCTGACTGTAACTCAGTTGAGCTATTGCAATGACAAAAAGCATTCATGCAGGAATAGTGTATTGGTGAAACATTTAGGAAAAGAGTTCTTATACTTGTAGCTTTGCTTTGCTTTTATAGTTGTCTGTTACATGGCAAACAAATGTGGTAATTGCTTCAAGGGAGACAATGCCATATCACGCAACATGGCTGGAAAAGACTTCATTCTTCTACTTCAAAGCTGCAGGGAACCAAACCGAGGGGGGCAGGAGAGGAGAAGGTAAAAAAATACTGCTGGTGGAGTTTGCTACTGCTAAAGAGAAATCACTTGGAGGTGTTGGCAGGAAAGAACTTCACTTACCAAAGCTGGACTGCTGGAAATTTTCTTGAAGATGACCCAGTGAAGATGTTTGCTTTGAACTGTGCTTGTTTCTACTTGAGTACCACAGTGAACAAGGCCAATTAATTTTATTTTGTATGTACTAGCTTTGGTGCTTAGGACATTTATCAAGAAAGCAAGAAAACAACAGAAGATATCATGGTGATATAAACTAGGGAGTAAAAGGCTGAGAGAGGTCAATCCAGCAATCCCATGCATACTTGCTCTTAAAAATGGAAAATACAGTGTGGAACATACATCCATGTTTCACTTTCACTTTTTAACACGGAAGCAAGTAACTTAAGGAGGTGATAGATTACCCATGAAGGAAAAACAATAAATCATGCAGTTACATAAATAAAGGACACTATCTCCTTCTTAAACCTCTCTCATTGCTGGAGGAATGATAGTGGCCTGGCTGGACCACTGCCCCTTTTCGTCACAAAGCTGCTGTCAGACAAGTCCTCTGTGTCCTGTTTCTTTCCGCATTGATCTCACAGTGTCTCAACACATGCTTTTCTGTACCTGCATTTGTGTGTGGTCAACTTTATATAACACAATTTGTATGCAAGTGCCTGGAAATGAAAGCATATCAAGCACTGCAAAATTGATATTCTCCTCATTAAAAAGTGAAAAATCCTCCTTTACCAAGTTTGACCTAGTAACTATATCTCCCTTTTGGACAATATATACTGTGCCGTACATACAATGGAAGCAATAAATAAGCCATCATATAAAACACGAAATGTCTTCCTAATAGGGCAGTGAGTGTTTGGCACACTCTCATTGATTTAAACATCAGCCAAACAGGTAATGATTAAAAGATGAGAAAATGCCCACTCTCACTTGTAAGAGTCCAATCAACATATTACAGAAATCTTCCACAGTTTTTACACATTAACTCTCTGGACAGCTCCTGCTGAGGAGTGTCCAAGGCACAGGGGTAGGATGCATTTGACCCTGCTGTGCCAAAAACCTCTCTGTTCAGAAAAAAAACATTTCAGTTTTCCAGTATTTTTGGTCTTGTGCTTTCCCTAGAACATCTGTGGTATATATTAAGCAAGGGCTTAGTCTCCTACAGCAAGCAATGGTCAGTAACCACAGCAGTAGAGGGAGGGTCCAGTCTAGGATGGGAACAACAGCAGAAGCAGCTGCTATTTAGTACTATAAAAGCAGTCTTTTTTCTGTTTCCATTGCATGCTCCTACCTCCACTGGTCAGCAAAGCCTCCTTCATATCCTGAGATACCTACTCACGCTTATAAGCCTCTTTATAGCCAGCGCACAGCCCAGTATGAAACAGGTTTATGCTGAACCACTGAGGGTTTTGAAGTTGAAAAAAAAAATTGGAAAAAATACAATCTACTGGAGATAGTCTTTAGAGTGAGCATTACATGAGCCTGACAGGAAAGTGACTGAGCATCTTACTGATTTGTACAATAATGCTTCTCTTTCAATTTGCCTGCTTTTAAACATCAGGCTGAACTGTCTCAAGAGACTCCCTGGTTCGGGGTTCACCTCCACACTGCTCTTCCTATCCATCTCCTTCTAGTAACCAACCTTTCTTTTCCAATTCCCTCAGTATGAACACCTCTGCAGAGAAAGGTTGTCTTTCTCTGCAATTCCTAATTTAATACTCTGACATGGCATCAATATCTTGCTGCTATTTCTTCCTGTTAGTTAAGTTCTATCTCTGCCTTTTATACCCCTTCTCTTTAAGTCATTCGATTTTCCTGTTCTCTCTGCCCTGCTTCACTCTTCGTGGTGGGATTTGTGCTTTTTACCTTTCCCTTTCCTCCCCTCCTGGAAACTTGCCAGCGATACAGCAGAAGGGAGCACATCAAGAAAGGTTAGGCAAACACAACATTATGACCAGAATCAGCAACATATTGCTCATTAAACATTTAAAATCAACAGTTGCTGGCTTGATCTGCCAATACTGTGAGAAACGCCAGTTTTAGCTCAAGGTGCCTCCTGTTTCCAAAATGGCTTTATTTATGATGTGGGAGCTGGCGGCTGTGAGAACAAAACCTTACCTCCAGCGGCCAACAACACCCAAGCTACAGGCAGCTCCACGGAAAGTTCCCCAGCGAGCACCAATCACTTCTGCCTCCCTGACACCCCTGCTGCTTTCCAGAAACAAATGGATGTGTAAGAGCACAGAAATGTGTTTGCAGGAGATAAATTATTTATCTGAAATTTACTGTTGTGAAGTCAGCGTAATTCTCAAATCCGCAGACATATTTTATTCACTGATAGGATGTTTCAAACGGGCATTTGGACTCATTTCTTCCCTCCTCCTGCAAGTATTAACACAATAATGCTTCACCTGGAAAAGAAAAGAGCTGGTGCTGGAGCTGGAAAGGCAGTAGGATAACATGCTTGTAGTTTTGCATTGTGTCCCAGTAAATTTGTGTTTCTTGATAAACAAAGCAGTGTAACACTCATTTCCCTCCTCCCTCCAATCTCTGATATTTGCCTTTATATTTTTTTCTCCCTAGTCTACAAAATTGATGCTTTTGGTAGTTGGAAGATCAAGCTTTATACCCTAGGAGGTATAAGCATTACTACTGTGAGCAAACCCCAGAGCCCTCCAGCTCTGTCAGTGTCCTCCCTCCTACCCTGCAGCAGTCCTTGCTCTCCCAAACCAGGGCAAAGGCAGATCACTCAGTATACCCATGCACATGTCCACATACCTACCACTACGTGGACACTTTACTCTCTTCTGCTGACTTCTGGGATATTTCTGCATCAATCAAGGCCTACCAAATTTCCCATTCTTTCGGAAGTCCTTTGAGTAGTACAGGGTATCTAAAACCATGCCACTGATCCAAACCGAGATTCTTTCTTCACAGAAAATAGATTTTGGGAATTTTTGCCAATTATTCTGATGGCAACAGAGCTGGATCCTAGGTCTCAGTGTGAAGATCTAGTGACTCTGAATTGCAGTTTTTTTAAGCATAAAAAATGAGATTGTCCCCTCCTAAGGCAGGAGTAAAGAGGTCAGTTATAAAGCACATGGTTCACACAGCAGATAATCAACCTAACATCTTTCACAAGCTCTTGCCCACTGAGCAATAACAAGTCCCACAGATGCTCACATGCACCCTTCACTTTAAGTCAGTCAGAATGGAAATGAATGTGGCCCGACTGTGTTTCTCCCTTTGCTCTCTGTATTTAAACGAGAACATGCTCAAAGAGAAGCAAATGGCTTGCTCAAGGCTCTAGCAAATCCAAAAGGCAGCCGTAAAGACTGCAGTTTTTCAGAATATAAGTGAGCATTTTTGAGAAATCAGATGGAATGTTTCCAGCAACCCAGAGTGCCTGCAGAGAAGTCCCAAAAGCTCCTCACTTCAACAATAATTCTGTAAGTGGACGCGCTCCCCCATCTGCCACTTAAGAAAGCTAATCACATACCAGATCCTCTGTTAGAGTTGGCCATGGCACAGCACAGGAAAAGTGGGAAGTTGTTTTCATTGAAACATGGTCTAAGCAACTTGAAAGGCTGCCACTAGAGTTTTCACAAGGAAAAGGAAAAAATAGAGGTCTTTTGATTTTAAAACAGTTACTCTCCTCCTTGCACCTGGCATCCCTTTTGTTTGTTAATCCAAACAAACACCTGACCTTTGGTCAGACAAAACATGCTAGATTTTCACTGACAGGAGCAAGTCTTCACTGTGGCTGCAAGCGGCTATTTTTATGTGCTGTTTGATTTTCAGTAGGAAAGATGGAACCCTTCTTCCCACTCTTCCCAGTCTACAGGGCCGTGGTCAGGACAGCCCAAAAGACTATACTCTTACACTTATATTCTGTAACAGCAACTGATGATAAAAAATTGCTGCTGCATTAACCCAGATACTGGGCAGTCATCAGAGATCTCAGACTACAGCCCCATTACGACACGATGGATCTGGACAGACCTGGGCCACACTTGGCAAGTGATCCTCAAAGAGCCGGGCAGGCTGTGACCCACTTACTCATCTTAAACAGAAATGAAAGTGTCAATTTTAACAGAGGTAAGGAAGTGGCTATGGGTCACCAGCCAGTTTTCTGAGTTGGAACTGATCAGAACAGCCCTCTGATTTCATCAGAGGCATCAAAAGAGAGAAAGCAGCAGCAGGTTTTCATAACCAGCCAATGACTTGACTGACCAAGGACTATAAAGAAAGGACAGAACACATGTATGTCCTCGATCCCAAAAATGTACAACTTGCAAAAAAAAATACCGAAACCTGAAAGAAACCCAAACCCTTCTGCAATGAGAGCACAGATGATCTAAGCTCTGAGTATGCCAGATAATTTAAACAGAAACAAAGCAAGTCCAAATTTCTACATATGGTACCATGACCTGAGGACTGAAGAGAGAGCAGCCTCACAAAGCAGCATTATGATCTTGCTAGAAACCCAGCAGCGTCAAAATGTTTTGCTCAATTTGCAATAGAGTTGTAGCTTTTGGCAGTCTAATTATTTAATCATTTAATTGTCTGGAATCAGCAGCCTAAAAGGAGTGTTCAACACCTCTGCCCCTTTATTAGGCCAGGAAGCTCCCTGAGTCCCCAGGCGTACATCAACCCTCATGGTTCGAAGTGATGATGCACTGCAGAACCGTATCATGTCAGAAACATCCCACAACCTCCTCCTGAGAGGGTTTGCTGAGGACTTGATCCTTCAGGCCACAGGTCTCCGTAATTGCCTTCTTTATCTGAACAAGGTGAAATAGCTGTGAAGGGATAACTTTTTATTGATTTAGTTAAAGTGATGTTACCTGTCCTCTAGTCAGCATTCTCCTATCATTTCAAGAGTGTTGTGTTTCTGCCAGTACAGGCAGATTCAAAGTAGAGTAAAAATCAAAATAAGCCAGTCATGTGCATCTCTATAACAGGGTCAATTTTAAAATTAACCTTTGGTTAAATGGGTGCAACTTCCTCATGTAGCCAAGCCCCAAGATCCCTTTTTAAGAATAGGTAGCACACCAAAAGCTATTTTCTTATGAGAAACCCCAGAAATAAGTTTCAAGCCTCAGAGAGAAGGATTAATTTGCTAGTAATGAAAGTGACACACAGGGAAAATGTAAAATCAATCTTGTGTTTAAAGGCAGAACAACACTGGCTCCACTTGCTTCCCCCCCCGCCCCCCCCCATTTTCGTCCCCTCTCCCCACAGTGGCTTGTTACCACTGAGCATACATTATGCACATTACCCACAAGCCTCTGCTCTGTTTAAATTAAAAAAAGAAACAGCGTTTTTAATCAATCTATTTGCACTCTTCTGCCACAACTCACAAAAGCAGTTTGATTTCTTTTCATTGCTCTCAAGAGAGCTGAACACAGATGACTAAAAAAACCACTACAAACCAGTAATAATAGTAGCAATAGTAGCAATAATAACAAGGAACACCCTCCCTCCTGCCCTCGAAAAATAAAGAAATAATGGAAAGAAGAGGCACAGTTAGCCAATTCTTGAGCAAACACAGATTAAGTTAAAAAACAACAGGTCAAAATTAAGCAAAACTCAGTGATCTGGCTTGTTCTGACCGTGGACATTCCTCCTTCACACCGCCAACAGGTAAGAACAACTGCAAAACAACAGAGGGACTTTTCAATCCTTTAAAAATTGGATTGTCTGCCTGCAGTTTTTTTCCAATTCTGCTTCATGCCATTTGGAATGAAGTTGTTCCTAGGAATTCAGACCCTATCTTGGGTTTCACATATTCTATGATTCAATTGCAAAATTAAAAATAGCAGAGAAAGGGTTAGCTGGTTTTGCTTGTAATGAATCACAGCCATAATTAATTCTACCATTCACATCTAGGGATTGCTAATTCTTTCCTTCTTTCTCCATCAAGACAACAGGAGGAAAAATAGACCATTGCTTAACAAGACTGTATCATGCTGAGAATGCCTGCTCAGTTTTGTATCCGTAAACAATTTTACACAGTGAAAACCTTTTTCTTCCTCTTTCTTCCACAGATGAAGAGAAAAGAAAAACAATCTTCCCAAGGAGGAACCTTGAACAGAACCAGGACCTCTTAGACCTTGTAGCCACAGAAACTGGTTCCTCACTGCAGATGCTTTTTTGCCTCCTCCACCACCCTATGGCAGGACCTCACTTCTACATCTGAAACACTTCACATGATCTATATACTGGTATGGCGTAGCTACTGAGAGATGTATGAACATACTTTATTCTTCCAGACCTAAATATACTCCAAGTCTCACATGTTTTAGATTCCTGGACTTAATGTTACAGCAGTAAAGATCCTGCCAACACAGTGATACGTCTCTCTGCTCCAACCCAGATACTTAACTTGTCCCTTTCGGCCATATCAAAGAGATACACAGTACATTAATGCTAAACTATATTCACAGTTCAAACTGTGAGAAAGATTTACTATTCAAAGAAGTAAAGCTAGGGATGATATCCAAGATACAAAACTAGATGCTAGTTCAAAACTGAAACATGCAAGTATTTTGGGTTGTCAACACCTTAGGGTTTGTTGTATACTTATCTTCAACCAAAATACTGCCATTTCCCCCTGCAGCTTTAAAAATGGAAGGGAAGAAGAGATACTGGTTATCTTCCTAATTGCTTCTTTGTAGCAACCATCTGCATAGGAAATAGTGCTAGTATTTCATGAGTTTTAAGAGAATTATGAGATGCTCTGTATGCACAGAAAGTCGCTGGCCCTGGATAACTAACTTCATAAAATCATAGAATGGTTTGAGTTGGAAGGGACCTAAAGGTCATCCAGTTCCAGCCCTCTATCATAAGCAGTGACACCTTCCACTAGACAGGTTGCTCAAAGGCCCATCCAATTTGGCTCTGAATATTTTCAGGGATGGGGCATCCACAACTTCTCTGGGCAACCTATTCCGGTACCTCAACCACTCACACAGTAAAGAATTTCTTCTTTATATCTAATCTAGATTTACCTTCTTTCAGTTTAAAGCCATTTCCCCTTGTCCTACATGCCCTTGTAAAAAGTGCCTTTTCAGCTCTCTTGTCAGCCCCCTTTAGGTACTGGAAGATGCTATAAGGTCTCCGCAGAGCCTTCTCTTCTCCAGACTAAACAAGCCAAACCTTCTCAGCCTGTTTGCATACAAGACATGCTCCAGGCCTTCCATCATCTTCATGGCCCTCCTCTGGACTCTCTCCAACAGATCCAGGTCTTATGTTGGGGAGACCCAGAGCTGGATGCAATACTCCAGATGGGGTCTCACCAGAGTGGAGAAGAGGATGAGAATCACCTCCCTTGACTGGCTGGCCACACTGCTTTTGATGCAGCCCCGGATGTGGTTGGCTTTCTGGGCTGTAAGAGCACATTGCAGGGTCTTGCTGAGCTTCTTGTCAACCAACCTGCAACTTCTTCTCCTCAGGGCTCCTCTCAATCCATTCTCTGCATAGCACCTCTCCTCATTGGCTCCTCTATCACTTGGAGAAGAAAGTAATGATCAAAACATTCCAGGAACCTCCTGGATTGCTAATGGCCTGCCGTGTTCCTCCAACAAATAATGTGGTGGTTGAAGTCCCCCATCAGGACCATTGCTTGTGAATGTCAGGCTGCTCCTATCTGTCTATAGAGGGCCTCATCTACTCCATCTTCCTGGTCTTAAAAAAACTCCTTGCAGGTAATCAAGAAAAGCATCAGCCTAGACATGATGTGCTGAACACGCTGTAAGAGGGGTCTCTTCACAGCACCTTTTCCCACCAAATGGAGCTAAAGCACCAGGCTCTGCCAGTATGCACTAAGGAAGGAGCAGCTACCTGCTGATGTAAGGGGGAGAACAGAGGGTCTAGGGTCAAAATTAACGAGTTTTGACCTGATCAATATAAACTTCAGGCAGACAATGGGTGGTGAATTTAGACCATAGTGCAAATCATAGGCAGGTCCAAATGATACGCAGCGGGGGAAACTATCAGATGAAATGATTGTGTGGGCAAGGTTGTGTTTTTTGAGGTGGTTAAAACTTGACCAAAAAGTACTTGGTTTTAAAAGGCTCAGCCTTTGAGCCTCAGGGTGGAAGCACAGCCAACCACTGTGTCTGTTATCAACAATGCAGTGCCTAAGGAGCAGATTTGTAGGGCAAAATTGTTCTGGAGACCTGCTGTTTACACTGTAGAGGTTTACCTGGGTCTAGCCCATGGGCTGATCACCAGAAAAGTTCCTGCAACAGAACCAAAGCAAAGACATAACTGGGAAATATGCTTCCAAAGCAGAGTTAGGATTTAAACTCAAATTATAATGTGAACACACCCTATACCATATGTTGCATTGCACTTAATAAGTGGTATATGTCTACATATAAAACTTGGTTCAGAACCAATTCCCTTTGTAATTATTTACACACCAGGATGGAAAGTTTATGACAACTGCCAATACTTCACTGTGCTAAGTGCAAAAAGAAACTTCACCACTTCTATCTCTGTGCACTAAAATCGGATTGCTTTCCAAGACCTTGCGTTTCTTCTAATTATTCTGTGATCTCCATGTCAAAAAAATTATTAGAGCAGAGATTCCCATCATCCTCTGCCTCAGGAACTTTACTGCTATTCCTTTAAAAATCCTGATTATAGACAGAGCACTGGTTGTAAAAGTGAGACAGTAGAAGAGATTCCCCATGTGAGTCACTAATTTTTCAAGGTAATGGATGCTTTTCTCAAATGACAGAAGCACAGGAGGTTCATCAGAGAAGACTCCATCAGCCTCATCCACCATTCCTAGCAGAAACAATCCTGCCATTGGAAACAGGGTTTTTTCTGCTGCTGATGCACAAGGTGAAACAAAATCTCATTCACTTTTTGTTCCACTGGGTCTGTGAGGCTAAGAGAAATAGGCAGTTGTTTACATCTGTACAGTAAGAAGATGGGATTCAAATACAGAGAGATACAAGCTGCTTTATGAGTGCACGCTTACACAGTAAAACAGGGATTAATGGATAAAAATCAGATGGGTTACTATTAGGATTTCCAATAAAGTAGAAATCCCTCAGGATCACCTGAGGAGAGACAGAACTCCCACCTCCCACACAATGTAGGTTTATCACTGCCTCACTGCACTGCAGGACAACCACAGGCCAGTGGACCCCTGTTTCAGTAGCCTTAATCCACACCAGTGTGCACAACAGGGTGCAGAGGAGTCGGCAGTTTGCCTGCTCTCCTAGGAGCAGAAAGCAGCCTGGATGCTGCTCTTATCTGGCTCCTGGAAGCTTTGGAAAAAAAGGCTTCAGCAGCAAAGAGCTTCAGCTGCCTCCTCAAGATTTTTGAACAGCAGGTAGTTCAAACAGACTGCTCAAGTCTGAGGCAACTATGGTGTCAGGGTTGAACAGGAGAAGGAGAAGAAATGCTCTTTAGTGTTTGGATATGTGAAGACTTTTGAAATCTACACAGTATTTTCTCCCCTGCTGGGTTTCATTTCCTAGTGAAGAGCTATCATTATATATATATATATATATATAAAAAACTCACCTCACATTTTCACCCATCATTCATGATTCTAAATCCCTATGCCTACTGTGCAACTGCTTTCTGGTGGGGCACTTCCCTCCTCATGTTTTGCTATCTGATCACCCTCTTAAACAGATCAAAGAGCGTTCTGTTGATACACAATGCACAGAATGGGCAAAACCCTTCTCTGATGCCACCATAATCCTCTGCTACACCCCCACTGATGCAGTGCAGATGGCGGAACCTTGACGACATGCTCTGGAAGGGCAGACAAGAACTTGGATTAGGGACAGGAGCCAAAATCTAGGGAGTTTCAGTGTAGAGCTTTCTGATGCTCCTGAATCTCTTCTGAGTACTGCACAAGAGCTCTGTGTGCATGTATTTATGCGTGCTGTGTGGTTTTGCCTGTGATGGAGGACTTGGCTCTACATGGGAAGGTGAGGAATATGTCATCCTTTTCTTCCTCCTCCACTCAGAACAATTTTATTTTCTTTTGCCTTTATTCTAGGTTTCCTTGGCCTGAGAAATCCACAGGGCAAGATCCAGAGCTCTTGGACACAGCAAAGCCCATGGTGCTGGGCAGAATGGCTTGGACAGCTGGTACATTGTACACAATACGGCTCAGTCTTCAACTGCATCAGCCTTCGTTATCTCAATCCTCAGCTTCGTACAGGTTTGGCAGTTCTCCTCCTCTTTCTATTTACATCTTTGTTCCTAAAGCTGTATCAAGGCACCTGGGGCTTCACCCAGAGTGTCCCTGTTCCCTGGGTGCCCCACCCCCAGTTCTGCCAATAGCCCTAGCAAGCACTAAGGAGCCAGAGAATGGAGAAAACCCTGATTTTAATTTTTTTTTTTTTTTTTTTTTTTTTTTTTTTTTTTTGTTCTCCTTCTTTGCTTTTCAGGATCCTCTCCTGGATGAGTGGTTAACCGCCTAGAGCAGCTTTAACTCCTCTATGGCAACACATCACACTGCCAAGCATTACTCACAAAGGACAGAAACAGGATGGGGCAAATGCAGAGGGATGGCAAGTGGAGAAAAACAAAAAGGAGTCAAGAGTGATTGTAAATTAATGAATGTCAGCAGATAGGAGGGGAGAGAAGGAGCAGGGAGGTCTCTGACTGAGGTGTTTATCTCTTAGTGCAGTCACAGTTACCATGCAACTGGGATCAGCAGAGCGATGAGGGGTGTGCTCTTCCCCAGGAAAACTGCAGGCAGCACTCAGCCAGGCAGCTTCAGAGACACTGCACTTCCACTATGATCTCCCAGGGCAGCCCAACCCACTCCTCCACCTGCCCGGACACTGGGATGCACTGAGATCTCTCCTGCCTGGGCTGGCACTCAGGCTGGTGGGTCACACCTTTGCTAGAGCCCCACAGAGCTGCTCGAGGCTTCAGTAGGGAAGCGAAGCGTCTTTTGGTAAATTCTGCTGTTTGTGGTACCCCAGAGACAGGTAGAAACCATCATCTGGGATAGAGGCAAGAGAGTGGTTTGGTTTCCTTCTTTAATAATCTGCTAGCAGACAATAATGTGCTGCAGCACTGCAGGGGTAGAAGATTCTGGTGTTAAGGGCTGTCTGCCCTGTGCTGGAGGATGACAAGTGCACCTCAGCCCAGTGAGCTGGTGGGATGCAGGACTGCTGTCCAGGGGCATGAGCTGCACCATGCCAGACTCACTCAGCCTGGCATCTGGGTCCAGCAGCCCAGGGTGAAGGAAATACCCGCAGTACAGCAGGGTCAGCCAAGCAATGCCATTTTGCAGAGATAAGGCTGACGAAACGTCTCCTTCTGCCCTGACATGGCCCATTATCACAGGCCAAAACCACAGCAACAAGATGCCTTGAGAGGCTAAGCCTGCAGAGCTGCTGTGAAAGCCCCTTCCCCATGGTAAGCAGTGAGACAGGCTGACACCACCTCCAGTTTACAGGTGCCCTGTGGGGTGGGATGGGATGGGTCGTCCCACATCCATCCAGCCAGACAGTCTCTCAGGTTTACCCCGGAGCCTCTCTGACACTGGGTGCAGCACTCAGCCCTTTTCCCTTTGCAGGATGGGCTTCCAGCCACCAATTTGTCTTCCCTATCCCTATGAGATGGGGCAGGAGTGTGGGTTGCCAGCAGTAACATGTTCAGGCTCCTGACAGCAGCACCTCTGTAGTGCTGCCCTGAGCCTCTGGGCACACTGGTGCTGCAGGGCATGCGGGCTGGTATGTGCCTTACCCGGTGCTCTGGTCTCCCCCCACCCTGGGGCTGACAGACAGTCAGTGCTGAGCCCGAGAGGTGCTCCAGCTGAAAATATCTAGGACACAGTGGGGGGCTGATAGGCAGGCAGAAGAAGAAACAGATGTGGAGTCGATGTGGTGTGAGGACTGTGTTTGACCTGCAATATAGCTAACATCAAAATCAATCTACCCACTGTAGCTGGTCCTCTACCCCTTTGCTACCTCCCACCTTGGACACCTACAACAACATATTATTCCTTCCATCCTCTGCTGATCTCATCTGTCTGTCTTTTTGCTGTATCTGCTTACCCATCCTCTTTATTCCTCACTCATATCTCTCTCCCTTCATCTTTTTTCCAGTATGTTTTTTTTCCCCACTGTGCTTTCTGTTTTCTCCATTTTATTTCTTGCACTACCCCCCATGCTTCCTTATCTTTCAGCTGCCTCTACTGTCCCTCCCTTCCTTCATCATACTGGTCTAGCATTCCAAGCAAGCTAAATATTTACCAGTCCTTCCACACTTTCACTGTGACACGTATCTGTGTGGCATATCTATTTATTAATTTCCTATATAGCAAATACCAGCAGGTTGGGTTTTTTTTTGGCTTGGTTCTCCCTCCCTCTCCTCATCATTATGAGAAAATAATGAGCTGTTTGGTCTATGCTACTGGTTGGGGAGAGGAGGGGAGAGAAAGGAAGGGCATGTGGGATTAGCAAGCCAGGTGCCCTCGATTGTTTGCCTGGGAAGTTCTTTCCTCTTTCTTCCTTGCCCACTGTGGCCTCATTTGTCTAAGGATGTAGTTGCTTTTACTGTATATTATTAAAAAGCCTAAGAAAGCAATCATTCTGCAGAAGAGGAGGCAAGAGAAGCAGTTAGGAACACAAGGGCTCTCTGCTAATCATTACCTGAAACTTGCCCAGGGCTGGCAGCTTGGAAACAGGTTTATGATTGTCTCCCATGGCCCATGCATAGTGTCTTACATTGGGATTTTTCAAATGCTTCCCTGATTCTGGATGTTCATAGGAAAATAAGCATTAATTTATGAGTTGAAGCAGGACATAAAAATAAGAGGACCACTACCTCTTCCAGCCTCGTGGTCCCACTGCATCAGTCACAGGTTTATTACTGCTGCCATCTGCTTCCCATCCTTGTTTGTAGCCTCAGACCCTGTCCCACAGTTTGGTACCACTGCCGTCTCCTGCCCAGTCAGACGTTGTCCCTGATCCCATATCCTTTTCCTTTAGCCTGTTACAGCTCTGCTGCCTTCCTAATGCCCTTCCTAAGCACATTCCCAAAGTGATGTCTATCACAGTAGTCACCAAGAGCCCACTTCAAGCTTGCCCATGCCATCTGTGCTTTGACAGGCTCCTTTAACCCTCTGCAAGTGCTAGTGAGCACCTGCCAAGGAGAAAAGTGAACAACACACCCTAACACTCAGTGGTAGCTCAGCAGTTAATTTAAAGTTGACCAGGCAAAAACTTAAGATGTTTAGCAAATTATTTTTTATTCCCTCCCCTTAAAATTGGCCCAAAATATCATGACAAGCATTATTTATCTTATTAAGTACACTACATTAACCTTGCAAATATGCTAATGCACAAAAGGCGCTGCCTTAGCAGGTTTATAGAATAGGAAATTAACCATGTTCATCAGAAAGCTTTTAATTATTATTATTTCTTAAATGCTGGTGTAATGCAACAGTTCTCCTTCTCTCAGGGGCATTAGATGAGAAGGGTGAGAGACACAGGCCTCCATCCTCACAGCTGCCCCCAAAATTGCATGTGGGTAATCATACCTGAGCTACACATTAAGGAGCTGCTTTGTCCCCCAGCTGAACTGCTGGCCCAGGGAAGGGAAGAGCTGAAAGGTCAGGCAGGCAGAGACAGGAAGACTAAACCAAGTACCTTTGCTGAGGTATTGCTCCAGCACTGAAAAGGATGTAGGTAGACGTACTGCATGTTGGAGAAGGACTGCAGACAGCAGAGGGAAGGGGTCACATCCTTTGCCCAGGGTGACCTTCCAGTGGTTTCCCAAACACCTCATGCTAGCCCTGATCTAGGAGAGCGTGGAGAGCCTGATAGCTGTCTCACTTGGCACTGGCTCTTGAAAATAACATGCTTGGCCTGAGCAAGGTGTCTTGTCTCCTTGTCTCCCTGTGCAGTCAGTGGAGAGGAAGAAGGGCCCCAGGGGACCACTCATCCCAGTCTCAGGCCAGTACGATGGCTCTCATCTCCCAGTGCCTCAGGTGCAGAGTCCAGCTCAGAGGACAAGGCAGGAGCAATGCCTGTATGTTTGAAACATCCCCTGTGGTGGTCATGGTGACAGCACAATGCACTCCTTCATCCTCTCAGCTGCTGCCAGAGGTTTGAGCTGGTGCCATCACAATTTCTTATCCTAAGGACAGAGCCATATTACATGCTGAGTCTGGCACAGGCCAAGCACATCTCCTGTATGCCTAGCAGCACTGAGCTGTAGCAGCTCTTGGGCAGTTTGGCAGAGCAATGGACAGCATCACCACTGAAGAACCTCCTTTGCCTCAGTGAGTGTATGCTAATGATTCACAGCCCTGTCCCATGACTTGCCCTCAGCATGGTCCTCCTGATTCCCTTTCCCATGGTGACAGATATACTATGCTCCCCCGGCTGCCTACGCCTCTTTCCTGGTGAGAAACAAAGGGAACCATGTTTGCAAGCGAGACTTTACAGAACCTACTCCCACTAGGTAAAAATCTGTGATTCTCTCAGCTCATCCTGCTCAAGGCCTGATCCAGAGTGACTCGTCACCATGGCTGGCTGTGCCTACCCTGCTGCTGCAGCAGGGGCTGTGCTGCTCCTTCCTCCATCCAAACAGTCCTTTCTGACAAGTTTCCAGTGAAACTTCAGCCTGTGCTTCCCTTATCATGCACTGGCTGTCATTGCTCCTGGCAGGGCAAGGTCAGCTCAGCTGGCACAGTCAGTGCAGTCACAAATGTAATTTCTGCTATTTCTGTTTTTTTAACGGTGGTGTTGCTGTTGCAGGCTGAGGGCAGCTGCTTCCACAGCTGCTGCAGCTTGCTAGTGTGCTGCAGCCAGCACCACCCAGGAGATAAGGCCAAGGAGCACAGCTCTGCACTGTCGTGCCTACTATCTCTCTATGTTTTTTTAAAGCTTTTACATTGTTGTTTTTTTTCCTAAGTAAAATCTTAAGAGGGCAGATTTAGCTGAGTATCCAATGTCTTTCTGGAGTGTGCTCTGATAAAGGAAAAAAATCATCCCTCAAGCAGCGTAGAGGTGAGGGAGCTTATCCCATGCCTCTGCATGGAAAGTGTCACAGCAGGATAAACGAAAGGAAATCAAAAGCCGAGAGATTTACCCAGATGCAGAGAAAGGGATGGTATTATCCAATACAACATTACATGTTCTTTCTGTAACACAAATCAGCTTCCATCGGTCAAACTCTGCTCTCCTCTGACATGATAGCCTTCCAGAACAGACTGTAGTGCTGCAGGAGCTCTGAGCATTTTTTTTCCAGTTTGTTTGTTTTCCCATTATAATTATTTTCTCTGTAGTCATCACTCCAAGGTTGTCTTTCTGGGAGAGGCTGAGGCAGCACTAACTGGGCACAGACCCACAGATGGCTCTCCGATAGTGCACTGGACTGGCATATGGCAAATAAGGAGTTGCATGCCCTATTCTCAGGCAGCAACAATGTGCTGCTCCCTATGGTGCTTTCTGATGGGAGATGTTCGGACAGTACAGCTCTGCTTGCCTCCTTGAAGCTGCCATCTGTATGCTGCCTCCTCTTGAACTAGATCAGCATTAGAGCAAGTATCTCATTGGCTTTGACCAACATGACATCTCCTGTGATGGAGAGCTTTAGAGGACAATTATTGCAACAGACTGGGACATGCTGTTTAGTTATCTGCCCACTCTTGGGGCCTCAAAGGCAAAAATCAAATCAGCAATCAGGAACAACCTTGACTGAGGTAAAGGAAGCCTGAATCCATCCCATGCTGATTTTTTTACTCGCTGTCCTTTGCACACCTGGCCTTTCCCATGGCCCTTGGACCTCTCTTGCAGCAACCTTGTTGCTCCACAACCATGGTTAGCCTGAAGTGAAGGACGGACAGCTTCCTGCTTCTGAGTAGTCCTGCGTTTCTGGTAGGGAGCCCCAAAATGACTCCCTGCACTCAGACAGAGGTGGGCACACACTCCTTGAGCTACGTGAATTACGTCTTGAAGGCAATCATTTCTTCTGTCCCCCCTCACATCTATGTCCCAGCACACTGGCCTAATTGGGCCGGAATTGCACTTGGTTGCAGCCTGCTGACCATGGCCTTGGACAGGAGCAGTTGCACCAGCAGTGCTGAGAGATGGATCTGTGGGAGGTGTAGGGAGGGAAGGAGAAATTTGCATGGGGGAGAATGCAGAGACAGAGACTAAAGATGGAGTCACACACATAAGATAAAAGTTTCCTGTTCGCAAAGAAAGCACAAAAGTTGATGACAAGGCCATCTTTGCCCATGGTATTGTATTGTCATCCTCTTGGAAACCTCGCCAGAATTTCCATCGTGAGAGAGAGAGAGAGGGGTGCTGGAGGTAGAGTTGCTGACATGTCCCCTTTCTGGACAGGACAGTATAAGTCATTCCAGGGAGCAGGTCTGATCGCTGGCATTTCAAGGAATCAGTCACAAATCACAGCTGTATGTTTTTCAGTATGCTCAGCTGATGCAACATAATGGAGCATTAGGCAAACATGGAAGAGGTTTATGGAGAGATGGAGGGAGAAGGAGGTATCTGTGTGTGGGGGAAGGAGGAGGCTGTGGTTGCAGAAAAAAGTAATTTGCCGACAAGAATGCAGCAATTTATTTTGAGCTACTACAACTGACCAGTGCATTCCCTTTCATCTCCGACTTATCTCTTCCTTTCTAGTACAAACCTTGGGCAGCACAGGGCCTGCCCTTCTCCTTCTCTGTGGATAGTGCTGACTTGGGAGAATAGAACAGGTCACTGTTATCAGTAGGGCTGCCTTCATCTCAGCTTCTTTTTCCCCTGATGAGCCCAGCAGCATCCCAACTTGCCATTGGAGAGAGTACAATGCAAACCCTGAACTTACAGCCAAGCTTTCAGTTGTTAGATAGGGAGGTCTCCCGTTTTGTCTTGGGACTGTCTAGCAACAGTTTCCTTTCATCCCAGTCTGTGGACAGTAAACTGTTTACTGACCTCAGATTTTGTGGAGTTTTTCCTCTTTTTTCTTAAGATTCCTGGCACTCATGGTTGGTACTTCAAGGACATACTGGCTAAGGAGACCTCTTTGCAGTGCTATGCACACTCACATATGGTTATGTATCCCCTGCCACCTGTTCAGAGAACTGCTCTAGAGGTGAACACCAGCAGCACTAAAGGAAATGAATGAAGGAAATGAATAAATGAAGAGAAATGGCTCAGTCCCCAGGTCCCTTACTTAATACTCTCCCTGCTTGCTCTGGAGAGGGACTGCTCTGGTTGCAGGCCAGACAGCAGAAAGGTTGCAGAGAGGTTGTGGGAACTCCCACAGGTTTTGATTTTTCTACTACTCAGATAAAACGGTGGTCTGAAAACTTTTTAAAGTTGACCTGAGTGCTCAAGGTGGACTGGCAAAGGACTACGACAGGAGCTGGATAGCAATATTGGAAAAGTGGAAAAGGGACAAAAAAAAAGATAAATAAAATATTATTCAATTCATTTTTTATGCAGGAGCATAGAATGCACTGGTCTACTCTTTCTGATGGTATAGCATGTAAGCTGGCATGGCTCCTGGGAGGATGCTTGCTATATGTGCTGTACCAACACTTTTCTGCAAGTAGGAGCCATTTGGCTGAAGACCCAGGTATACACTGGTAGTCCTGCTCTGACAACACAGCTACTCTCCTCAAAATACTCAGGACTATCACAGTCCTTCTCTCCCAGTGAGGTGTCAGCCAGGTGGAGCACAGGCTAATTGCACCTTGCTACTGAGTGCATTGCAGTAGCACAGTGAAGACCTACAGACTTTGCTCTGCGCTGTGATACTGTTTCCGCAATTGACTCCGGTTCTTAATCCCACCACCTGTTTTGGGGGAAGAGAGGAAATTTTGAACAGTGCAGCTCAAGCAGGAGGACACCTTCTCAAGAGTAGCCCATACTCTGCGTTTCTGCTGTGCTCAGGCCAGAGGGTCAAAAAGGGCAGCGGAGATTGGACTAGAAAAATCATTCCTTCCTTTGGAGCCTGAAAGCAGAAGGAGATTCCCTGGAAATCCTGAGCCCCAGTACCTAACCTCCTTTTAGAAAATGTATTCAGACTGACTGGATTTCCATCTAAGTCCCAAGAAAGAGTTAGTATGGTACCACTAATTTGCTGTACTGACGAAGTCTTCCAAAAAAAGCTCCAGAAGCCAAATTTATATTTAGTCTATTTATTTATTTTTAAATTGCACGTTATTGCCTGTGCCAAACACTAGCAGTTAATACAGGACTTAGATGATAATAAATGTAATGTTAATTACATAGTTATTGTTGCTCATTTTTTAATAGGCTCTTTATATGTAATCAAGTAATAAAGCAAAACTAAGGCTCTTTACAAAGCATACTGTTCCCAAAGAAGCACACAAGAAGCCAGAGAAGTCTCTAGAGAGGGCTCCAGACACTGGGGTGAGGTTCCTAAGACTGATTCCCAGGTCTTCTGACAATGTAACCACAGTAGCTAATCTAGTAGCCTGGCAAAAGATACTGGCACAGAGCAGAGCTATACGTAAGGACACCCAGACTCTCTCCATCCGTGATACCCCAGCCCCATGCTCAGAACCATTCACAAACCACTAGGGACAGGCAAATCATCTATGTAGATAAATATCTCTGCCTCCCCATCAAAACCCCATTGCTGATGGTAGAATTTCTGGTTCTCTTCATATTAAACCATTACACTGCAGTATTTCACTCCTTGGTAGGAAGATAAAACCTTACTTACTGGAAGAGGAAAAGAATTCCTGTTCCTCATTTTGTATTAGCCTTGGAAGAATCTAAGATAAAACACATCCAAAAAGCTGTGATGATTTCATGTGCAGGATGATTATATTAGTTTTGAGGATTCTTTCAGCCCTGTAAAGCTGGACTTTGGATTAGTAAGGTGCCTGGATTCATTGCTGAAGGTATGCAGACAATGTGACTGGTACAGTGAGCTAGAATGTCCTAAACCATTTCTAAAACACTTCATAATGCCAGAAACAATCATATCTTTAATAGTAACAAACAGCAGCATAAAGGGTTTCCCAACACAAATTGCAATATGTTGCCTTACTCCTGCATGACAGGGTTACTGTATGGAGCTTGTTCCCAACAACAAAGCTGACAAAGCCATATACCACCCCTGCCAGCAAGCATTGTATATCTGGGGCAACTTAAGGACCCGCTGATTGAAGGAAATCCTCCTCCTACCAAACACAGACTGGCAGCAAAAATGCTCCACAGCCGCTTTTTTCAGTCTTAATGACTGTAACAGCTTCTGCAATCTTTGTACGGGAAGTGGCCAAAAAGGAGCAGGAGATTGATTGTCACTCATCCTCTTGCCATATTACAAAAGGAACCATGCAGCGAGGGATGTGTAGAAAGCCTCAGGGAAGGGAGATAAGGGAACAGAGGGGAGGAATACGGGCTTGAGAGATTCACTCACCACCTGAGTACGTGTATGGGAGTTAGATGAATGCTGATCTGTCTTAATGTCCCTGGGTGTTAGAAAAGTTTGGCTTTCTGTCTGAGTCTTGCAACACGGACGCATTCCTAGGCAGCAGGCAGTAATCATAACAAAGCCACTTTTTCTGGACTGAAACCTGCTGCCTGTCCAATTTAAGGACCTGACCCAATGGATCTCATTTATGCAATACTTCTGGAGAAGCATTTTGGTGGAGCCCAATTGCACACACAGTCTGTAGGGTTGCCTGTCAGGAGCAGAATGCTGCTTGGGAAAGGAGACACAACATATGTCCTCAACTTTCCTTACATAGGGCGTCTCTCCCCATGTTTCTCCCTGCCATTTTTCAGAGGATCTATTTGGTATTTACCTCAAAACCAGAGCCTTCATGCTCTGCAAACAGAGGCCCAAGAAATGACTGAAGCAGTTTTGGAACAAGACATCCAGAATATGATGAGCAAGGGAGGGGAAAAAATAAAGGGAAGAAAAAATCAGCCAGCCCAGCAAACAGCATTTAAATCTCTCTCTTCTCTCATTCCCTTATTCAGTAATTTCTGTCTTGCTTTGAGTGTGCTGTTTTTGTCTTCTTCACTCTGTATAAAAGCCCAGCTCCCCTAGTGAGTGTGCAGATGATGATTTGGCATTGTCCAGGACTATTATGCTGTCAGCTCTCAGAGAAAAAAAGGCTTGTAAAAATCCTGTAGTCAGACAAAGGCAGAGCATGCAGCTCAGGACAGTTTGTACTGCCGTCTGCTAATAACCTTTCTGAACAATAGCTTACATGGAAAGATCTTTCACTGAACACGAAATTCCTCTTTCAGCTTCACCTTCACTTACTCCCAATTACTGCTCCACTCTCAGCTATACGCATGCTACGTATGCAAATCCTCTTCCAAACTCTTTTGTACAGAAACAGAGGTGCATCTCCCTCCTCCTGGTCCTGTTCTAGTGCCATCTTACACTATCCTTACACAATCCACTGTACAGTCACTACTACTCCTAGTTCAGCTCTAGCTACATGCAAATTCCTTCAAGTACCTGGTCTTCACCACTCCCAGCAAACTCTCAGGTATATGGAGCTCAGCTTCACACATGCCATTTTTCTTTCCTCACTTATTCAGGAGTAGATATTTGAAAGAAAATGAAGAATACACTCGAGAAAGCCATTTCTGTTCAAGACCTAAGATAGGATCAACAGCTTTTTCCAAAATACAGAAAATCAACAAGTTTTCTTGAGGTAACTTAAAGAGGTGCAATTTGACAGGTGCGACAGTGATGTGAGCAGATAATTGACCCAGCTGCCCTCAGGCCCCAGTGGTGTTGGGCTCATTGCAGCCCAAGCTATACAGGCTGGTTCCTCTACTTGGCTTTTAGAGACTCAGGCCCTGGCAGATAAACTGAGGTGACCTGTCTATCTCAGACAATTTATGACATTGTGCTCTCCAGCATTTGCTCTGGTGCAGATTCCCAGCTCCATGGTAGTGCCAGCAGAAATATGCACATTAAGTGCCTGTGCATCAGCTGTCCCTGTTTACAGCACTGGACTGCTGCCGGTTGTGGGTCTGGGCTAAGATCCTGGACTGCGAAAGTGAGCTGAAGCTGTCATGAAGCATGTCTGTCTTTCTCGCAATCCAGCTCTAGGGAGAGTTATTCATTCCCACTGTATACACAGTCAGCTACCAGCATCTTTTCTGCCAGAGGTGCCTGCAACACTACACAGCCAGTTCTGGGGAGACCCGAGTTTACAGGAAAGATTGAAATAGCTAAATCTGATGAGTGTGGGCTGCTGCCACTTTGAGATAATCCTCTAAGGTATTCAAGGATTTGGCAGTATACAATGGGTTCATGAAGCTGAATTAAACAGCACAGCAGAACCTGGAAAGGAGACTGGAAATGACTTGGAAGTGACCCTTGCTCTGTATGCTCCTAAGCCAAGGTCAATGCACATTAACTTCAAACGCAAAAGCACGGGCAGGCTCTGATCTCTGCTGCACCTGCCTAATGCCAGATGTGCACACTGTAAATGATGGTGTTAACTCTAGACTTACACCCATCTCAAAATGGTCAGGGTGTGGCCTAATGAGTTTACAGTGAGCAAGAGCAAAGTAGTGCATTTCTTGAGCCAGGACTAATTCCTGTTCACCGTCTGTCGATTTAATGAACATCATGCATCTAAAGCTAAGGACTGGAAAGCTGTGTGAAATCCAAGGTTTTGCAAGTGTACTGGACAATAATAACATGCACTAGGGATGCACTAGGGATGAAACCTGAAAACTAGGTCTGCAAGAAGAAGGAGGCTTCTTTAAGCTCTGAGCAATTTTTTTGAGCAGGACCGTATCCTGCTGTCTATTACCAGGATGGCTATTCCAAATAATGCTGCAATGATTTTAGCTGACAAACATTTATCAGAGCTGATAACAAAGCCCCATGCCTACTAAAACAAAAACCTAATTCAGGCAACAAATAAGTGGCACGTGAGGAACAAAATGTCTGGAAAAAGGCCATATGAGGTGGCCTTTTTCCTACAGACCTGAGTCTGTAGGATGAGTTTGGTGTTCTCTGAGTGCACTGAATAAATACAACCTCTCCACACACTTCTCCAACCCCTTTATCAATGCAAGCAGTTTAACTGGCCCCACAAACACTGTGAGTGCATGAAGTGCTTACAGGGAGTGGACATGGTTTCAGATGCCTTGATAACGTGCTCACTGGAAGGTGGCATGGGAAGAGAGAGGGCAAAAGCTCTCCAGGCTGGAGCTGACCACAGGGACTAACACCAGTCCTTTGGAGATGCTCTAGTGTATGTCAGCAGCAGGGACAGGTGGCCCAAATCCCCAAGCAGCTTGTATAGCTCAGGACATAGCCCAGTGGCAGAGAGGGACAGTGAACCAAGAAGTTGTGGGGAACTTCAGTAGCTGATGTTACTTTGCTTTCCCCACTACAACTTGCTCTGACCCATTCCTGCCAGCCTCAAAGTTAAGGTCCACTCACCATGTACACCCACCAAGTCCTGCTTCACTGAAACAACACCCCATCACTTTCTGAGCACTCACAGAAAAGGTCACCACTGTGTATGTAGCTCCTGGCTTATATTCTCTCCTTACTCATGTTTTCCTTTTTTCTCTCTTTTTCCATCCTCTTGTGCTAAGGGATCATGACCAAAATTAAATCCTGACATATTTTCAAACCCAAGATAGCTGGTGATTTTACACTCCCTAGATAAATCATGCTACGATTCTGTGGAAAACACAAATGCATTTTCCCTGTGGTCCACAACATCTGAAGTATCCTGTCATTATTTTTACGTGAAGGAGAGTCTTCAAAGGCTGTGGTACTCTCCCCAGGTACTTCAGTGCACAGTGTTAGGTGCAGGGCCTAGATCAGCACAATGTTTTACTCACTGTTAATGCCAGACATTCAGGTCTCTAATTTCCAGCACAGAGCCTACTTGAAGAAGTTCATGGTCTTACCCAGGAGTGCAAGAAATGGGCTCTTTATGAACTATGAAATCCATTTTCCCCAGGCCTTCATTTGGATTGTGCTTTATGACATGAGAAGAAGCAATAAGTGAATAAAGCACTACATTCTTGCTGACTGATGGACAGATGATCCCAGCAGTCTGTATCCCCCTTCCCACTACTGTATATTTGCTGGGGTGTCAGTCTGAAAGATAAAATTATCTGGGAACCTGAACTTTCCTGAGATTCTTCCCCTTGCTCAATCCAGAGAAGGAACTGGAAGCTAACATAGGTCTGAGGGCAAGAAGAAGGAGAGATACCAGCTTTGGCACCTTTAAAGCTTAGATAAGAGGAAAAGTGATGAGTGAGGAGCTTGAACTCAGCTGAACTATAAATGCAGCACTGCAGCCAATGCAGAGCAGCTTCATGAGAGCCTGTACCAAATTCACAGCAACACCAGACAGCAGGAGTGGGAAAGTGCTTACTAAATTCATTCACTTGACATTCAGGAAGGCAGAGAAATGGCAATTGGGGCAAGCAGGCACTAAGGTCACTTGCCAGGACCAGAGAGAACAAAGAGTAAGACCATACTAAAGCTGTTCCTCTAGTCCTCTGCCCCTAAACAGAACATCAGGGTTTGCTTCATTCAGGAGGGAAATAATCATGTAAGAAACAGAAAACCTGTGACTTGCTCAGTTACTGGAGCTATGACAAGCAATCTGGGAACAGCTGCATTTTTTCCCTTTTGCTCAAAATAGAAGTTAAAACAAAGGAGCTGTTTTTTTTTTTTTTTCCCCCAAACTAGGTGGATAATCTGCTACAAGAGACAGGAACATCATCTGTTCAGAGCACCACTGTTTCCAAGAACGTCTAAGGAGGTCAATGAAGTCCATTCTGATCTGAAGGCAGCCCTCCCCTCCTGCTCACGTTCATAGCCGGCATCACCCCATTTGGTTTGAAGGCAGCCAGAGCAAATCACATGGTTTGGGAATCTCACTTACTCTGTTAATGAGTTTCCCTGGAGATGCTGCTTGGTACGTGGTCCCCTAGCCCAGCTGCTCTGCCCAGTATGGGATCCCAATAGCATAGAAATTCCCTCTGTGCAGGTGAATGTGCTGAGGCTCCTGCTATGCCCAAGCATCCTGGCTAATTCTGATGATCGATTTGGGTTCATATATACTCTGTGTATCTCTCAGCCACTAGCTGAAATGGGCTGCTTATGTCTCCTAGCCTTTCAGCTGTCTGGTCTGCCTGCCCATGCTCCTGCTTCCCTGACACGTCTCTCTCCTGTCACACTTACTGCCAAGACAGTGCAGCAGCACAGACAGGCTCAGACCCTTTACCTTCAGTCCCAGCTTCTCTTAGCTGCTTTCACTCCTGAGCTCTCCTCCACTGAACTATGAGATCCACTGATGGGAAGAAATCAGCCTGCCAGACCCTCTTGCTAGACAGGGAATGAAAGCTTTTTCCTTCTTTCCCCAACACATAAAAATGGCCTATTTTCAAACAGCATCATATATGGGTTCAAACAGTCAATACTTCCCCAACAGAAATGAAGAAAGGAGGATGAAACACAAGAGGAAAGAAAATAAATTAGGGCTACAGAAGGATTCTTTGAAAAGCAAAGCCCCCAGTCTAGCTTCTCAGCGGTGTAATCTCAAAGGCCATTAATACCAGGCTAGAGTGAGTAGCAATAGGGAAAATGGTATAAAAAACCTGTTCTCTTTCTAGAAATAATAGACAATATTTGGCCAAAATTCAGGGGAAGAAGGTTGGGGGTTAGGTGGAAAGGGAGGGGGACAACAAGAGGGTGTGCATGTGAACAAACTCCAGGTAGTTTGTCAGACCTTAAGTCTTGTTTGCCGGCTTAACCTATCCTCTGCAGACACACTGACTGGGATGTAAATAGTTCAATATGAGCACTGCGTGAAGCACAGGCAGCAGGGCATGACCTGTCTCTTGTGTAACTCTGCCAGTGTGCACAGGAATCAGTGACATGCCCTGACCTCAGTGTGGCTGTGCCATGGTGGACTTAAGAGCTAAGTGCACATGTGAAGGTTCTTGCAACTACATCTGGTTTCCCATGGGAAGAGTGCACACGGAAGTAAGATTTTGTTTCCCCATCTTCTTGTTTCACCAAGAATATCCTTCAAATAGATGGAGATTTTTTTTGAAATGAAAAGAGGATGACTGGGCTTTTCATAAATCTTTATGATGTACTTTCAACAATCCCTGCACCCTGGGTGGCTAAGCTTGGGAAGCACCTTCTAAGTAGCAGCAATAATGTGTACTGTTGGTGAAACAGTATTCGGAGCACCATACAGTGAAGGTAAAACTAGGGCACCACACAAAATAACTGTTTGGTTTCAAACAGTCTTGTTTCAAATTTGTGGCTCAGCCAAGAATGACTTCCGTAGTTGCTGAAGATGATGGGGGCAGATGGGAAATGCATTGTCAATAGCACAAATCCATTTGTGTCCTGGCCAAAAGACAACAGCTGGTTTCATACCTGTTTTTCTCCCACAGCTGAGAACTGGCTGCCAGGCCAGTTCCAGGTTCAAGCCTGAAGATGGGAAATCAGCAGACAATCAGCTGACATCTGTAGATTTGATGGGATTATGAATGTCTTCCCATATTTGCATTACCTACAATCAGATTGTGAGTTGCAATCAACAGATCAGCAATGTATTTATCTAACAAACTGGAAATCCACTGGAAAGGCCAGAGCAGGACAAGTATGGAGGAGTGAGGGCAAGAAGGATGTGAACTAACCAAAGAGTCCAGAAAAGAGCAGGAGAATGATCAGGTATTTAGCACACACTAGCTGCAAAGAAAGACAAATCCAGTGGGACCTTTTTAGCTTAGAAAAGACTGAAGTAGGACACAATAAAAGTGATGAAATCATGGACAAGGTCCCCATAAAATAAAGAAAGTAAGAGATGATTGCATCTGATTCACAATAGGCTCAAACTGCAGCAGGGAAGAGTCAGTTAAATCTTAGGAAGAACATAAATGATAATGAAGCACAAGCATAAATTGTCTTGAGAGGGTGTGAAGTCATTCAAAATAAGCTAGAGAAGCAGTTATCAGGAATGACTTGGGAAGAGCTGACCCTGCCACTAGGCAGGGATATAGACTAGGTAATCCTTTACCATATCGGCTGCAGCTTAGCATGCATTCACACAAAGCTGCTGTGAGCTGGCACCAGTGCTTTCCTCACCCGTGGCTCCTCAAGCCTGGCCTAGCCAGGCAGGGGGACGCGTGGTATCATGGAGTGCTATGGGATGGCTGCAGCACCAGCCACACTCAGTCACAGGACAGCACCCTAGCGGGTCAGTGACTCTGCAAAGAGGTGGATACCCTTCTTCCCAGATGGCTTTTCACAGGCAGGGAAGGGAAGGAGGAATAACACCATCAGAGTTCATAGTAGCTCAGGTTGTGCATGACACGTCCAGCTAAAAGGGAACCAGGATCTTACCAAGGAAAAGGATCAGGATGGGCTTTCCCTGCTTTGTCTAGTAACTTATTGTCTGGTGCTACAGGTCAAAGTCTTCTCTTGGATCCCAGCCAAGCAGACATACCCATTTTCACCTGTGTTATGGCATGAACTTGATGACCTTTTTTTCAGAGATAGCTCAAGGCTTCTTGCTCTTCAACACGACATTAAAAAGAGAAGCTGCTGTCTCTGAGGTGAAAAACTGCATTTTCTGATCACCTGCAAATAAAACTCACTGCACTCCAAGTCCTTTCTTGTAAACTCAAAGTGGTTTTAACTACAATATGACAGTCAAGTTCCCAAGTAAGGGTGTAGTTACTTTCTGACTCTCTTAAATTTACCTTAGCAGTTAAGGAAGGGGCAGAACACACATCACTGAAGACAAATGGTTGCTGTATCAAGCTGCTGAAAGGGGCAAAGCAAACCATACACTAACAGCTTCTTTAGTGCCTTGCCACGGCATCTGCCAGATGCCAGGGCCTAGATTGGAAATTATGAGTCAGATTCCCAAACGGAGCAGAATGACTGTGCTCCAAGACAGCACTGATTTATATCAGCCAAATTCTGGCCCACTGATCTCAAACTGGATCAAATTATTGGAGTTTCTGGACTCTCTAACACATGCCCTGATCGGTATATGTGAATGAGAAATGGCATGCTCACAAATATGCCAGTTCATGGATACACACAGATTGCAAGGACATCTGGCTGACAGAAACTTTAGGAAATGTAGAACTTATGGCGATGGAAAGAAATCCATTATCTGATTAAAAGGTTAGATAATGCAGAGGGAAAAGTACTTGCAATGAGCTTGTTGAACAGAGGCCTCCATGGGGAGGGTACAAAAAGCTCACCATTAGACAGTTTCTGTTAATCAGTTTTGAAATAATTCCGCCTGAGCGTGCCTAATTCTTGCCACAGCAGCTTGAGCCGTACATGACATGAACAGGTGCCATAAAAGCTTCTCTAAACCCTTCACTAACACTGCTCCCTCTTGCCCTTCAGCCCCCTGGCTCCCTGTACCAGCTCTGCCCCTGTCCCTCATTTACTCCATCACTACCTAACCACCATCACATTAAGCCATTAGATGCTCTACTTGCAGCCCCCATATCTACAGCAAACCAAGAACCCATTTTTAAAGCCACAAATGGAGAGGCTGCATCCAGCTCCGGTGGCCTAAACTTTCCCAAGGGATTTGTCACTTTACATAGTTATCACCTTTTTGGCTGACCTGTATAAGCGAGCTGCTGCTGAAAAAGGAGTTAAGAATCATTTAAACCATTAGGTTTTTATCAGATCTCACTCTGCTTCTGGAGAGCACTGGAAGCATCTGTTAATAAAGGGTGTGGGGGGAATAAAACCCCTCTCCCTTGTGTCAAGATATCTTTTTCTATCCAGCTGCACCCAGAATGAAAGAGCTATCAAAGAAAGCTCCCCCATTAGCCATCAATTCAGAGCAACTTCAATCAGTCAGTTCTGCTGGAGCCTGTGGGAATATCTCCCCAGCAGCCTCCTACATGCTGCACTTGAGTGCTCAGAAAGAGGCATATTAAACCTGCCTGCCATCAATCCAGGGGCCTCCTTCTCTGTAACTTAATGAGGTGAGCCAGTTGGCATCACTGACAGAGAGCTGAGGAGTTAAAAAGAAAGTGGGAGCACAAGCCACCCTGGCTTGGTGTGCACATACAGGGGAAGCAGCTAAGCCAACAGCCCTCCTTTAAGGGGCTCTCTGCAGGACTGAGGGCTGTTTCTGAGCTGCAGCAGACTCAGGAGAAGCTCAGAGGGATGGGGACAAGTCCACTTACCATGTAAGCCATCCCAGTTGACATGACTTGGTCTCCCTACTCCTGTCTGGGCAGTCAGGGTGGAGAGAGGCCCTGTCCTCCCTCATCCCTGGGGGTCTGACCTCAAGGCCATCCCTTTAACTACTGACAAATGACACACCTGGTGATCAAGGGTGATCAAATCTGGCACAGGGAGACCATTCCTGTTATCTGCTGCCCTAAGGAGAGGGCTGGTGGCTCTCACTTCCCATATGCTGTTTCCCAGTTGTCACAAATGCTCCCTGTTTGTCTCACCCAAACAGGTTTTGATGGTTTTGATGGCTGAGGCATACAAAACCAAAAACAGAAACTGTGTCTTTCCCAGACCTTTTTAAAGACCAGAAAAACACATGGATTCAGACTCAGGGCTTCAACTAGATTGAGAGGGACAAAACTAAAGTAACTTTCAAATACATCCAATACTCAACTATTATTTGTTCTAGGTCTGGTTTATTGATTGGACTTGGACGCCATCCATCTTGGTGGCTCCTAGGGCACATTTATGCATCAGGTGCTCCGGGCAATAGCTTGCTCCTCAAGAACAACTTCATTGCCAAGATATTTTTTATTTCTCCTCCTTGCCACCTATTAAAGTAATTTTATTTCTTCTTCTGAGGAATTACTATTACTCAAGAGAGCTTTTGCAAGACAAAAGTACCTCCCCTTTTGAATGCTATTTGAAAATTGCTCTTGCTATGTACCAGATTCTACACTACCAAGTGGAAGGATTGTTCTGAAAATTATAGATTAAGTTACAGATTAAATATTGACTATTATGGTTGCCCAGACCTGCTTTGTGAAGCAGATCTATTGTTTCAAAACCCAGAAAAAACCCCTATGAATTATCAGTAAGTCACAAAGCAACATTTTATGCAGTATATCTTCATTGCTTGGACCATGAGGTTATCAACTTCAAGAAAAGTTGTTCAAGGCAAGAATCTGTTAATGGCCACCTCTGCAAACATAGCAGTATATTTTCCTCAATGTTTTTGTGATCTGAGTGTTCAAGAGAAGTTAGCAATTCAGGATGACCAGCAGGAGAACGTGTAATGGCTGGTAGGCAGATGTCTCAAATTAATGATATGTTGTGAGTATGCCCCTCCTGTCACAAACACTTCCATGATCTCTGTGCTTGGTTGAAAGTAGTTGCCCTTCTACAATCTGCTTCTTTCCTCCAGACAGGGAAACATCTTGGTGAGGCTGTCAGAGATTGTCTCAGTAGGGAAGGGTGTGCAGTACTGAACCATGTCAACGTGCTATTGGCAAGGCAGCACATTGTGTCTCACATCTCTTAGTGCTCTGGGCTTGTATGCGCATAGAATAGTGGAAAAGGGAGGGGGGACAATACTGACTCTTCTATCTGTCCAGCAAAATGACTGGAGCCATCCCTTCTTGCTCGGTCCTTGATGCTGCTCAAAGAATTCTTTGATCAATACAATCAAGAATACCAACATATCAAGGAGGACCAGAATGGAGTCTTGACCTTCACCCATGCCTAGAAACAGGTCTCTAGCCATACCAATGGCCCAAGGCTGCTCATGCAGGGGTACAGATGATGGAGGAGGGTAAGCGCTGCTGTACTTAGCTCATCGCTCACCTTGCTCTAGGCACTCACTCTGGAAGGTCACAGTGGAAGAAGGGTGATATTTAATAAAGGAGCAGGTTGACAGCTGATGAAATCCAAAACCTTCAGCTCCAGGGACTGACAAGGTATTCTACTCTTGTGGGTCTCACATCTTCTTCAGGTGGGACAGGAACACAGCTTAGCTCTGCCCTCCCTAACCAAGAGGGGGAGAAAATCAGCAGGACTGCTTCATGCACTGGCTGGAGGATGCAGGTAAATATGAGTCCTTTACCTATCCAGAAAGGAAGAACACTCCATAAACGTGTATGCAAGGCTCCTTCAAGACGGTACTATTTGTAGCCACAGTCCCAAGCAAGCCAGTATGGCTAGCACATAAGCAGTTTGGTGGCCCAGAGGGTGACTTACTATGGATATTGTAACATAGGAGTGCTCAAGGTACTTGTGCAGAACCTGCCCTGTTCTTCAGCTGGTTCCTGCCTTACCAAAGTGCCCAGAAACTCTTATGAAGTCTCTCCTTGGGGAAGCTCCTTCCCATTGTCACATTTTTGGGACAATAGAATATAGAGGTGTGTCTCTATGAAAGGGCTGGCTAGGAGCCTCAGAGACTCTCCCCTGCCTCATTTAGACCTTCCCTTGACTTCATGGTCCACATCCATTCTCACACTGCCTGTTCAGGGACTGCAAGGGATCTATTAACCATGGTCACACTGCTGTGCTTGCCCTGTTCCCACTGTATCCCTATAGTGACAAACTGAAAGGAAACAAAAAAATTAAAGCAGGAACAATTTGCAGGCAGGCCTCTGCACAAGTGCAAACATGTTTGTTTGTAAATGGTACATTCTATGAAAGACATTTCCTTTCATCCCTGGTGGCAACTTCACCTTTCTGTTTGCTCAAAATGCATCAGATGAGTAAGAAGAAACGGTTAAAAATAATTTCACCACTGCCAAAGTCCACAAACTAAAAATAAATATAACAGCTTTCCCCTTTCCCTGAAGCATCTTTCACTGTCTGTGGGATCTTTAAGGTCTTGTACTCACGAAAATGATTATACCACTGAAACTACCAACAATGCCTCACTGGTGCATTTCACTTGGCATACATGTGGATGTCTGTCAGGGGAATATCTCCATGCTCACACGTTCATTTACATGCAACAGTCTGTTTTGATTGCAGTTCAAGTGCCCATTTGTGCATAGGCCATTCAGTGTGCATAGCTTTCTGTTTAGGATGTATAATAAGACCCTTTCAAATGTGCAATAACAAACAGCTCACACTAGCGTCAGGCTGGATAGAAATAGTCATTGATTTCTGTACCATTTGTATTATTTATCTTGCATTGAAATGATTCTATTAGTGGTATTAGGACTGGTCTACAATTGATTTGGGTATCTGTATGGTAATAGTCTGATTAAGATTAGGAGGCTTTGGTCAGGCAATGCTCACTCCAGGCCTAAGATCTGAAGACACTATCCCTTCCCCATGCTTACTCTTAGCTCTTGGCTAGACATTATTGCTCCCACTGATCATGTCAGCACCCCTTGTTTTCAGGTAAAAAGCCAACAGCAACCTCAGCAACCTCAGCTGACTTCACACTAAAGCAGATGAGAGAAGTATGATGCTACCCCTTCTTCTGCCTATACAGAATTGCAATCTTCAGCAAGGGGAAGGTTAAAAAAGAACACAGCTGAAAGAGTGGGCAGTACTCTTGCATCTGATGTTTATAAAATTTATGTCTGGAACATGTATGTGTATATACTGGGATAGTCTTCCTGCTCCTGTTCAGATGTGCTGCTAGTGCTGCTTTAGTACAATATGCATTTGGTGGTGATGCACTGCTTTAACTACAGCTATGCAGTTACACTTTATGTGTTTGTAAGGCCTCAACTAATGAGGGCATTAATGACAGCTGTAAACTCAGTCCATACTGCTTTCTCTCTCCATAGCAACTTCAATTCTATGATCTCAAAGCACAAGAGAAAGGCCACAAAATAAACCATCCCAACATGCACCAATGTGTGTGAGGTATTAGAGCTGGTTTAATTTTCACAGCAAAGATCTTACATTAATAATGAATCCTTTTATTATGCTCATGAATTATCTGTGAGCAGGCTGTGAGCTTTATGAACGTGTCTGCTGCTCCAAAGTTTTTAATGAACAGAAAACATTAACAAATGTCAGTGTACTAGATTACACCCAAACTCTGCCCCAGCAGTCTGAGGACTGTGACTGGTGCCCTGGGTCATAGGACAGCATTTAGCCTTCCTGGTAAAAAAATGGGAACCTCATTAGTGAGGATGACCATGAATGGACCATATTCGTTCACACTTGCACCCTGGTTTCCAATCTCATTTGGACAGGTGAAAAAAGAGCAATCACACACTGGCCTTAAGGTGAGAAAAACTTTATATGCCGTAAGTACTGAGAACAAGGAATAACAAATATCACAAAGAGAAGCAGTTAGCTGTTTGAGATACTCTCAACTGTCTTTGCACACCAGTCCAATGCTAATATTTCTTAAGTATTTTTATCTGTCTTTTACAGATGGAGTAAGTGGCACACAGACCACAGGAGCAACTTCCCAGGGTCACCTGTTCAGACAAACTTATAATTCCCTATCTACTCTGTATTATGTCTCCACTGAAAAGTGAGGAGCCTCAGTTTGCAAAATGGAGCTAGAAATCTCAGTTGAATGAGCTCTCTAAGGGGATTTCTTGCTTGAGATCATGAAGAAATAGCCTAAGGCTTTCTGTTTTCTTCTAGTCAGGCACTTCCTTCCCCTGTTGAATCTGAAATCAAGAAACATCTAGGCATGTAAAAGGAGTGATCATTGTAAGAGAAACTAAGCCCCAAGCTTTCAAATCTCCCAGAAAAATCTGTACTTGAAATCACTATCTGTGTCCAAATTTCGAGTCAGTTCTTATGTCCACATACACTCACTGTGTCCAAGGTAAGGATTAAATACATTAACCTACTGAAACTCAGGAAGAATAAAAACAATGCTACAATTCTAACTGAAAAGTAATGCTGAGCTCAGGAATAACAAGAGACTTCCTCTGAAAACTGGATTTCACTTTGGCTAAACTATATCTGTATTGCCACAGATGTGCTCACTGAAAAGGAGGAAGAGGGCCAGCAAAACAAAACTAATTGGAACCACTTGGTAGAATGGGCTGGAGCCTTTTTCTTCAAATCTAGGTCTTTATCTCTCTCTCTGTCTTTATGCCATGCCTTCTTTTGGTACATCTATTGTTAAACCCATCCACCCTCCTCCTGATCCACTGCAATTAGAGCCGAACATTTCCTTTGAATTAGCACATCAACACTCCCCTGTCCCAACTAAAAACAGGTTTGCCTCCGGGCACTAAAAAAATCTTCACTGGCAGCAGCACTCTCTGCCGTAGGCATTACCTTGCTGTTTCATCCTCATCACACAAGCTTCATTTAGTTTTCCCAGGACAGTAGGGAGGTGCAGGGAAACCGGAGCTATTCTTTACCAAGGAATCCTGCCTCTCCAGAACTTTGCGGGGAAGCTCCCCATGCAAAGTTAGCCTTATATGCAGACAGAAAATGAGAGACACTATGTCACTTACCTTTTTCCTTTGGTTCCCGCTGTCCAGTTTTTAATCTTTGCTTACACTGACAACATAAACCGTGATGCCAAAGGCTAATTCATGTAAACAGTTCACACCGCACTTTCCTCCAAACTCCACTTCCTCTGGGGTCTCCATACAGAGCTATGGGGCTGTGCTGAACCTGGGCACTCCTCCACCATACCAGGCTACTGGTGGGGAGCCACATGGATCTAAAACTCACAGGGCAAAATTTTCACCATAAGAGATCCTGCTGCTGGCATGCACTAATGCAGCTTCATGCTGTACCTTGCCTGCAGTTTCTTAGTTTTTAACTCACAGTGGATCAAGTCAAGTTGATTTTTTGGAAAAAGTAACCAATCTACCAAAACAAATGGAAGTGAAAACAATCATTCAAACAACTCCAACCTCAAGGACAGAAGCAACTACTAAAAAAATCTGATTGTGTGGAGTACAGCTTATATTCACATCATTCACATGCTACAATTCTGGACATTTCTGAAACTGGCCAGGTGCTTCTGCTTGTATGTAATCTGACAGCGTTGACCAAAGCTAATCTAATGCAGACCAGACTTAGGGAAACTGAAAGACAGCTTTGCCTAATACTTAACAGAGAAGTCCCTCCTGAGTTTAAAGGAAGTGTCCTTTATCAACATATTTTGTCCAAATGCATACCCTCAGTCTTGCCACCTCATCTGTCCTTGGATAACATTGAAATTGCTTTTTCCCAAAACAAGTCCTGAGTAAACTTCCAGGTCTCCAAGCTTTCATCCTCAGTAAACGATCACATTCTCAAATGGAATAAGAGCATGAGCAATTTCTCTTGAACACCAAGATTAAGCACATGGAAAACAAATCTCTTCTGTTGTTTAGTAAATTAATCACAGAATCTTTTCAAGTCTCATCATTTACTCTGAAAGGGATAACTCAAACCCCTTGGATTCAGCAGCTAGGCAAGTCTATTAAGAGCCCAGTTTGATTCAGTACATACTTACGCCAATGTCAGGATATTGTTATTCCAGCATCAGCACTCCTGGTGAGTGAGTCCCCTAACTAATTCAAAAATGAAAGGATACCTGCTCCTCTGCTTCCTACACCCTGCTGTCTCTAAGCAATTACTTACATGCCAGCATCATTGTAAATCTGTGCTTTAGTACACTATGAAAAGCAATTGAAGTTATGCAGCAACTTAAACATGGAAACACTTATTAATACCTGCACTTGCAGTGAAAGGACTCAGGTCTGCTTTGTTCAAGTGATGAAATCACTGGCTGAGCTTTCTAGTCAATGTGAACCTGACTGACAGGTCACTTAGGCTTTCAATTCATCTCAGCACACTACTGATGTGCCTAAACTGTTCCTCAACAGGCAAAAAGGCAACACCTAGCACTTTACTGTTGCCTTTGCAATGTTGGTGTTTAGGCATGGAAATAAGGCCTTTTCCCTGCCAGCTGAAGGAAGACTCACGTGAGTTACCCTGGACTTTGGGGAAGATCTGAGATAAACCTTTTACAAGGTTCTAGTTACTCCTCCTAAATGAACTGTGACAGCAAGTTCGCACTTTGAAATAAACCCTGATTTAGGCACCGAAGTAAATATTCTCAGTGTCTTATTGACCCATCTCATATGCCTGAGTAGTTCTTTTCCTGTTGTGTAGGAACATACTATCTATACCAAACTTTGTTTCATAATAAAGTAAGGAGGTGCTTTTATAGTGTTTTGCAGATGAGGAATGGAGGCAAAAAAAAAAAAAAATTAAAACATATATTATGTCCAGCTACCAGGACAGCTGATGTGGACTTGAGGGTGTGCTGGGCATTTTTGTTCAGGAAAGCATCAGGCAAACCAGAAATCCTCTCCTCCAGGGCTGTCATGCTTGGCTTTCTCCACAGACAATGGGAAATGGTGCTGCCATAGCACACACAAAGCCAGAGTGTGCTGCACATATGGTGATTTAACAACACACAGCCAGAGGAATGGAGCAAGGGAGCTCATTTTTAAAAGACTCATATTTCCTAACAGGTAGAAGTCTACTTATGACACGAAACACCGTTCAACCTTCTCAAGTTAGTACAATGCTTTCCAAAGCGCTTTATTTCAATATTGACAGTGTCCTGCTTTGAAAAACCTTGTATGTGCTATTTAAGAGTGACTTAGAAGCTGCAGGAACACAGTTATCACCAGCATATTTGGCCCTTTCCCTTGACAGTAACTGGTCACTTAATACCCTATCCCAGTAAGTGCAGTTGGGTTATCTGATGGTAGATATCCTGTGGTCAGGGCTCTTGGAGCAATGGGTTAAAGATTCAGAAGGATCTCTCAGAAATGTAAACTTGTAATGGCTGCAGTACAGTGCAGTGATGTAAAATCAATGCAGATGTGAGCTTTAACGCAAAGGTAATGGGGAGGCAAAGGCATAAATAAGGAAAACTACGAGGAAAGAAAGGGCTGGTAATAGAGGAAAGTGCAAAGCGAACATGAGGGGCTGTCATTTACAATAAATAATTCTTAGATAGCTCTTTTTTTCAAACACACAGCCTGAAGTGCTCTAAAGATGAACTAATACCTTTTTATGGCTGAGGAAACTGAGTCACAAAGAAAGGGTGCTGTTTATATGGGGTCATGTATTCCATGCCAGATGCAAAAGCAGATGCTGAGATTCTCAGCATCCTATTCCAATCCCCACCATGCTACGCAAAAATGATTTGTTCTGTCATTTCTGCAATCTTTGAATATACTTTATTGTCTAAATATAAACCCATCTTGCTGCTGAGGTATGGGTTTCCCTAGTCAGGAGGGCTAGGTCTGTATCAATGTACTCTTTTCCCAGACTCCACTTTCTCTTTATTTTCAACATTTACACAGGTACAATGAGGTTTGTTACCCAGTTCAATACCAGGTACCTTTGCATAAAGAACATGTCACGGCTGAATGCACACTGGAAGGGCTTAGGTATATAGTCTAAAGAAGGAACATGTAGAAATAAACCATAATGTCTATTTCTGTCCTTTAACATTTTTAAAGCCATTTTGTTCCCAGAATTACTTCAGCCTCTCAGATAGGAAGGCCACTCACAGTTCTCCATTGCCCTTGCTGTCCTCTTCTACAGCCAGACAAAATATTGCAGCTGAAGGGTACTCCTGAAAGACCTAATTGTTTGCAGCTGATGTACAATTCATATGCTCTTCTCTCCACAAGGAAAACAGCAGAAAGCTTTGTTACAAGTTCAAAAGTAGTTTTTAAAAAAAACTCATTAAAAAAAAAAAAGAAACATATTGGATTTGTATTCTCTCTTGCCCTTTGCCCATTTCCCCTTTCCACTTGATGCTAATCCATACATATCTATTTTTTCACCTTTGCTTGTTCCTATAACTCAATTTTTTGTTATAGCTTTCTAGCCTGCTTAACTTTTGGAGTTATTGTGCAATAGATGGACAATTTTTAGCTCATTCAGAAATGGAGATGTTCCCAAAAATTAGAAAGTGGAAAGTGTAAATATATATAAATACAGAATATATATGGCATTATCATTATACCACATTCAGTGATGAGGAAAAAAAAAGATGTATAGGAAAATACATTCTTCAAAGTTCCTTTTTTAAAGTATTACAAAACCAAGGAATCTATTCAAGTTTTAATTTTGCTTTGAAATAGTTTTCAAGAAAAGAAATTAATCCTCTTAAAACACCCAATCAAACAAAAAGCCCAACCCATAAAAAATTACCTCTACTATGTGTCTTAACCTAAAATAAACATAAGCACCACTTATCTGTCACCAAGCACTGTTACTGTGTTCAGCTTGCAGGCAACCTGCTACAAGCCCCTTTTGGGATTTTGCTTCTCTCTCAAAGACAGGTGAGTGTTACTCTCCTTCTTCTCTTTGTATCTAATCCATTGTTTCTGGATTGAAGATTTTATGCTCTTCTCTCATTATATCTCAAAGGCATTTTCTTCTCCAAAGCCACCATCCTCTCTTTTCCAATTAAATTGCTTTTGTTCATTACCTAACCATTCAACATATAAATGCTGATCACTTTCCTGGGGATGCACTGGTAGAAGTTCAAGTGATTAGAAAAAAAAGTAAACTATTGAATGCAAAGTTCCATATCAAATACTAAAAATCACATTTGCCTAGACTCCCTAGGGTTCAGAGGCTTGCCTAAATAGAACAGGTTTTTCAGGGATGGTACTGACAGCTATCAGAGCTTATCATCTACCCACAGCTTTAGAAAGTTATTGTTTCGTACCTGAAGGGGAGGTGACGATTTAAAAGAAATGCTCTGCTTCAAAGACCCAAAGGTTCTTTCTAATGATGCCCTATCTCTTCAACAGTTTCTGGTGCCATGGTCAGCTTTTGATTGATTACTCACTTACCTAATTCTCACACAGTAGCTCTGCTAACACTGAGAATCCTTTTAAATCAACAATTTCTTCCATAGTTCTTAGGACAGACACTATAGGATGCTCCTGAACAGTCTGAAGGTTTCTTGCAGGTCTGTTAAAAATGCTCTTGCTAGAATATCTGCAGCCATGCAGCAGGGAAAAATCCTCGTGTGGGAATACTGGCAGTGTTGTTCTATCCAAGTTGTTACGTGTTCTCCATCATGACTCAGTTTTAAATGTCAGATTTAAATCTTAGTTCTACAAATACTGCTCTAAGTCAGGGCTACAACTCAGCTATTTCCTCCCATTTTATGTGAATGGTATAATAAGATTATCTGTGGTCCACAAATAATTTATCATATTTCCTACCACTCAAACTGCAGAGTCAGAAGAAGTTCTGGGAGACAGGGAATATACACATTCAACACCTGCTCTCTGGGTTGTTGGTATGGTAACATGCACCTTGAACATCCTTTTCTACTTCTGACTTTCAAGATCATTTGTCTAACATGTGACAAGTCTATCCTAAATCCCAAATTTTAATAAGCTTGGAGTCTTCAAAATAATTAATTTTCAAATTTTCCAATCCCCCTAAAAATTCCAAATTAGCTAACAGCTTTGTATTAAATCTACCCACTAAACTGCATTATCATACAGCAGAAAAATTTACAATATAAAACCTGAGATTTGAACCTGCTTAAGATAACAGAGGTTATGTATTAAATGTGCCTATGTCCAACTGGGCCTGTCCAGATACATTTGCTCCAGTGTCTTCATTGTTTGTCCTATCAGGCTTAAACTACCTGCAGAGACTCCTGCTATGCTCCCTCCCATGAGGGTCACAGCACTCCCCAACCCCAGGGAAACAACTGTAAGCATAAAGTGCCTCTGTGCTCGCTACGGGGAGATTGTTCATGAGCTTCAAGTAGAAATGCTCCTTTGAAGCATCTCAATTTCCAAAGAATAGCCACAAGCTTCCACTCAGTTCTCTGCAGTTCATATTGCTACCAACACAGTTGGATTTAGCTCTGAAGAATAGGAGGGACTTCCAAAAGAGTGTGACTTCCAGCTCATCCTTGTTCCATGCCAGCTGTGCTAGATACTAGAAGGATGTCTGGTGTGAGGGGTCGGTCGACTCTAGACAGATGCAAGAGCACAGTTGCTACTTCTAGAGGCACCAACAGGGGAAGAAGTTTGTTGGACAGACACTCCAGATTTGGATAGAGTCAGAAATACAATCAGAACTGATGACTCCCTGTCTCATGGATTAGCAGCCAGACAGCACAGTATTGTAAGCCACACTGAGATCCCTGGATGACAAATAAATGGGCAGGCACAAAATATCAGCAGTAAACTGTGAAAATAGCAACTTCCATCCAGTGAGATCACACAAATCCAGTCAAGGAATTTGCTCTGCCTTCTAGTGGTGATCAACCCAAAGATTCAGAAGGAAATTTGTAGAGATTTTCAGAAGTCAGTACACTTCACAATTTCAAAGTGGTGTTCCCTTTTACAGGTTACTGTGAGACAGGGAGATCCATCACACCTTTCTGTAGATGAGAGGATGCACCTTGCTCTGCACCATCTCATAATAAAAGCAAAGAACCATGGTTCACAGAGGCCAAACAGTTAGGCAGCTCTGACAGATAAAGCCAAGAATGACAACCTAGAGCCACCTTTGATTTTCCAGTATCAAATACTTTAGTAGTTGTCATGTGTCTTTAAACAAGTTGGAGCAGATATCAACTGAGTCTAGCTGCACAAAAAAAAAAAAAAAAACCCAAAAAACATTTCTTCAGAAGATCTAACATATGAAATTTCTCCCCAACCTATAAAAAGCCTTCCTCTATGTCTATCCTGTTCTTGATGGAGAGATTCTTGATTTTTCCTGTTTGATACACTTTTCTGTGCACTGTCTGATCACTGTCTCTTTAGGGTACAGCACACATCCAACTGCACTTTCTTTTCTAATTTCTATTTTATTTTTTGTAGCAGGTTCCATTGCTCCAAAGCTAAGATACATGAAGATATGAAGTCAGACTCTCAAAAAATCTGCACATGTTAATGTGCAAACAGCCCAAAACACAACCAGATGTTCCCATCAGAATGTTCCCTTTCCAGATCCATTAATGTTCACTCAAAACAGACCCTGTAACTTGCAAACATTACATGAAGTTTTCTGTTAGCTACATGGGACACCCCTCAGGGCTAGGATTTCCTGTCCACATCTATTTGCAGGGTTTTGTCCTCCCTCTCCAGAGTTACACCCAAAACAGTAAGGCAGAACAGCTGCCATGCTGGAACACTTGCAGTGGGACAGAAAGTTGTACATTCCCGGGAACCACCTGTCCATTTCTCCCCACTTTACCTTGTCCACATTCTCCCTACAAGACCATGGAAAGGAAGCTGTCTGCACTTCAGCAGTCACCAAATACAAATACTTTCCTTGGGTGGCTCCTCCTCAATCCTTCAACTGGACAATGATGTCCTAAGTGCAGGGAAGCTGTTATGCTTCTCTCACCTAAGGCACTCAAATCATGAGCATTTCAGTGGGCAAAAGGTGAACCAGTTCAAGCCAGTTTGGAAGAAAGACAAATGACAGTGCATCCCCAGAACCGGATATGAGCAGCTTGTGAGTATGAAGGAGTGCTATGATTATATTTTACCTCATTAGCTTTCATTCCCCTGCTCCTCCCTATAGCTCACAGGCTGTGTGGAGCTCTCCATATAAAGAAAACCTGGATCAGTAGGGGAGAAGGTCATGCCCTTGGGATGCCAGGTCTAGTGGAGTCTCTTGAGAGGGAACATAGTGCTTGGGCACTCTGGTGGAGCGTGCACAGGCCATGAGGAAGGGCCACAGTTGTGCCACCTATGCCCTCATGAAAGATGGGCTGTCGTTCCAATGGATGTTATGGACTTAATGCAGAAATTGCTATGCCAGGTTCTCTGGACTGTGCTACAATGAAAACAAACCAGATGATCCTTCTGGCCTTAAAATTTAGCTACAGCAAAATCTTATCACACTTCCCTTTTTCCCTTAATGTAAGGAATATTTCTTTACAAAACCCAGCTACAATTTTTTTTTTTTTGTTCAAGAGATCCAGCCTTTTTTTGTTGGTGTCTTTTTTTTTTTTTTCCCCTAAGAAAATTCAGGGGTCATTTCTCTTCTCTGAGATTTACTACTTTTTGTTACTCACTCTTTGAGCTGTGAGAAAAGAAAGTGTCTGTCTTAAAAAGCTGCTCTCTCTGACTACAGCACAAGCTATTCTGGGTGCCTTATGATAATCGCTCCCAGCTTTTTTTGGACAGCTGTACATACAAACCTGACACCCTCCATCTGTGTATGTTGTTGTCTCTGTATTTTTGAACGTGGTGGTTTGATATGAGCAGCCTAAACAATAGTAGTGGTGAGATCACACAGATGATCTTTGAGATAGGAACTGGCATCATAGGCTATTCCTCATATCAGAGATCATCAGCAGCAGCACTGCAAATGCCTGGGAACCTATTTTATAGGTTGACGTTAATGATTTATAACACTACCACAGATGTAGTCTCTCTGGAGAAAACAGTTGAGTGCGTTTTGCTAAAACTTTAAAAGCACAACTTCAGCCAGTCATACTAACAGTCTCCACTCTCATCCTCCCAAATGTGAAGGAGTCAGATCATGCAGTCAGAGGTCAAGTAAAGGCTGACTCCTGAGAAAAAGTGCATTACTCTGTGAGGCAAAGGCAATTTGACTCAAACCTGTGTCAGGCTGCTATGGATGTAGATGTCCAGCACAAAACCTTCCCTAGGCATGCAAGTGAGAGAAGCCAGGACTGACAGACAGACAGACGACCTTGCCTCCAGCCCCGGGAGTCCAGACACAGTGCCTGCCAACAGGACATCTCAGTAATGGAGACCACCACCTCAAAGGGCTAAGAAAAACAGTGGGAATGAACCACTCTATTCCTCTATGCCCCAAACAGTGAAGGGGCCAGAACTTTTCCCTCATTTGTGCAAACACAAACCAGACCAAGTATTCACAATGGTGTCCACACAGTCAGCAGTTTTCCTGGGAGCCAGCTGGTCAACTAAGGAGAGGTGGGAACCATGTTACATAATGTCTATTTATTTGGTGTATTTATTTATTCATTTTATATTGAGTACACAGTAACCTTAAAAAAATTATCTTCTCAGAAGCTGCAAAATACATTTTCCAGTCTTGTTGACCCTTTGGCTTTGTGGAATCACAGTCTGATATATCATTTGATAATCATATTACATACCTGAATGCTGCCTTTCATCCATTCCCTGGTGCGGGTTGGTTATGAGCCACATGAAATGAATACTGATTGGGTGGCATTTACACGCCAGGCATCCTGACTGGCTACATATGCAGGAGCATGAAGGTCACCCACTGAATTGTTTTGTGCTTCAGTCAATATTGTCCCATGTGCTCCAGCAGTCCTGTTTTCAGAGAGCATTATCTAATTGAAAACCAAATCTCTGCATCTGAATGCCAGCCAGGAGGCTCACACAGGTCCCTCCTTCTCTCTGTGCCACAACCACTTGTATTTGATACTAATGAGTCTCATCTTTTCCAGGAAAGAAAAAAACCAAGAGATTATTTGAGCAAGCTGCATGAGATAGGTGGAAGCTGAAATGGCAGAGATGGGAGGAGTAAGAGTGGTTTCCAAGGAGTTGGAAAAAAAGCCAGGGGAAAGTGTAGCAATAAAAAATACTGCCGTGAATATTGATGAAGATCTTTAAAAAATTCTTTTTTCTGTTTGTGCTGGTTTTGTGGTTGCTTTTCAGACTTATTCTTGTACCTTAATTTGACAAATGTTATGGAAGATCTGAAGTAAGCAAACTTCATATTTGTACATGTATTTGCACCTGCAACCCAACCCTAATCCATTTTTGTGCTTACCGTAAACACATATTTGTTCCATCCTATCAAAAAGACCAGAACTGCCTTAGAAGTAAAACAAATCTAAAATTCCCATGGCTGATGTCATGAAGACATTTCTTTCAGGAGAAAAAAAATAAAAAAAAAGGTGTGCAGAAAGATCCTTGGCTTATGCAGTGTTACACACGAGGACAGGGACAGCTATGAGCACAGAATCCAGGACACGAGTGCCAGTGTTTCACCGAAGGACTGTGGGGGACTGCTTGCAAAATAGCCTTCAATTACTGAACATGTGAGCAGCTAAGAAGATTGAGGAACCCTGCCAAAGATCTGCCCACACACTTCTGTCTGGGCAGGCCACAGCTCACCCCTGTGCTTTGGCTAACCTTCCCGTGCCACAGCAAAAACTGTCTTCCAACAACTGCCACTCAGTTCCATCCCAGCCACAGCTGAGGGACACAAATTATGGAGAGGAAATTTAACCATCTTCTCTGATTTCCTCTGTGTGGGGGCAAAAAATCATGAGCCAGGAAACACAGATGATAGCATAATTGGTTATTGATGAGAGCCAGGGGCAGCAGCAACTGTTTGCAGTGAAAGAAATATCTTTGATGGTGCGTGATGTCAGCATTGATCTGCTTTACCAACAGAAGGAAACATCCTTCCAGCATAGCATCAGGCATTAGGGACAATTACCCAGCAAACAGGGAGCAGGGGAGTGGCTGATCTGCCCAACCAAGAGATTCTTGCTGCTTTCCTTTCTGGGGTCATTATATTGCTATGGAGATAAAATCCACAACAAACCTGCCTGCTACATTCTATGGGCCATGGGGCTGCAACGCAGGGCTCAAAGCTTTTCCATCAAATCAAACCCTGCTTACTCAAAAATGAAATGCACTTCCCTGGAATTTACACTGGGATCCCAAGGAGCTGATGGGGACTGATGAAGCCCCAGAGAAGCAGGTACCATCAGTTTTCCAAACTCTCTTCTTTGTGTCTCTGTTGAACTTTACTGGCATAGGCCTGGGGCTCTTCCATTTGCTCTTCTTTAACTCTTTCTCCCACTTTTTTATTCTTTCCTCCCTCTTTCTAAGCCCAAACCCCTTGTTTTCTCTCCTTTCCCTACTTTGGTTCAGTTCCCTTCTGCTCTTCCTCCTCTGTCAATGCCTGGGACTCTTCCCCTCCATGCTCACCCACCTCCCATTTCTTTGCCCCTTTTCTTTGGTTAGCTCCTCCTAGTGACCCCCTCCATTTTCCCCTTTCACTCTGTGTATCTGCATCTTCCTTCCTTCATGTTCTCTCTCTCTCTCCTTCATTCTCTTTCTTTGGCACCTGACAGTTCCAAGCCTGTCTACACTTTCCAGTTCTTTTCTTCCCTGATGCCATTTCAATTATTGGCCGATTCTCTGGTCGTTTTCCTCTCTCTGTCTCTCTTTTCCCCCTCTTCCCTCCCTCAGGGACTCAAGCTTGTCTCTCTCCATTTGCTTCAGGGATGCCATCGCTGTGGATTTTTAGACATTTGCAGATTTGTTTGTTTTTATCATCACACCCCTCTCTTGCTGTTTAGCTGCTTGTCACTTCACTTTCCTCTTTCTGCTTACCCCAGCCAGAGCATCATTATGTCCTTTCTCTGTCTCAGCCCATCATTTCCCACAGAGGCCATTATTATTAACCATGCCGGGAGATGTATGAGTAGCGGTCAGTAGGGTCAGCAGGGCTCTGTTTCAAATTGATGGGAATCAGAAATGGAAGTGGCACAGTAGGCAAGGGGAAGCGCCAAGTGGAAAGAAAGCAATGGCACCTCGCAGGCTGATGCTGCAGGGGGAGAGCTGGCAGCCGAGCCAGAGGGGTCTCCAGCACCCACACCCTGACAGACGCGCCTTAATTAACATCCCCCTCCGAAAGGCTGCATACCCGCCAGCGAGTGTGAAGGATTCTCAGTGATCCAGACACTGCCTGTTGCACCATAGATCAAGCCTCATTTTATAGAAACATGTCTCCGTCAGCCTTCTGACATCTTCAGGCCAGACAGAAAACCCTTTCAATTAAAGAGCTTGCAGGAGGATCCCATTACTGCAGCAGGTATCTCAAGTGCAGGAAAGGGGTGTGAGAACAGCTGCCAGTACTGAGTGAGGGGAAAGGATGTAAGAGGTTATGAATATTGGTTTCTGATGTTGATATGAGGAGAAGAGACAAGTCCCAGAGCAGTGCTTATTTAATGACCTAAAGAAGCAGAAGCAGAGGCAGCCTCATTCTTAGAGTCCTCGGGGACGCTGACTGTGAAACGCCAGTGTGTTTGGTTCCTGCCTGAGACATGCATCATGTGGGACATTATTCTTCCCCCCATGGGCTTCTTCTCCAAGCTTTTTGACAACTATCACTCCTCCACTTACACAGCCCTTAAACTTCCAGCTCCTGGCATGAGGAGGGCTCCAGCAACACTCCTGTCCCAACCACAACACTTGCAGGACAAATACTTTGGAGACTGTCTAGGGAACAGCATCTTGAGGTAGCAAATTTTCTTACCTTCTTGTGCAATACTTCAGTACAAGCTGCACTCTCTTTCAGATACTTATGGGGGCTGCATGGTTTTAACAATCCCACTCCTTCACTCTTCTGCAAGTCTAGGCATTTAAAGTAAAGTTACCTTTTAAAATGGCCTTCAGAACACTGAAAAATGCATATGGGAAAGGATTGCTTAAAGTTGCTCAACCAGCCCTGTCTCTGCTGTCTTTCCCCACAGGCATAATTTAGTTATTGCCTGCATATAAATTAGGCGGGCTTTGACAGAAGAGCTATTGACAAGGGTACCTCACTCCATTTTCTTTTCTGGACATGGAGAATCCTGGAGAGCAAAGAGCCTGCATTACAAATGTCAGAAAAGGGACAGTCAAGTACCAGAGGGATATCTTTGGTATACCGCTACTAGGGTGATGTCTACTAAACAACAGCTAGTAGGGGGTCTTTGGGTTTGCAGGCTAGGCCGATAAATGAGTAGCCTTTGCTGTCATTAGTATTTTGACAGTACTTTTATATTTAAAGTCACTTTCAGAAAATCTGTTCTGGCCAACTCTCCTGAACAAAGCTGTCTCCTTGTGAAGCTATTTTTAGCCTCATAAAAACAATGCACACCATTTGCCATAACAATGAGAAAACAAGTCCAAGTGGATTCTATTTACAACCTTAAAATTGAATTTCCAAGCTAGGTTTTGAGAGGGGGGAAACAGCAATTTGCAGCATTACCTCCTAGATTTACTTGCATTGTACAACAGCTAGGTTAAGAAGAAGAATTGGTAACATGGAGTGATGTGACAAAGACCAGAAAAACAACAGCAAGTCTCAGTAAGATCACAGTCACGGGGCAATGTTTGCCAATAGTATATTCATTTCTAGGCTGGAAACATGCAGCCTCCCTGATTAGCTACAATTCCCTGTACAGTTTCCAGACACAGACATCCTGGCCATGAAGGCTATGAAGATTGAGGAGGTCTCAAGGCCTTTCCAAACTGTATGAAGATCACTTTGGTTATATAACTGAGTTACACACACACACACACACACACACACTTTTTGTCATACAGGCAATCTGTGGTAAGAGCAACTGACTGACATGATTAATGTTGGGGCTTATAGGCCAAATTCTATTCTGTGTAAAAATTGCTGGGGAAAGGTCCCACACATGAAACCCAGAGCAGTTTTCGTCTCATTCTCTCCTGCAAGCTTTGTAGTACATACTTTCCTGAAAAACTGTTCCCTGAACACAAATTAAGGCCTTCAAGGCATCTGGGCTAATATTTTTTCTGCAAAAAATTGTTTCCAGTGACAAAGCTTAATTCTCAAGTGATCCAGATCCTGATACAAACACCAGTAGGGTCAAGTCCACAGACAACAGCAACCACAACCCTGTTATGTTTTAGCACAAGCTAGGCCAATAATATGGGAAGTCTTAGACAAATTTATTCATAATTTCAGGAGAATTTAAATGCTGACATTTTTTTAAATGCCTACAAGCTACTGTGTGGGCAAAGAACATCACAGTGGTCACAGTGTTTTCTGGAAGAGAGCTGCAATAATGAAATACTTTGGCATTCCCATAAACAGAACTTGTGAAAATATTCACCCTTACAGAGAATAATAATTTCCAGTACAGCTGGGGATTTAAGCCAACAACTATGTGTAAATTACCAGAAGCTGTGAAAAAAGTTAGAAAAACATCTAAGGATGGAAATCAAATCGTTTTCACAAGCTGTCCTCTGATCAGCATGTTAAGAGTGGTCTGAAACTTTTCAGGATGCATCTAACACTGTTTAAATTAACACAACTAGATTTTCAGACAGATTAAGTTTGTCTGAGTAGCCTTAGGTTTGGAGGCACAGGTAGGTGCCAAGAGGTGTGTTACAACTTTATCTCTGTGAAGAGTGCAGCCCCTTCAAAAGGCAGAGATAGTCGGCTTTCCATTTAAGACATGGAACATTTTATTTTGACTACAGCAGCCACAGGAGTACTGGGGAAAAGACAACTTCATATGGCAAATCAGCTGATTAGATGGCTCACACAATCTCACATAGATATGCAGATGACATTACTTGTCTTTTGGGATATGCATAATGCCATAAATGACACACACACAGAGTACTTTCTTAAAAGTGACTACAGCCTCAAATGACACACTCTGATACCAAGCAATATCTGATCATTTTTTAAAGGCATTTGATCTACAAACAAATCAAGTTCCTGAAAGATACTTAACATCAGCTGTCACGGGAGGAAGGAAGGTGAGCAGAGACAGGCAGATGAGGGAGATGAATGGTCAGTGGAGTTTCGGGTAGGATCTCCTTCTACATTACATATCTCATGCAGGAATAACAGAATATAAATAGCAGCATATCCCCAGTGACCACTTAGTTTCGACACAAGAAACAAAGACTTGGCTTGGTGGCTCAGTTAGTGCTCACCTAGAGAGAAGTGCAGCAACCCAAGGAGAGCAGAGGGCCCCAGAGGCTGTACATAACTCAGCTCCACTATTACTCTTTCTAAGGAGGCTGTAAAACTCTGCTAGGGCTGGGGTAGCACCACAGAGGGAGAGAACTAAACAGAAAGTAAAATGAATAAATAATCTATTTCTGCTGAAGGTCTGTGCAGGAACCAGGAACATTAGAGCTTTAGGAGGTCTGGGTTCACTGAGCTGTGCCAGAGAAACCCTATGCTTATGTTCTGCTCTATGCCTGTTGCTATTCCAGGCTTTTAAAGGGATAACAATATTTGAGAGGGGCTCCAAAGCAACAGTGAGAGGTACTGACCCAGCTGGGAGGCAGATCTGGGAGAGCAGGAAGCGTGCACGGCACCAGTCTCACCCTTAGAGTTGCCCAACAATAGGAAAGTGAGCTTCTATGAAGGCAAAAGGCTTCCCATTTTTCACAACTCTTTCCCCCAACACAACTACAATGCCCTATGCTCAACAGTGTGTAACAATGTGTAACAGCTCTGCAACTCTTTATTCAACTCCACCTGTATAGAGTTCCATGGATACTCAGTGTCCTCTGCCCAAAAGCCTAACACTTGACTTTGCAATAAACCTTTGTTACACTGTCTCCTAGAAAGCCTCTGTTGATGAAATGGAGAAGAGCCCTCTGGAATAGCTGTGTCATGTCTGCAGCACTGCCTGAGCTTGACATTTTGAGGACATAAAACCCTCCCTCCAAGAGAAGGCAAGAGTGCCTGATGAACCAGGGCACCCAAGGAAAGTCACGCATTGGACTCACCTTAGCAAACAGGAGTGAGAGACTGGGCAATGAAACACAGTCTTATGCAGAGAGGGGCATTTGGGATTTTCAGTCTCCAGTTCTTATATCAGCCTAGGGACTCACTTTCAAACACATTCCTGATTCCCAGACTGTCAGGAGAAAACCAGACAAGGGGCAACCCTTGGCTGCTTTTAAAACATTTCTACATGGATTCCTTCTTGAGTTACAAAGCAGTGAGAGAGATGAAATCTCCTCTTACTCAAACCTTATTTCTCATAATTATGCATCTTTAGCGTTTCATAACGACCAATTTAATCACTTTTGCCGTTTAGAGGGCTACAACAGCCAATCATGGTAATGGGCTTGGTATTTGGTAGGAACCATTTAACGCCCAAGAGCCCTTGTTCTGGGCCACTTGATGCCACTTAAGTTTGATAGACAGACTCTCATTAGCACAAGTTGCAAAACCTCTCAGATGAAGCTCATTTCTTTTAAACAAACTCTGCTCAGTGATCCCAAAAGTCTCTGAGTGAAGACATTTTTATCTCACTTCAGATCTGTGCAGGCCTGTGGAAATTCATCAGCATATTTCCCCATGCTGGGGGCTTTCTATGAAATTCTCTACCTTTCCTCCTCATAGTTGTTCTCTCGTACCTTGCACATAAGATCTGTTCCCCCTGTGGCCATGCAGCCTGTCTCCTTCGAGGGCAACCTGGGCTTATGTGACTCTTCCTTTTCACATGTAACCCTCTTGATGAGCTTTTGCTCCACTCAGACCAGTCTGCACCTGTCTCTAAGGGACAGCTCTCACAATGCAATTGCTTTTTGCTGAGGACAAATGAATACACATTTGCAAATCTTTAAAAATATCTACAGATCTCGGGCTGCTGCTAAAATTTTGCCCTTGCCTTTGCCATTTTCTGTTACCCCATCTGTTCTTCAGATAGTGATCTGAAATGCAAAAAATAAGAGCTCAGGGCACATGAACTGCTTTAGACACTCTCAAACTCACATGCAAGTCTGCACCCCAGCGCACATGATGACCAACAGATTTGACAACGCTCATGGTACAACACTGCTGAATATTTGGTTCAAATGCAACCAAGCAGGTCTTCCTATGTAGTTGCAAGGATGAGCAGTGGGACAGCAGGAGGTGCTGTAGATCATGTTTGCCAGACGCATGGACAGTAGCTTCTGAGAAATCTCAGACCACTGCAGGGTAGGACAGAGGACTTTACTCAAGGACTTACACAGCAGAAGAGATGGCCTCCCCTCAAAGACCTTAGTGTTCAATGGGCAGGCTAATGACTCAGCATTAGTGTTAAGGAAGGATGTCAGATCTACAATGTGTGGTTTAAAACCATTGAATCCGTTCACTTCTGCAATGTTCCCCAAGAACAGATTTGCGCTTTACACTTTCTCTTTTTCCCATTATATCACAACCATTGTACATGCAATGAGCTGAGTTATAAATGTAGGAGTGCTCAATGGAAAATACATTAATATATGAAAAATGACCTCCTGGGTGACAGACAAAAAGCACTATTTTGTCAGACAGAGTACCACCTCACCCTGAGAACAGTCTGAATGCTTCAGTAAGGCAACTAAGTAAAAAATACAGCATGTTGAGCTAAAGGAGTATAAATCAGTCCTCAGAAAGGACAACCCCATTTTAAACACAACTTGCCCCTAATGTGAACACCTTTCATGACTACCGCTTTCTGATGTGTGAAATGGTGACCTCAGAGAAAAGAGTGGTGCGTTGCCCTGTATCTTCACAGTCTAAATGGACCTCATGCTCTAAACTACCAGTTCAACTGAGCGTTCCAGTACAACTAATGCAATATTCTCAGTGCCATAATTAAAATGGACTCTGTTTCACCAGACACACACAGACAAAATCACAATATTACAAGACACTGTGTGCACTTGTCCAAAGCTGAAGAGAGCATTAACCAATGTTATGATATATTAGATGGGCAATAGCCCAATGCCCCTTAATTAGAGGCTGCCTGCTAAGGTACCCTCAGCAGGAGAAGAGTTAAGGTTGCATTTGTAACCTTAAATCTCACCTTACCTGGCTTGTGAGTACTTAACTGTGCAACTTTAATGTGTTCTTATCAGAGCATTTTTATTGAGCCATTATTAACACTGGTTAGATACAATCTAGTGTTTCCCAGATCCCCCTCAACCCCAGCCGTTACCTGAGCCACACAGAACATGAGATTCAAAGGAAGCATTTAAGTCAACCCCTGCTATCGTTCTCCCAACATCCAGTACTGCTAATTCCTTAGCAGCTCCCTTAAATGGGGCTTGAGTTTTGGTTGCTATCTTGCATGCCCTCGGCCAGCCTGCGTATTGAAGGAAATCCTTTACTGATAATTAATAAGTTCCCCTGACACTGGCTGCTCATTAATCTATTACTTTACTCCTCTAACTACTTTTGTCTGTTCAAGTTAACAATCTCCTTCCCTCTTCTTCCCTGGGTCTCATGCAAGAGATGCTGCATGGCAAATGTGACTTTTCTTTGTCCTCAAGTCCCTTAAAGCATCTTCTTTGTGCATGGACTCCAAGACACATCCCAGCCTCTTTTGTGGAGTGACTTGCCTTTCCATGGGTCTGTATTGCACTTAAGTGAAATGAAGCTCCAGGTATCTGAGATGGAGCTTGCAGAAGGAATTATCCAGGGAACATGAGCTTCCCTGTGCTGGCCCCTGGAAAACTCCCAAGAGCTACAAGGAATCCTCCTCGCAGCAGTCAAATGGTTGTAGTTCTCTCCACAGGAAATGGGGGTACTTAGAATTTCACAGTGCAAGGAACATCTACGTACATATGCCCTGACTTCCTCCTACAAGTTCAGCCTCTCCCTTGTATTGGGTCTGGCTGAGATGGAGTTCATTTTCCCCACAGCAGGTCTCATAGAACTGTGCTTTGCATTAGGAGCTAGAAAGGTGTTGGTAACACACCAGTATTTTGGCTACTGCTGAGGAGCACTGGCACAGCATCAAGGCTGTCTCGCCAACATTTCCTCCTCACTGGTAGACTGAGAGTGAGTGAGATCTCGGATCTTGGCAGGGGACACAACCAGGACAGCTGACAGAAATTGACCAAAGGAATATTCTGTGCCATATGGCATTTGCTCAGCAATAAAAGCTAAGAGAAAGGGGTAGGGGCATTCATTAGTATGATGTTTGTCTTCTGGAGAAACCATGACATGTACTAAAGCCCTGCTTCCTGGGAGGAGACTGAATGTTGCCTGCTGGTCACAAGTAGAAACTAAAAATAAATATTTTGTTTTCCTTTGCTTCTGTGAGTGGCCTTTGCTTTTGCTTTATTAAACTGACTTTATCTTGACCCACAAGTTTTTTCCATCTTATTTTCTTTCCCCATCCCACCTAGAAGATGAGTGAAATCTGGCATCCAGCCAAGGTCAGCCCACCACATACCCAAAGCCTAACAGTCAGCACAAATTAACTTTATGTCCCTTGGGCAGAAGAGAAGACAGAGGCAGGAACCAATTATTTATTTGCTTGGAAGATGCCCAAGTACAGCAGAGATAAATGCAGCAGTTACAAGTGAGCATGTCAAACAGAGGCTGGAGTTGCAGAGTTTGGAGCCTGACCTGATCTTCTGCAGTTCAGGGAACTTCTGAAATTTTGTCTCCTATCATGATTGACTCTAAAAATACTAATTCTTTGTCCCTGTCATGCAGCTGTAGTTTAGGTACAGACAGCCTTTGGACAGCTGTGCAGAACCATGCCACACAGCCAAAGGATGACAGGTACTCTGCTCTTATTTTTTATGCTTATTGCTATGCTTCACAATTCTACCTTTAAGGCAGAAAGTGCAAGTCTTTGGGGTTGGCAGATAAGGCTGGTAAACACCAAAAAGCTTACCTGTGCAGCAAAATGCATGGACAGACACCAGAGTGGTGAACATACAAAGGAACACACAGTAAAATGCTCACAAATAATGCAGACAGCAGTGTGCACCTGCATAGTCACACAGCTTTTACAAATGTACAGGCTGCACAGCAGGTAAGGATGGTGGTAACAACATATGGTGACCATTACAGCACTTGTACTAAGATGATTCTGCCAGCAGTTCTCAGGCAGGCACAGGTGACAGGGCAGTGACCCACAGGCACCCTTAGGAGGAGCCTAAGAAACCCCTGGGAGGCTGCACTGCTCTTCCCTCTGCCTATTCCAGACAGCAGCCATCTCCCACTGGTGCCTTTCCTGGGATACAAGCTGGGACAAGGCCCTATGAGTGTGCTCTAAAGTGTGCCATAGATACAGTCCTGTCCTCACTCCATGACCTTTCCAATCTGCCACAGCCCTCGTCGATACAACTGAAATCTCTCATGATCAATGCCTTTCCCAGGCCATCAATACCTGCATTACACTTTCCTTGCTTGCAGCTTGTGCTGATCCTTTGGCAGGATATGCTTATCTTTCCAATGGCTCAAGTCAGTCCAAACTGGGCATGAAACTCAAAGGCTGCATCAGAGAGCAGATCTTGCTTCCCTGGATGGGACTCACCATCCCCTCCCCGCCCCCTGCTTTGCTCCCGTGCCGCAGTAATGCTGTGGTGGGCACTCACTGCGAGTTTATGAGAAAGGATGATTTGTTCAGCCAATGCAGGAAAAAATACAGAGTACATGGGAAGAGTCATAGTTTTCAGGTGCTGTTCAGAAAGAAAGAGTATTTGAAGAAGAAATAAGAAAGAAAATCAGACTCTTAAGAAAGAAATAAGAACAAAACTTTTGTAAATGCACCTCCTAAAAAAACCAAAAATCCCTGGATCTTGTTTTCAGTCTCTCATGTTTTCCTTCAGACAGAAAAGGGAGAGATGTTCTGAAGACACATTTCTGAGAGGCTCAGAAAGGAGGCTGAGGAAGCAAACAGACAAGTGTTCACCAGGGCCTGTCACAGCCTTGCATTACCAAAACAGCTCACTGCCTTCAGCTGGGAGACTCCCACTTTCACTACAACTGTATTCAGACCTGGGAGAAAATCTCCACACCACAGGAGGCTGACTGACCTCTCACCTTGCCGTGATTGTAATGGCAAGCAGGTTTGGGATGTCTCGCCCCTAAAGCTGTCATTTTATTTGCCTTAGGTCTGTCTTTGTACACAGGGAATTCTTGCAAATAATCCTGCTTCTCCCTACACTCCTCTGTTCTCTCACTCACTATTCTCTAGCTATCACTAGAGCTGAAATATATAAGCCAGGCAGCTTCATTGCTGGGATTGGTGTGGGGGTGGAGGCAGAGGCAAGAGACAGATGATTGTCCAAGAAATGCTAGAAGGGGTGAAGGCTTTGGGGCTGTACAGGAAACTCCCTCCACACATCACTGTCCTGGCAGGACCCAAGTGCTGCAGAAGATGCTGTCATCCACGCTCATTGGGGTTCTTAGATCTGAGCAGACAGTAGGTCTGGCTCCAGTGCAGAATATACCAGGCACTGAAGTCAGTGAAGCCGTTGAGAACAGTTGTAGTCACATAACAGCATAGTAACAAAGTGGTGAAGTTTCTGTCTTTAAATAAAATAAATAAATAAAAAAGCAAGGACCAACTACAAGCTACTGCCTTAACTTTCTCCTTTTATTAGTGTGTCTCTCTCCTACTGTGAAGAGAGAGAAATATGCTTGCCTAAAGTGAAACTACTTACAGATTACAGCTACAAGGGGAAAAAAAAAATGCAGCCTCCCCATTTTCTTCTTAAGGCTAGATTTCTCAAGGATGTTTGATTTGAAAGTATTCAACTTAAAATGCTATGAAATTTTTCTCTCTTTAATTCACAATCAACCTCTCTGTATCTTTACAAGCACATTTAATTTTTCAGATGCAAACTACAGCTGCAAACACGGAGCTTCTAGTGGGGAATATGACCTCCAGATGGCAGAGTGAATGGGACCCAGTCCTAAAATATCAGCCTTTTGCCCCTGTGAACCCAGAGAAGCTCTATCACCAGAGGAGCAGCTTCAAGCACAAAGGACCCAAAGCAGACCCGTGAGTTCAGATCACTAGAGGGAGACACAGTAACACACACACCCACACACATACCATCAGTCTTGCACTCCATAACATTCTTTTCAGGCACTCGGTTTTGCTGTAGTAGACTACTTATAGGTAGGATACAAGAGTGCTCAATGGCATGTTTGGAGAATGAGGAACTCTGACAGGGAAGGAGAGCAAGAGAGACCACATCTACCATGCTCAGCATGCCAAGCCTAGCAGACCTCTTTTCCTTCTAATCAGGACAAAAAAGTCCCTTGATTTCAATGAGTTTGTGCTGATGGGAAAGACAGAAAATTGGTAAGGTCTGTTAACCTGCTGTTGAGATCCTACTTGTGGCAGTGTATGGCAATTCCTTTTCCTGTCACCATTAATTATGGAAGATTTTGAACTCTCATCTTCTGAGGTGCTCAGTTTTCACTCCCACACCTAGCTCTCTGGGAACCTTCAAGACTGACTCATGGATGTAAGGGAGGGAAAGTAGATAACTATTCCTGAATGTCCCGACTAAACAAGGAATATGCCCACGGAGAAGCACTAACCTTGAGGACAGAGGTAAAGCACTAACCCTGAGGGCAGACTGCACAGCACTGCACAGACAGCAGTATTGCACCATGCAGTGAACTGAAAAAATGCTGCATTTCTGTAGGTGGAGGAAAGTTTTCATATGGAGACAATCCAGCTAAGCCTTTAAAATGCCATGGGAAAGACTTTTAACAGTGTGACCGACTAGAATTGTCATCCATCTGGGAGAAGGTAAAAAGGAGGCAACTCTACCCAGACTACAATTTTACAGCAAAGAGCAACATTTTTATGTGGCAGGAAGGCCACTAATTTGGTACACAATTGCCACATCTTTCCAGCAAAACACCGAAAATTTTGCCAGAGGTAGAGCAGCCAAGCACTGAACAGAAGACTCTACATGTTCCACTCCAACCACTGCTGAAGACAGCAAGCTACATTTCCTCCACACAGCAGCTTTATTTGCTTGTTCCCCTGAAATGCCAAAATACTCATGAGGCTTTGCTGTCCCTCTCTGCCCTGGGCCAGGAGCAAGAAATCAAAGCTGTTAAAAAACCGAATGTTTCATGCATCAACAGTGATTGTGATGAAACAGCACCACAGAACACAGCAACCAAATGGGGCATTACTACAACAGGAGGGATCTCTGTGCAGTGTTTGTATCTCTGGGCGTAGAAGGAAGAAAGCAAAGTGTGAGAGCACCTTCACAACCTAAGTTTGTTATAGGTGAGGAAGGAGGAGAGGGAATCCGGCTTGTGGGCACTAAGAAAAGCAGACTTCTAAAAATACAAGAAATGTTGAGCAAGTATAAGCGGGAAGCAAATAGAGGTTGAAACAACTTTGGATGCCTTCTGGAGAAGACCTGAAAAAGTTGAAAGTTTGGCTTGTTTCCCAGGCTTTTTGTGAGCCAGCATCCTCTTCCTTTTCTTTCTTTCTTTTTTTTTTTTTTTTTTGAAAATGTTGGATAAGATGAAGACTAGATTAAGTGAGAAAAAGACATCTCAGAAAGCATGCTAAAACAAACGGGGAGTGTTTAAGAGGCAAAATGAAAGGTCTTTTTGGAAGGTGAGACCACATTTTTACCAGAGAATATTTTGAAGATGCAAGGAAAAAAAAGGAGGAAAAGGAGACCTGGTTAAAAAAAATCATCAGTTGCCACCCTCAATATCCTAAAATGCAGCACCAAACAAATACCTTGTAAAGCTTAAATTTCCTGATGAGACAGAGACAGTTACATGGGGAGAAGGTTGTAACACAAAAAGAGCTGGCACAGTAACTCCACAAACTCCCCACCAAATCCAAACAAAAAACCCTTTATCAAGCCTCCCAAAACAGCACTCCTTCTCTCCACAACTGTTTTACTGAGGTTTTAGAAATGCAGCAGAGAGGTGCGCTAAAACCAAATGGTTTAGATAACCAGAAAATCTGCTTCCACTCATCACTACCTATTGCCCACAAGGTTGATTTGTGGTGACTCTGGCTGAGGGTTTTCTGGTTGTTATTTTCTTTGGGCATAAACTGGCTTTTCCTGTGCAACACAAAGTGAAGTAGCAAGGCTTTGGACTTAGACAGCAATGGGAAGCAAGCAAACACAGGACATAATGATCAAAGTTGTCCAATGTGAATGATATGGCCTTCTTAAATTTTAAACTTTAGAAAGCTCTCTGTCTCTGCTTCCTTCAATGCTCAGCATTGAGCTCTACAAGGAGACTGGCATGCACTGAAGGAAGATATGCAAGTGAGCGGGGGTGTGAGATAATCTGTCTCACTTTAGGTCTTATCCTGATCTCTGAGCCCTAAAGCATGAAGTTTAACATCCTTTTCAATATTTTTATTGTGAATAACAAGAATATCCAGACTTGTTCACATTATCCCCAGGAATACACAAGCTGTTTGAGTCTTGCCAAGTTCTCCTTTTTAAATAACTTTCCATGGCAATGATTTCTACAGCTGTTTATAAACGTATTATATATATACCATCTCAATTACACAGAGCATGCAGAGAAATTTCTGTATTCTCTATTCCTTCTAAACTTCCCAGGCTATGGTAAATTCTCTAAGACTCAATGAGAATTTCTAACACCCTCTAGGGAGAATCAGACTGGCATATTTGACAAGCCTTCCCATCTCCTTTCATTTTATGCTGTGACATGAAACTTGGGTGTTGCAATCAATACTTATCTGCTTTGCTCTAGACTGGTTCTTCTTATGTTGTGATTACCACTATAATAACTAAGCTCCTTTTCTGAGCCAAAGTAGGTATAGTTAGATTGTCAGGTGGAATTTGGGGGAATCCAGACTGTTCTCTTCTCCATCAAGACGCCTTGCTGGCCTGAGGCCCAGGAAGTTGGATCAAGAATGAGACATCTACTGGTTTTATACACGTTTCACACTCTGTAGCTTCTCAAAGAAAACAGAATTGTTTGCTCCTCAGCTTGTTTTGCACAACCAGTAAAAGCCTCAGTTGTTCAGCTTTGATCAATACAGTTTTGCCTCCCTGCCACTACCTCTTCTCTGGCTGTCATCAACATGGGTACCAATGTCATGACACTTGCCAAAGCACCCGTGAACAGGACCCTCCAGGAAGGTTTCAGCACTGATGCTTTGTGATGAAAGAGCAGTAACATGAATGGGACTGCTCCTGTGAACTTGAGTACAGGACAAGCTCCTGAGGACAGGAGCTGCCTTCTTGCTTTTCCTCTGCTTTTGTCCACCCATACACAGTGAAAGGATTGGCAGTGAGATCTCTAGTAATGCAAAGACCTTGCAACAACTGTCCATGCTCATATTGCTGCTAACATGATTCCCAAGAGGCCACTCTTTAGGTCTTCCATTGAGAGGGAGTTTATTGACAAGAATATGAACATACATGAATCTTTATTTTCCCCAGCAAGCTCTTTTTCAGTCAACCAGGCAACTAGCAAGTCTCTGAATAAGACACAGGGATGCGGAATGATAAATTATAAAGCCTCTGGGCTGTGATCTCAGCATCTTATGGGTAGGGAGAAGTCACATTATCCTGAATAAAAATAAATCAGTAAAGACATGAAGTAAAACTAAGATGAGCTCAAAAGCAGACACTAGCTACCATTTCTAATCTATCTTACTGGGTTTTTTTCTTGACTGTGTTAGTTGTTATCTTGGTGTGTGGTAAAAGAGGGAAAATAGAGCACCTGCTAACATAACTAACCATAGATGGGTCAGCTGCCTGTGGTAGCCCACACAGACCATGTCACTGTGGCAAATGATACATGGTCCTGTGCTGGGACCTTGTCCATGTTGGGTGCAGCTACTGGATATTTGAGGTTATTGTATTCAGTGAGGAAAAAATAATCTATGCCTTTGTGAGCCATGCATCAGGCAGGTTGTAAGTTAATACTAAGGATAAAAAACCAACAGAATACCACCCACTCTTTATACAAATAGTCTGGGGTTTGTCCCTTTCAAGACATGAGAGACTACAACATACCCCCTAGTGATGTATTTCTAATGCTGACAACTGCAACTTGTCACAGTCTGTATATGACATCATCAATACTCATCCCCACTCTAGCTGAACAAATCAGTTTCTTGACAAATCCAGTTCAGAGGGTTGCTAAAATCTTTTCCATGGCTTACCATCACAAACAGGGATGGCAAAAGTCATAGGGCATGGTGTGCTCAACAAGCCTGCAGCTGTGTCCTGAATCACAGGAAAGGAATGAGACTGTGAGCAGGGATGGATGTGCTGTCCTGCTGCTGAAAGCCTCAGGTCGGCAATCCCAGAAAGGAGCTCTGCTGGCTGGAGGAGAAGAGCTAATGAAGCTGTTTGTGCTCCCAGGTAATGCATATTAAATTATCCACAACTATTTAGACCACGTTGCCAGTGTCCTACAGAACAATAGCCTGTCAGATAAGAAAGAAAAGGGTCTGGCTGACTCTCTCCACCTGCTCTGTCAAAATACATATCAGTCTTCTGAGGAGGAATGGAAGAGGAGAGCAAGGACTTGCACTGTTCCAAAGAATGTCATTCCTGCTTTCATCACATTAAAGCTGATCTGTATTGTCATTTGCCATTGGAATTATTAAGGTATTTTTACCCTTACCTGCCTTGTTCCCAGGTGTCAGTGCTACAGTCACACTTCAGCTATCTCACAGACTTAGGAGAGGATTGTTTCCTAGAGGTTGCTTCAGAAGAGGTTTTTTTTCTAGGGGCTCCTTCAGGGCTTGGGGACTTAGAGTTGATATGAGAAAAATGCTGGGTTCAACTTGTTACTGAAGGACGAGCAAAGGAAGTGACATAGCATTTTATAAATAATTTTTTTTAAACTTCCCCGATAGGCAGATGAGTAGGCTATGATCACAGCATTTAAATGAACTATCACATGCATCCCTGCCTTCTCTGCATAAGTAGTAACACTGCTTTCCCTTCGCATTTGCATTTTCCACTTCCCAGCCAACAAGAAATAAATCATTTCTGTGGTCCTAACTTGGGTAATTAGCCAACAAACACTATTGACGAAGTCAATGAGTTAAAGAAACAGCAGACGAAGTTGCTAATGAACTCCTTGAGGATAGTGCACAGTGAAAAAGTAATCTGGCCCTCTTGCCCCCCAATCTGGGTTTGATTTCACTACCTGTCCATTCAAAACCTCCCACACAAGCTCAATAACACTCTTTCTTCCAGTTCTGCAGTCACGAGTTTAACCACAAAAAAAAATCGAAGAAGAGAGATATATATTAAAAAACCTTTCCAAGGATCTAAAATAGCTCTTTGATGCATAGCAGATGTCTTCAAAACTCGCATAAATGGAGCCAAAATGCCTTGCAGTTCTGGAAAAGGGAGATTCCAAGATAGGCTGCATTTCCAACTGCAGCAGCTCTGGAACAGATTTGGAATTTATATTAATTGTCAATCTCAAGGAGAACACTTCAAAGAAGCTTTTCATTCTCCCATTTTGGGACAAGTGTCTTACTGGACTAGATACTGCTCAAAGACCTGATGTCTGCCTGAAAGCAGTTCATCTGTACCTGTAAAAGATAGCAGATGGGTTCAGATGGGGAAAAAGAGAGAACAACAATCAGTGAGACATGAAGGTGGCAGACTGAGGACTGCCTGCCCTTCACTGTAACCTCTAGTTCATTACAAATGGGGTGCTTGTGAGGCTTCCATGTGGAGAGGAGGACTGAGAAGGGACTGGAAGGGAAATGGTACTGAGGGAGGCTGAGAAGGCAACACCTCTGGGACACACAGTATGAGAGAAAAAAATGTGAAGGGACATGCTGGAAAACCAAACAACAAATCCAGGAAAGGTGACTCTGGACTCAAAACGGGGATGGGGTTCTCCAGTTCTGCTGCTCACCAGAGGGGATAGCCAGAATGAAGATTTGTTTTGAGCAGATTTTTTATAAAAGGCAGAAAAGAAGTCTGTGTCTGACATAATGGAGTAGGTGGTACTACTGAAAAAAAAAACAACACTCAAAGCACCAACAGCCAAAGTGATGAGTCAAGACAAGAATCTTCTTACTGCTTTGAACAGTGCAGCTCATGTGTATCAGGTCTTAGTTTTCATGAAGATTTAAGCTAGCACCTTGGAATGGCCTTAAGTCAGACAATGTTAGGCTGTGCTCACAGAAGAGCTAAAGAATATATTCTTGAATATAAGGAGTTAGATAGAGAACGGAAAGACTGATGCAGTAGTCAGATGTAAGATTTTATATGAAACAAACCTTAAGAACAGACATACCAGAGGTAAAAGATTTTATATACATAATTAAAGGTGAAAAAATAGGATTCATTTTCCCCATAAATGCACATGGCATCATCAGGCTTAATACTCAAAAAAGCATAAGAGGAAAGTCAGGTAGTGATGGAACATAGAGGAGTAGTGTTCCTCTCATCAGCGCTGCTCCTCTCACCTTTTCCTGGCAGTCTTTCCCCATCTTCCTTCTTTTGGCATTGCAAGAAATGGGACACAAATACAAGCTGCATATCTGCCTTTCATATACATGAAAGCTCAGGAGGAATTTGGTTTGGCTGAAGGGACAAGACACGGAATCTGAGTAACCCCAACTTGAACCACAGGCTCCAAATTCAGGGGGTTCTGGATGCAGCCCTGAGATTAAGCTCTATTCCAATGTGTCATTCTACCTTTCTCTCTCAAACCTTTTTTCTGCAACACTCTCTCCTTTTCTGGCTCCTGAACTGCAGTAGATAGCTTGACTATCTGTAGCACATGCAGAATGTTTGTACTCTGCCTACCTCAAATCCTCTTTAACTCTTTATATATATGGGAGTATCGCAGGAGACCATTCATATGGAGGTAATCAATGCCTTCCCCATGCATTTTAGATGAAAGAATATCTGACAGCAAAAGAAATCAACTAAAGAGTTCTTCTCTCCTCAAAGGACACGAAACAGAGGAATAGAAACCTACCTCTTGTTCTCATCCTACTGATGAATCTTCAGGGGGTGAAGGTTTTCTTGTAACCCAAGCTGCTAACCCCAGAGAGTCTGACTACTGAAAGGATATTCTCCTTCCAAGCTTGTCACATCCTTGAGTATGGAAGGCACAGTTAGAGAGCAGAACAAAGATGGTGAGTTCTCCGTTATTCTGTCTCCATCCTGCTCTTCACTCACCTTGAAGATCAAATGCCCTCTTCACTCACCTCACAAGACACAAGACAACTGTCTGCTGAAGTGTAGCATAGTATGAAATCCTCTGTGCCACTGTTTGCCTCTCCCTTTTAAGTCAAATCAGTAGGAAGCAAACTCCACGGTTTTCAGAGAGAACCTCTTTTATGTAGTATCTCAACAGAAATCCTTTCCCCTGGGTCTGGCACTTGGGAGCATTTTGCCTCCACTGCTGTGCTGTGCATTAACAGCAGAAGAGAATGGGAGAACTAGATGAAGACTAAAGCTAAACAGAATTACAGGTCCAATTCTGTAGAGCATCTACTGAAGTAATTTCATTTGTTCACTTGGAAAACCTGTTTATTGTGCCTGGGAAATCACATCTCAAAACAAGCTTGAAGTGCATTTAAGATTCTTGCCACTTTTCTACTGGATTGCTACTGAAATTTTCTTTTGATGCTGGAAGACAAGGAAACTACTGAACAGTTCACAAATCATCAGCGCAGTGGAGTCCAGTTGGATCTCTTACCTGTTGGGGTGAGGTGCCTCCAGGTGATGACAGGCTCAGGACGCCCATTTGCCATGCAAACCAGGGTCACATTGCTGCCCTCATTCACGGTGATGTCCGAGGAGATATTGGAGATCTTTGGTGGAACTGTGAAGACAAAAGAAAGTTGGACTTTGTTAGAAGAATTATTATGGAGGGCAGCCTGTCTGGCTTATTAAACTATCTACCTATTTACCAAAGCCAGCCAGAGTCCTCTCACAGGCTACCTCATTAACGACTCATTACTCCTCATGACCACCTGAGTTTCTGAAATTACATCAGAGTAGTATGTACCACTGTTTCAAAACTCTGCAGGTAGAAATGGCCTTTGCTGTAACTGTGATGCTTTGTGTTTGGACAGGTTTGGAGGTCTTCATAAAATAACCTCTAAGAACTTTCCTACCTGCCCCAAGGCTGCATGGAAGGAGCCAGGAAGCTCCAAACACCATCCCTGTTAATTTTTACACTCCAAACAGTCCCAGATGGAGTTCTACATCCTCCTGCAGAATGCCAGGCCTCAAGGTACTGACTCAGAGGGTGTATTAGTTACTGCTACCTCCCAGGGGCTGACAGGACCCATGCTGCTATCCAGCACCCTGCTCTGCTGTTCACATAACCAAATGCTCACCAGGAATTGAACTAGAGAGCCAATAACCTTATTTCTATTGTGACTGTGTGATGGCATGAGAAGCAAGGCTGCGTGCCACTGCTATTGGGAATTTGTACCATGGCAACAGCAGAAAGGTTTCTGTGACATCTTTCAGCCAGGAAAGATACCCCATGGGCTACCTGCAGCTGGTAGCTTCACACAGCACAGCACCCAAAGCACAGTAGGGTCTTTGAGACTCACTAGATCAGCCATTGCGTGGGCACTCAGGATCCCTGAACACTTTCCAGGCTAACTGAGTTTGTGTCACAGGACCAGGGTGACCATGCTGGGACCTGAACAGGCATTGCCAGGTGTAGAGTACATCAGCTGTTGCAGTCTCTCCTCTCTCACATCCATGTCTTGCTTCCATGCTTCACACCCAAGAGGTGGTGAGGGAGTTTGACTAAAAAGGAATCTCCCTTTTTTTTTTTTTTTTAAATGTATTTTCAGCTTCCAAATTTGTGTGTAGCGATGAATGAAAGAACATCATTTTCTGCTTTGCTTACCACAGAGTAAACAGAAAACAGCCGCCTCTTCCCCCTCCCTGGCAGGAGTGCCTGATGGACCTTTTGAAGCAAAGCCTATAAGCTAAGTGGGGAAAAGAAAATGAAGCCTGAAGAGAGCAACTCACTACTTCCAGCTGTGTTGCTGGATTCATAGAAATATCACTTACAACCCACAGCTCACTAGTCCCTCTCTGTAGGCCCCAGACTCATGGACAACACCTGAGCATTTCTGACCATGGGACACCCTTGGAGGAAGAGGACCTGTCAAAAAGAAGTGAGGCAAGCATGTACTTGCTGACAGTCTCACTCACCCTGGCAAGGAGGGATTTAAACCAGGCACACTGGGGAAGGATTTTCATAATCTGTGGAGAGGTAGGAGTGCAGAGGGCAGTGAGGAATCATGTGTGTGTCGACACAATAGGGACACACAGTACACCAGCAAACATGGGTAAGCAGGTCCAGGAATAAAACCAGTGGCTGGACCACATCCTGGGAATATTACCATAACCTCAAATGGTTAACATTTGCAAGAGGAAAAAAAGCTGTGCAGCAAACCAAGAAGGACTAAGCTCAAGCAGGATTAGCAGATGGAGCTATAGGACAGTGTGAAGTCCTTAGCAGAAAGATGCAATGCCAGCCACAGTTGAGGAGACAGCAGCAAAAGCCACCATAGGGCAGCAGCAGAGCTACAGATACGACATGTGTAACCTGCCACTTTCCAAAGCCATCAAGATATTTTAGTTCACAGAGGATCAAGTAAATTCAGCAAATACAAACAGATCTGACCATGCCTACCAATGCCCAAGGGGAGGAGCATGTGTCCAGATGGTCATATCTGGCTTGCTACTTTTTCAGATGAGGGAGAAAAGGGCATCCAAAGCTGAAATCCTATTAGCAATATAATGGCTGGTTCCTTTCAGATGACACCTTGATCAGAGGGCAAGGAAAGACTGAGAGAAGGGGGAATAGGGCAAGAAATAATTTCCCTGTAAATTTAAAACCTGGTTTGGCTTTGTCTGCTTAGAATCCAAAGCCAGTGGACAACAATTTCACTCAGATAAAAAGTCAGAGACTTTTAATTTTCAGGGTGTCAAGCCAGCATGTTAAAATGCCAAATCTGTCAGCACCAGCAACAGTTAGCATTGCCTCCTTGGCACTCATCATTACTTTGCACACGCCTTTTTAGGACAGTCTTAAATGAGAAGCTTTGACCTTATTATTTTTTCCCATGTGTGGGTTGTGTTATGTTTCCACCGGTCCTAGGCTGCTGGAAGGAGGACTGCTGAGAATAAAACTTCCTGGGGCCAGGATCTTCTTGATGTCAGAACCTCCTTTTGCCCAGCCATCTCCTGTTGACCCTCAGCTGCAAAACTCTTTTGTGTCTGGCCTCTCTGAATCATTAGCAGAGGCAAAACCACAGGCTGCAGGCCCACAACAGGGGAAGTACTACAGCTAAACAGTGCTTCCAGACATTTTCATATTCTGACCAACAGCTTTTTCCTCCAGGGAAGAGTAGGCTTCTGCTGGACCCCTCTGGCTCCAAGGACCATGGGAAATCACTGCTAGTGTCTCTGGTACTGCTGGAAAAGATAAAATTGCCAGATATTTTCCTCCCTTTCTGTGTAAATCCATTACACTGTGCTTAGGATCCCTCTGGATGTGGTGGGGAGCAGAGACAGACATGAAAGCAAGCACAGTGAACAACCCCACTGCTCCATCCCCATAGACAGGATGTCCCTCCCACACCAGGGACTGATTCTAGAGAGAAGGAAATGAATGCTGAGAAAAATGGCTTGAAACATATGTATTTGTTTCTTCTACATTTCACATCTACAGGACAAAGCTGCTGCCAGGTCAGCATCTCATCTTCCACGTCACCGACAGTAAATAACAAGCCCCAAAGCAACCAGTAGCCGTTCTTTGTGAGCAGTTAGGATTAGAAGGGCAGGGGAGCTGCAAGGCAGGAGTGAGGCAAGGGCACAGATACTGTAGGGTGTTCTGGGCTGGGAGGGCTGAAGGGCAGGAGGGGTGCAAGGTGAGAACCAGTGTGGGAATTCAAGTCCCAAGCAAGACACAGTGAAAGAGCCAGGTAGGACAGGCTTGTGCATAAACAGCTTGCACCAAGCCTGTTCTAGTTAATTGCCGTCAATCCTTCACTTCGTGACAACTGCAACTCACATTAATTTAAATAATAAGAAAGACTGAGACATGAAAAATAGAGCATGCTTCTCCAGCACAATCACTGTTGCTCTCCAGATGAAAGCAAGTGATTTGTTTCCAGAAAAACACCCGCTATAGCAGTTATTACAGACCAGGGGCTGCATAGGGGAGGCAGAAAGGAAACCACAAACAAGCAAACACACAAACATCTGCTGTTGTTATCCTTGCCTTTTATGACCAAAGCCCTTCAGAGCCCAAAACTCCTGAGATATTACCTGGGAAGGTGTGGGCGAGCTGGATCAACATTATAATTCAAGGCTATGGAAGGAGGCAAGTGCTACAGCACTAATGTCATAGTAAATGAGTCAGCCCAGTGGTTAAGAGACAAGAGTTCACACCCAAGAGGCCAGCTCCTGACTACATTTCCAGGAGTGCAATTGGGAATGGAACAAGAAATCATCAAGGTCCCTCTTGCTGAAGGGCATAAAAAGCAACACTTCTAAACGTCTTTTCCTAATTTAGTTTATACTGGAACTGGCCATGCCACAGCTCCCAAACAGTTCAAATGCCTACCTTTTGATCAAAGCATTCAAGCACAGCACAGGCACATAGCAGCATGAATAGGAACCACTGCTTTGCACAAGTGGTACTTATATGCAAAGGGTACTTACAGGCACCCGGTAGCAGTTTCTGGCTCCTGCTCTGATGGGCACTCCACTTTCATGATGCTACACACAAGATCTCAGTGCAGGATGAGGACAGGTCTGAGACAAGGGCAGGAAGCACAGGACTAGGAACTTAAATCAGGTATGGTAGAATAAAAAATGCGAACAGAGGAGATGTAGTTGGAAGACAGCTCTGAGGCCTATAATGCACTCACACAAAATTCACAATCAGATGGGCAAACGGAGTTTTGCATAAGACCCTTAAATGCAGCCTTCCACAGTGGGGCACCTACTCCCCAGTCTGAAACTACAAGACTGCTTAACAGTCAAGTATTTTGTCAGTAAGTCACAAAATACATTAAAAAAAATACATCTATTATTCCCACTCTACAGATCTATAATACAGAAGAAGATGTTTAATACCTCCAAGACACAGATGCAAACAGTATTGAAACTTCCTAAGAAAGCCCATAAGCTTCATTTAAGGGCTCTGCTTGTCCCAAGAAGGACACCTTGGATACAAATGGAGAAAGTCACTGCAATCCCTTCCATATATCCTCATTAGTTGCTTCCTCCAGCCTATTTCCTTCCTTCTATTGGCAAGTAGGACCCCCATCTGTTGCAGAAAATTAAGACTCCTGTCCACTAATACACATGAGCCCCTGGCTCTCAGGGCACAAAAAAAAGAAAACATCAGGACTTCTCTCCAAAGTCAAAGGAACTTTGAAGCCACTAAAGCCATCCACAGGTGCCTATCAATAAGCCTCGAGAGTTCTCATTTCCTTGTCCCCAGCTCCCAATTAACAGCACTTTGCAACAAATGCAAAGATGCTAATAAGCCCCAAGGCAGAGGTAGGGGGGATGCTGCCCATCATAGGGTCCTTGAATGCTTTGGAGCAGCCACCTTGCTCACCACAATTAGGGGTTCTTTCCTGGGGCAATTAATTGCCAGCAAATTGGCCTCATTAGTCATTGTTTAGTTAAAGTGTTTAGTGGGGAAGAGAGGACCTGAAGACGGGGCTGAGCTGCTAAACACAACTAAATGGTTTAATTTCCCTCTTATGTGTACAGCAGGCTAATCACAGCTCTTTACAGCTGTAACAAGAAACAGCTTGTTGAAGCTAAAGTTCGAAAAGGGAGCACGCTGAGGGCTGGAAAGTAAAATCCAGACACCCTTTGGGATGCAGCATGCTAATGTTTCTGAAACATTTTGCAGAATAAATGTGACATGAGACCCAAGATGTGTTTTTTACGGTCTGATTCATGCTGCAGCCTCAGCCAGAGGGAGACGAAGCTGTCACCAGGGCGAGAGGGCACAGAGTGAAGTTGTTGAACTTCATTAAAGAGAGTGGACTCTGAAACAGCCTTCTGACCTTCCACTTTGCTAGGCTTGGTTTCACCCTGCCAGTGCCTTGCTCAGCCTTAAAGCTTCTGTGAAGTAGAGGCAAGTGCTGAAGGCTTGGTTTTGATTTTTAATCCTCTGGGAATCAAAACCCGGCCAAAATACACTACAGTGTTTTTACAAGGTGTAAAAAGTGCTTCTTTCTATTGTCTGAAAGGGAGTGCCTTGTCACTTGGCCCTTAGGGAAGACTCTCTCACAGCCAGAGCATGGAAACCACTTAAAGAGATCTGCATTCCCAACCCACAGTGTGCTCCCCCACTGCTCTGCACCACTGTGGCTGATCTCCATCGAGTGCCACTGCTGATGCCAAGAGAGCCCACTCAGAAGGAGGCATAGGTACTGCTAGATGGGCCTTGCACCTTGGTGAGCTTCCCCACTGTGCAGCTGAGCCTCACCCACTGAGATGCCAGGCAGGAAATTATTTAAAATCCAGATGGGGACTGGGCATATTGCACTGACTGGGAGCAGAAAAGCAGACAGGATGCTGTAAATCAAAGCCATGTGGAAAGCAACCCCCCTTTGCTGAGCTGGGTAGCATGTCAGAACTCACTGCACTTGAAAGGAAGCACTTTACAAGCCAAAACTTTTTGTCCAATGCAAGGCTTTGCCTCATCTGATATACAGTTAAGTTTCTGGACTATTTTTCTGCATAACATTGCATGGGAGGCACTTCCATTACATTCTTTCTTAGCAGAGAGCAGCACAAAATGCAAATCTGTTGGACTGTCCCACTCCTGAGCTGTTGGAAAAGTGAGCACAGAACAGGGCTCAGTTGCTTATACAGAAGTAGACAGAAAAGAATGGCTTAAGTCTCAAGTCAACCTTGTTCTTCAGTGCACTAAAGGTGACAACGTGGGACAGGGTTAAAAGCAGTCTCACTCTTGCTCATAGCCCAGTACCTCCACTTTAAACCTGGATGTCAGCCTTTCACTCTAAAGCAGCTCCAACTCCAAGCCTGAGCCCCAGTCTTGGCCCAATGCTGATAGCATTCCACCCACACCTGTCTTTCTGATGTTCCCTCACCAAACCCATATTTGTGGATCCTGATGCAGCCCAGGAAAGCAGGTTCTCAGTTATGTGCCTAGCTTGTATATGAAAGCACAAAGCACAAGACAAGCACATGCCAAGTATTCCCTTATCACCAGATTCGCATGTCTGGATATGAAGCTGGTTGCTACAAAACTTCTTTTTCTTTTCTATTAAGATATTGAATTTATGCCACTTATCTGCAGTTCCTCTCTTTAAAGCACTGCTCTGTGCATTTGCTGTTTGCATTTCTCTGGTTCCTTCTGCTTGTAAAACTAACCCTCCTAGCAAAGCCTGCTGTGAAAACACAGTCTTCCTCACAGGACATGTGTAAACAACAACAGAAGTGCTTGCCTGCTAATCCCTGGGGATTAACCCTTGGAATGCCATCTAATCCCAAACACTTTAAGGACTACATGTGTACACAGATTTTGATCTTTGTTTGAAGTATATTTATATATTCCCTTAGACTGTTCTTTTTAAATCTCAGAAGTATTTACTTATGGGACTGTAACAATACAAAATCTTTTCTTCTGCAGATATAATCATCCATCCTGGAAGAGAAATTCTGTGAGAAAAGTTGTCCTTAGTGTTCAGGTTCTCCAAAGACATCTCTGAGAATTTTCTTAAGAAGAACTTTTCCACAGAAACATTAAGCATGTTGGATGTATATGGCATGCAGCTGAGTCCTAATATGCAGCCTTCTAGGGCTTGATTCAGAGCCCAGAGTTCTCCTCCTCTGATGTTAATGGCCTTTGGACAAATTCTCACACAGCCAGAATGGGTGATGGCTTCAAGGAAAGGCTGCAGCCAGAACAGGGATGCTTTATTAGCTAGTTGAGAGAGAAAAAAAAAGCAAGATTATGGTTTTTTAAATGAGTCCCAGCAGTCCTTGGCTCCTGCCTGTTAACTCCTTCTTTGGAAAGTAGACTAGGGAGAACAGACCAGGTATCAGAAAAAACAACAGAGAAAAGCCTACATAATTTCAGGGCAAGAAGTACAGGTTTGGAGAAGGTATAGGAAGATGACTGGGATTTTCCTCATTAGACAAGCAGGGGAGGAAGTTAATGGCAGCTAACACCCCACTCTGGATGAAGATGAGATTGTCCATCATAGCTTTACACATGCTGGAGAAACAGAGCCAAAATGCTTGCTTGCTTCTGTGTTTGTTTTCAGATCTTATGCTGTTGCTTATGTTCGCCTCATTAGGGACAGACAGTACAACCAACAGAACAGCCTTCGTGAACCACCTGACATACATCCACATCCAGGCTGAAAAGAAAAGGCATCTCTCTCCAAATGCTGTCCTCAGATTCCTTTGGCTGCCCCTGGTTTATTCCACAGCCTCTTTGACAAGCCACAGGGTGGTGAATATGACTCCCCTAAGTGTCTCATGCATACCACATACCCAGGGATCTGGCTCAGTTTCAACTGAGACAGCTTCTCTGTGACAAGCCTTTCACTCAAATCAAGTGCATGTGGTACATGTGAAATATCTTTTATTAGCAGGCTTTTCTTCCTTACACATTGAAACGAGCAAAATGGAGTGGGAAAGCTCACTGTAACCACCTTTCAAGGTTGCTTTCAGGCTTCTAGGGGAGAAGAAAGCTAGTGTAGCACTTTGGAAATGCTGGGCTTGCCTCTAGTCAAAAGTGTAAAGAACAAAGATAATAATCCCATACTAGAACCTTTACATAGAATCATAGAATGTCTTGGCTTGGAAGGGACCCTAAATCCTTTAGTTCCAACTTCCCTGCTGTGGGCAGGGACACCTTTTACTAGACCAGGTTGCTCAGAGCTCCATCCAACCTGGCCTTGAACACTTCCAGCAATGGGGCAGCCACAGCTTCTCCGGACAACTTGTTCCAGTGTCTCCCCATTCTCATAGTAAAGAATTTCTTCCTAATATCTAATCTAAACCTGCTCTCTTTCAGTCTGAAGCCATTCTTCCTTCTCATGTCACTACATGCTCCTGTAAATAGTCTCTCTCCATCTTTCTTGTAGGCTCCCTTCAGGTACTGGAAAGCCAAAATTAAGTCACCTCAAAGCCTTCTCCTTCTCCAGGCTGAACAATCCCAATTCTCTTAGCCTTTCCTCATAGAAGAGAAGCTCCATCCCTCTAATTATCATGGTGGCCCTCTTCTGGAGGCCCTGTACTGGAGACCCCAGAGCTGGGTGCAGTACTCCAGGTGGGGTCTCACCAGAGTGGAGGAGCAGAATCACCTCCTCCCATCTGCTAGCTGTGCTGCTTTTGATGCAGCCCAGGACACGTTTGGCTTTCTGGGCTGTGAGCACACATTGCTGGGTTGTGTCGAGCCTCTCACCACCAGCACCCTGCAGTCCTTCTTGGCAGGGCTGCTCTTGATCTCTTGCTCCTCCAGCCTCTTCTGATACTGGGGGTTGCCCTGACCCAGGTGCAGCACCTTGCACTTGGTCTTGTTAAATCATAGGAGATTCCCAAGGGTCCACTTCTCAAGCTTGTCCCTGGTCCCTCTGGATGGCATCCCATTCTTCATGCTTTAGATAAAATTTACTCTTCTGCTCAGTGCACAGATTTGGAGAAGACAGTTAAGTATTGTGCACTGTCCTTGATCTGTAAAATTCCAACTTGTGGCCCAGGACAGCTGTCTGATAAGAATACACAAATTTTGAGCATGCAAAAGACTGAAAGTGCAGCTCCACATTTTTTCAGCTTGAGCTGCTCAGCACATTCCTGCTTTGTCACTATTGCTGGATCCATAGATGCTGGCCTTCCCCACCACACACAGTTATGAAATGCTAGCTGTGAGACTTGTTGGCTTGGTGATAGCTGCAGCAGTCTATTTTCTAAAGGCCAGGGTGTTATCATATGAGAAGGCAAAGCCAAAGAGTTCAAAACAAAGAATGCCTCTTGTTAGAAATTCTCATCTACACAAGTCTGACCAAGCAGAAAAGAGGAAAAAACAAATACAGTACTCCTGAAGTAAAAGTATCTTTGAACAAAGTAAGCAGCTGGCTAGAGCTGAGACACAATTGTGGTGATCTTCTTCCCACAAACTGAGAGCCAAAGTTTCCTACGGAAGAGAATTTCTGCTGTCGGAGGTTCCCTACCAAAAGAGAGTGATGTTTGGGTTCATCCACGTGCAGCAGCACCTTGATGTCCTGTAAGTTTCCCACTGTTTCGCTTTCCAAGCTCTGCTCTGTGGTAAAGATGTTCTGTATACATGCAGACAACCTCAAAGGGGGAAAAGGATGAATTCCAAGAGCTTTGCTCTATAAACACATTACAATGAATTGATGTCATTTCAATTAAAGGAAAATCTCTCCCAGACTGCCAGGCATGACGCTTATTCCATGTGGCCTGCAGCTTTACCAGAACACATTAAAAACACTGTCTTCTTCCCCCAGTGGGGTTCAAGTCTGCCCTCTTCAAAACTGACAATTTTTTTTGCTGGTCTGTTAACGTTAGTAAATTGTGGGAGAGTCACAGAATCATAGAATGAGTCAGGTTGGAAGGGACCACAGTGGGTCATCTGGTCCAACCTTCCTGCTCAAGTATAATCCTAGCATACAATGCACAGGATTGCATCCAGACAGTTCTTGAATATCTCTAGTGAGGGGGACTCCTCTCTGGGCAACCTGTTCCAATGTGTGGTCAACTGCACAACAAAGAAGTTCTCCCTTATGCTAAGGTGGAACTTCCTGTGCATCAGTTTCTGCCCACTGCCTCTTGTCCTATTGCTTGGCACCACTGAATAGAGCCTGGCTCCATTCTCTTTGTGTCCTCCCTTCATATACTTGTATACATTGATGAGGTCCCCTCTCAATTGTCTCTTCTTGAGTCTGAACAGAGCCAGCTCCCTCAGCTGTTCCTCCTAAGAGAGATACTACAGTCCCTTAATCATCTTTGTTGCCCTTCACTGGACCTGCTCCAGGAGCTCCATGTCTCTCTTGTCCTGAGAAGCCCAGAATTGGACACAGTACTCCAAATGTGGCCTCACTAGCACTGAGTACAGGCACAGGATCACCTCCCTTGACCTGCTGGCAATGTTTTTCCTAATGCATATTAAATTCTAGGATTGGAGAGAAATGCAGGGTCAAGACTCTCAGGTACTCAATTTCTACCAGAGTTGAGCTGGATTACCCACCCAAATTGTTCTGAGAGGCGGGGAGGAGGCTGACTCTCAAATGCCCAGAGTTAGCTATAAATGCAGGTGCCTACAAGAAAGAAGCAGCAAATTTTTGTAAGAAGTTTCAGAATCGCAAATTACAAACTGAGAAAAAACAGGTGAACCTTATTGATTCAGGAGGATGAAGTTACATCCAGAAGGGTTTCCAGCACCTCTGTGTTGAGTGGGACAACAGCTTTATGGACATCTTTCATTTAAGGTTCTGCAAGCAGATACTCACCACTCCAGAAATCTGGGCTGGAAAATAGGAAGGAGATACCTCCTCTGATTGTAAACAAAGAACACTAACAACTGCAAATAATCCCACTGCAGTAGGGAATCAAAACCTAAGATTGATGGAAAACATAAGCCATGTCTCTCTGCTGTAACAGCACATCCACATCTGTGCACCTGTAATAGCACAGTTAGCAGGGTAAGTAACATTACCAAAACCTGAAGGAATCACTCAGTACTCCATGTTCTGCAGTGTGTTCCGCTATACGCTTGTGCTTCACCTTTCTAAGGCTCAGTTCCCATTCTCACTCTTAGGAAACTACTGTGTTCAAGATGTATGGCATCGCCAGAGACTGGTACCTGACTGGTGTCACAAGAGGTACGATGCCTTACCATCAACAGCTCCAACAGGAGCGAAGGAGGAGTAAGGGAAGAATATCCTCAGGCTGCTTCTTATGAGGAATTAACATGCTGCAAAGTTCCTTGGCAGAGCCAGAAGGGCAAATGCAAGGCAGACCTATTCACAAGCAGATGAAACAGGCCTGATCCTTCACTGCTGGTATAAATTGAAGAGAATATACTCTTTTATATGAAAGAGAGTGCAAAGAAGGAGAGAATCAAGCTTGTGATTCATAAACCCAAGGTAAAAAGCTGGACTCACAAAATATTGTGCAAACTGAACAGGAATAGAAATGCAATCAATACAGTTAGGGATACTGTTGAAAAGGATACACTCATATACTTTCCATTCTGATGGTCACGATATACTGGAGTCTGAAAAAATGATTTCCTTAAAGTACAAAGAGTGATAAAAAATATAAAGAAACTTTGCATCAGAACACAATGATGGAAACTCTGCCAAAGCCTGAGGAAAAGCAGAGATATAGCTGAGATGGCATCACGCTATGGATCAACCTGCCACTGGATTGGGCACAGACGCTCTTGACAAATAGGCACAAGCGATGCAGTGCAAATACAGTGTGACACTATATCCTGGGCATATGCTTGATGTATGGAGGATTAAATGCCACAGACACACTGTCCTGGGTAGATTGTATCTAGTGCTGACAGATACCTGAGGGATCTGTCTCTTTCTTTATACACTTTGGCAATTTCCATGCCATCAAAGGATTATGGGACTGGGGGGGTGAGAAGGAGAGATCATTTGCTACTCTTGTTTAACAGAGACTTTATCCTCTGGGGGGATTTTGTCAAGATGTTGGATTTCTTCTTAAATGATATTTCTACCTGCCTATACACATTTGGGGTTGATAGGCTTTACTCCTTTGCTCTGTCCCTATAACGTAACACCTCTGGAGTCCCAAACCAACCTTAAAGCCAACATGGGTTCCCTAAGCTGGTTTGAAAACTTCTGCCCTCAACCCTTGGCTCCAAGAAAACAACCAACATGCTGCAAAGACCAATTGCTTTCCCTCTCTGTTGAGTTCTCTGATTGATGGCTCCGTTCGTCAAGAGAGACAGACTGTTTGGAGTGTGAGATAGCTAACTATCACCTGGGGAGGCTATTAGAGGGAGAAGGAGGGAGAGACAAACAGACAGACAGAAAGACAAAGGCAGACAGATAGATAGAAAGGAGAGCTTAGGAGGGGGAAAGAAGAAAGGAGTGACAGCAGAGTGCAGATATAAAAAAGACAGTAGCACTTGATGAATTAAGTTGTCAACTTTGGCATCACCTGTGTACCTTGTCATGCCAATAAATTCATTGAAGCTGAAGCTGCACCGCAAGTCAAGAGTGAGAGAGTGCTGATGGAAGGAAGAAATAACAGCCCATTTAAAGACTCAGAGCAATTTATTAGTTACCTCAGGAGGGAAGTAGTGGCAATGGGGAAGGAGAGGTGCTTACCCATCACACTGGCAGGGAAGCTCATTTTGGATTCAAGCTGTCCACCCAGTCACATTGCAGAAAGTAAAGAAACAGACTGAGACAGAGACCTGTCTCAAAAACGAGAAGGGCAGAGGAGAGGCTCACTGGCGTTCAAGGGCAACAGGGCAGGCACATGCCTTTTGCATAGTACTACATGCCTCAGGACACCCCTTGAGGCACCGAGGGAAGATGGTGAGAACAAACAGCCAAATACCCCTGTTGTGAGAGGAGACAAAGGGTGTAGAGCACAGTCAGCATCACAGCACTGAGGGAACGTCAAGGAAAGCAGAAGTTGAAAGCACAGCCCTGGCATAGAGGAGTGCTGTGCTGGAAAGTCAGGAGGGAGACAAAGTCCTCTGCTGACTCTGAAGCTGGAAGCATGGCACTGAGATGCAAAGAGCTTTGACTGGCTGTACCAGGGAGGCACTGCACCCAGCTGCTTTCCTGCAGAGCTATGGAGATTGTCACTAACTTCATAAAGGATTTTGCACGTCTTAAAAGAGGAGCTCACAGGCTCCTGCCATCCCCCAGAACTCCACTGAAGTCTGTTGGAATGGGAAAACCAGTGAGGGTATGATGCCCTCACCTGATACATTGTTTTTCCTTCTGCTATTACATCTTCCCAAACTGAACAGTATCTGCCCCAACTGTTTGGGAAATGCATCTGCCTCTTTACTCTCCCTTCTTTCCCCCAGCTCAGCTCTTCCCACACAGGAGCTTCTGCAACCAGTGTGCTTCACAGAATATGGTCAGCTCCTGGCAAAAATTCTCATATCATTCACCTGGACTGCAGAAGCTGATTTCCAAAGCAACCTGAGACCCTCTGTGACCTCATTTGTAGCCATCCAAAGATGTTTACATTTATGTGACAAGACGTGTTCACTGACCCTTCGTTGCTATGAGCTGATCTCAACCAACCACGAGGCATTGCACCAAGAAAGAGAAAGACACCACCTGCTCCGAGATTCATTCCTCCCATGGCCTCTGCTGCTGCTTGCTCCACTGATGTCCCAAGCTTGGACAGAGGGGATGGAAGGAAGGAGAAAGGAAAAAAACCTACATTCCTCCCTCAGACAGAAGTATCAGTGGTAATTCCTTTGACTGGGGAGAAATTCTGACTCAGCCACACAAGTGGAGAAGCTGGTCTTTTCAGCTTGAGTGAAGCACTGAAGATTTACAGCTGTTCAGGGTATTTGGGCAGAAGTGTGTATACACATGCATAACATTTGACAACTCCATGCAGAGAAATAACATATATGGCATAAAACTACCTTATGTGGATATCCATGTACAGGTATACATATAAGAAACAAACATACTTAGAATGTGTATATATGTACAGATAGATAAATACTGATAGATGCACATACACACATACTGCCATTTGCTCCTGGAACTCCCAGCCTCTTGGAGAGCTCTTGTTTGGCTGGTGTTTTGCGAGTTGCCAGGCATCCGTGACACAGCCGTCCTCACTGGGGTCCCCTGAGCTGTGTGGTGCAGCTCTGTTGGCTGCCTTCAGTTCGATATCAAATGAGAACAGGGATCTCATTGAGCCAAGCTCCGTCCTGATCTGAGTGGTGCCCAAATCAGATCAGCTGTATTGCCCTCGGGCTGTGGCACTGTATTAAATTTGAGGGCAGCTTTAATCTGCCTCACTGTTTGCACAGTGAAAGCTGTGCTTGGCCTATTGGGAAATTACGAGTATGTCCCTCATTCAAGTAAAGTGGACATTTCTCTTCCAGAAGTTGTGATCTTTGTGTTCATGTAACTTAGTTTAAACGATCTAGACTGGTGGCTTCCAATCATTCTCATTCTGCGGGCACCTTGCAATTTTCTGGGGAAGGTACATGCACTGTATAGTGAATGTAACTCTCCTAACAACATGTTTGGTTTTCCTGAAGTCCACAGACTTCCTGAGAGTCACGGACTGTGGCAGTCTGATGGATTTTCACTTACTATGGGGAAAAAAGGAAAAAGTCTCGCAGTTCATAGTCTTGTTCTGTCAGGGGTATTGAGTTGATTATTTGGGCCTTTAGCACAGGAGTAGAAGCACAGAGCTGGAGACATGGGGACCTTTCGCAACGTGTAGAGGTTTGCAGTACACTTAAGCATCCCTGTGTCCTTGAAAAGTTACCAGGCACATCCTGCCCCACCACAAGGAGTCACTTTTAACCACACGCATGCCCTAACGGGCATCGTTGCTCCTGAAGGCACCCCACTGATACTCTACAGTGCCTCACTGTGCCTCCCACAACAGAAGGCCATTAAGATGCACATGTAAATCCCTGAATGCCAGGCTCCCAGAGTAGACAGCACCTACACTATCAATAGTGTCCTGGCACCTGGGTGTTGACCCTGGTAGCAGTGATCACAACTGTAAGCGAGCTGTGTTGCTTGCTAGATAAGCAGGGCTTTGGGTAGTGCCAAGTTGGGAAGCAAGAAGGAAAAGCTCCTTCAGATAGCCTCTCTTTCCAGCTGAGGAGGTACCTGTATATGGAAGGTACACCTCAGTGATTTCCACTCCAACCCACAAGCCTGAGGAAGCACTGACATCAGGACCACACCCAAAGACTCTCTTAGGGAATTCAGGTTCCTGTGTCACACCTTAAAAGTTCATGACAAGGGCTGGTGACATGATCCCAGTGTCACAAGAAAGGAACACGAAGCACACTGAAGGTGGTGTGACTTGCCCAAGGGAACAGACGGGACCACAGTTGAGGCAGGTGGCTGTGAGGTTCATTGGTGGGACACTGGGCTGGTGGTAAGGAAGGCTAGCTTCTTTCTCTGCTATCGTGTGGCTCTGAGCCACTTGTTCCAACACTCTTTACCCTCCTCCCCTCTCCTGCCCCTTCTGTTTTCCAGGTCTCTTGACCAAGAGCTGAAAAACTATATGTGCACACACACCAGTAGCCTAGGCCTCACTTGAGCCTTTTGGTTACCATAACAATACAGAGGCAACAGCCCAAAATTTCACTTTCCACCCTACAGTTGGACCAGGGGTTGTGCTTTTGCAAAGACCAGGCCTGTACTCTAGGCCTATTTTTAGAAAATCTAACTTGTAGACCTGAGACCTTGCAGAAGAAACAGTATTAGCCAGAAAAATTCCTTTCCTCAAAAAGCCGTTTAAAACCAACCATGACCAACTTGCTCTCCTGGAACTGCTGAGGAGTCCAGGACACCTCAAAGGCACCTTGCACTTATCTGTGTCTAGCCAAGAAACAGATAAAAGCATTGTAAGGCAGTGATGGGATCATGCTAGAGGCTAGAGAAAGGAAGAATGACTGACTTTCATTGGAAAGACTGTTCAATAGTAGGGATGCCGATTAATAAATAAATGAAAATAGGTGACATTCATTATGACATTTAAGTGACTAGATGCCAAGTGTTTGTTAAAATACCACATGGGAGGGAAGGAAGGAGCGAGGGAGGGAGGGAGGCAAACAAATAAAAAGGACTTGGAGAAGCAGTGAGTAATGGTGACCTAGTCCATTTCACTATCGATAAAACACAGGTGAGGAAATATGCAGGGAAAAAAAATCTCCGCAAATCATCAGCTAATGGATTAAATGCATCTGAGTGTGAGATGGAAATTAACCGATCAATTCACTCAACAGCTGCTAATTATATGTGACAAGGCTCGCAGAACTCCAGAAGTCTAAGGAGCTGAGAGGAAAAGAGTGCCAGTAGAAAAATTTGAAGGCTGCCTCTTGCCACTATGGGGTACAACATTTGCCCCAGTGAGAGAATGTCACTGTCACTGAATAAAATCTACCTCTGCAAATGTTTGAAGTCTGTATTTCCAAAGCATGGAAAGGGGGATTCTCTCCCACTGCTTTACAACAATTTGCAACACTAGGTATAAATATATGGTATCAAAATTAACATGCCAATCTAAACAAAATTAAATGTAATGCTACAGTCAAAATGAAACCTTTTTGCCTCATTGCAGTCAAACATTTTGACATTAGTGAAATGAAACTAGAAAGTTAAATTGATTTGTTATGATACTCATCTGTCCAAAAAAATTGTTACATCACCATGCTCCTGCAAAATGCTTTGACACCAACAGAAGTGCTCTTCTAACAGGAAGCTATCTCACATTTTATGATCACTGCTTTCACAATTTCATTTTGAATTTTCCTGACCACTTCCATTTTGACTTGCACCATTCAGGAAATGATCACAGGCATATTGACTACCTTTTCTCTTCCCTTAGGCTTACTCTTCTCATATATTGACCCCTTGGGACTCCTTTAAAGACATGCCCTTGGAGAGTCAGCAGATTGTAGGATATATAGAAAATAAATAGTAATGATGAACTAATTGATCACCAGGGAAAGATTAGTACCAAAATCTGACTTTTTCCTGAAGAAGATCAGAATGGGAACCTCACTGGTGCAATTCTCACCCTGCACTGTAGCACTGACTTGGGAATTTACTTTTGGAGCAAGGATTAGTGCTAAGCACATGTATCAGCAATTAAATTATTAATTCAAAGAGGAAAACCACTGTGGTTTATAAACCAGATGAAACTTCCAAATCAGGCATCTCAGGCCTGACATTATGACACAAGCAATGTCAGTTCTGGAGATGATGAGACTTGAGCCAAGGCAGTCTTCCAGATTCATCACGCTAACAATATTTATTATCTGTTCTCAATCCCCAACTCCGTAACTTGTGAGGGTCCAGTGTGTTCTATGCATGGCCTATGATACTATTTTTAGTCTGTTTTTAAAATTCATGGTTGAAGGGAATTCAGAGGATGCAATGTTTAATACAGTGCCCCATGAACTCCTGCTAGCAAATTTAATTCAATCTGTCTTGGGTTAGGAGCACTGTCACAGATTGGCAATTGCCTGAAGAACCATAAATAAGGGATAATGACAAGGGGCATGTAAGAGCAAAGTTGTAAGCAGGTGTAAGTAAGGTGCTGTAGGAATCCATGTGATGCCTGTTTTCATTTAACATCTTCATTAATGAGCCTTAAGAATAGCTTATTAATGAAAGTGGTGGATGATTAACTGGGAGGAGCTGCAAACATCCATCAGGGCAGATAAACATAAAGGGGTACACAGGGATTACACATAGGGGCAGAAAGAAAAGAATGGAACGTGTTAATTATTTCTACTGAAGAAAAAAAATCAGCTCATTGTAACGGAAGATCATGGGGGTTGAAGAGACCTGCGCATCTTTTCAGACAGAATGGGCGTGCAACTTTGGATGAGATTTCTCAAAGGACTGAAGAATGTAAAACTTTGGATTGTCTGAATTCAAGACAAGAATAAATAGTAAAGTATCCAGGCACCTTATTAACGAGATGGAAATGTCATCTAAGGTCCAATCTAGAATACATCTGTACTGGGGATCGCACATCAGCCCATATCTGTCTTCACAGATGGGTTAAAATGTATCAAATAATGCTTCAAGTATGTTTCCCTCATTTGAGGCAAAAGAAGAGAGAAGGAGAACACTGAAATTCCTGTATTAACTATGCTTAACAGTAATGCTGAAGAAGTAAAAAGTGACAGTGAACTCCCTAGGGCCAAAACAAATTACATGGTAGAAGAGTAAAGTTTCAGACAAAAAGATAGCATGTGGTGGAAAAATGGTCCTTCACATTGCTAACAATACATATTCAATAGCACAAGTCATTCTGCTGCAGCACCCAAAGGTGTGGAAAAAAAAGCAGGGAAGGCATTCCTTACCTTGCTAGGTCTGAATGTAAAAGATGACAATACAGCAGCTCCTGCACAACACCTCACTGCAACATGAAAACTTCACCAGATCAAGGCTCATTCCACAGTATTCCACAATATGGCTAAGGGTTCATCTGAGACTGACCTATACCCCTTGCCATTAGCCAGAGAAGAGCTTGATATTTAACTCCCCAAGTAACCCAGTGCTGGAGTGTCCCCTCTGCACTCCTGAAAACTTGGCCAGAACTTGCTCACCTTGCTGTAAATGAATGCAGAAGGTCACAGGGCTGGTTTGAAAGTGTTAATTGTTTCATGGCCATGAATCCTGGCAATTTTGCATTCCCATTACAAGACCACGATACTTGAAAGACTACCTTACGCCTTATGGCAGCTGTGTTCCCTTATATTTAGTGCTTGTATTTTAAAAAAAAAAAAAAAGGAAAACAAAACAGAATGAGCAATTCAAAGAGAATAACTTATCAGGAATGAAAAGAAGTAAGTAATTTCATCTGTCCCTTCTTACCATCACTTGTGGTCCATCTGTGCCTACTCCAACTCCTTAATTTAAGGTCTTTAAAACTTAACTGGGCAAAAAGAAGAAGAAAATGTATGTACTCTAAAAAAATGTATGCTTATGTATGCTAAAAAATTCTGAATGAACAGGGGTGTCAAGGGACAGAGAAGACAAGGAAGTTATCAAAAATAGAATATTCTACTGATTACAGGCGTTCAGAACCAGGCTCTGCCACTCATTTGGCCTTATTCTGGGTAAGCTTCCATGTGCCTCAGCTCACTGGGAGTTGCAATCTTTTTTCTTACCACTGCCCTTTTATCAGGTCCATTTTAACTGCAGACTCTGTAAGGCAGAGACCCTCTCTCAGGCTTTGTTCCCAACCTTACCTTAGAGCCTGTGGACAGTACACTGGTTTTAATCAGAATAAGCAAAATTGAAATTATGTTGCTTAGTCTGCACCAAAAAAATGCCAGATGTTAAGGTAAAAAAGAAATCTATTTTTCAGTTAGCTAAGAGCTAAATAAGTAACCTGAAGTATTAGTTTATTTGCAAAAGTGTGGCTTTAATTCTGCATGGTGTTCATTGCACAATGGCAAAATTAAATATTAAATCCTCACTAAAAAAAAAAATCGCAAGTGAGCTTCAATAAAACATGGCAACTCATCCTGAAATATCCTTTTCCCCTCAGAAAATTCTATTCAGGATGCTTAAAATAACATTATTTGAGGTAGGTTAGGATAGTTCCCTTTTTAAAGTCGATGAGATGAAGAAAGGAGAAGCAATGGAGCCCAGAGAATTTAAGGGACTTGCTGAAAACCACAAAGGACATAAGTGCTTTTGTCAGGAGGCCTCATATTTTCAATTTTGGGCTTAGATCCCAGGGTCACAGAGTCGGAGAAGAAGTACTTTTTGCACATTAAAAGTGTGATGCTCTGAACTGAGTGCTTTAACACACACACACAGAGAACATTCAATCACAAATTCAGAACCTAGCCCAAAAGGCCAGATTTCAGGCACATAGGCACTCCACTGGGCACCCAGCTGCAATGAGGGGACCACTGGTTTTGATACCTAAGGTTTTCTTCTCCTTCTCAAACTAGATTTCCAATCTAGCAGAACAATTCTCTTTGTCCTGACAGGCAAACATGTATTGTCCCCTTTCCTGTCAACAGCAGAGGGCAGGAGGAGGTGAGAGAGGTTCAGATGACTTCCTGGACAAAGGAGGTTTGTAGCTGCAGCCTGATGAACATCAGAGATAAGAGCAGCAACAGCAAATTGGCCCCAGTGGGAATGGCAGCAGCAATCTTTTCACCTACAGGCAAGACAGCAATTATGCTTGCAGTGCCCAGCGTCTGTCTGTCTGTTCCCACCACTGCCCTCCCATCGCTGCCCCTATGGCCCTGCTCACAGACCAGGTGTGCTCAAGGCTACTGCTACATTATTCACAGCTTGAAAAAAATTCCAGTCCTTTCTTTCTCCTGCTCAGGTATCTGAAGCCAGAGCTCTGAGCCTTATCACACTGGGTAACAAAATGGAGAAAAGGGTTTGGGTAGAGAGGCAGGACAAAGCACTGCTATGAGCATGGTCTTGTTCCATCTAGGCAGGCACAGACCTCTGGGGAAGGCTGCCTCAGCCCTCAGTATCTCAGGGAATGTCCTCATGTCTCCCTGCATAAATACAGCAGCAGTAGCTGGGGAGCACTTTCCCCTCAAGGCAGCAGGACTGCAGAGTTTGTTGACTATGGGCTCTGTCCCAGCATTCAGCACCAGCTCCAAGGCTGGCTGAATGCTTGTAGCATCTCCTGGCACACAACAAGTTAATAAGTAGATTCTCAAAATTCTCTGCATGCATGTGAACCTTCTCTTCGAGCTCCTTCCTTTGTCCCAGCTCCCTTCCTTATTTTCCTGAGTCAGCATGCTCATAGCACTCAGCTACAGTAAAAAGGCTTAATAGGATAGCTGGACAAAATTAAAGGGGCGTTATTAATTTGACAGGTGCCGCTGCCTGGTGTCATGTCCCAAGTTTGTCCTATAGCTGTGCTGATTATTTTCTCTCCTTGGATCAGGGACATTTCATTTATTAGCACTGAACTTCCCTCTCACTGCCTGCAGCCACTGCTGCTCTGATCTCCCCAATTCACTTTGCAATTAAATTTTGTCCTCTTGTGAAACGACTGTGCAGGAAAGGTCTTATGTTTTGTTTTCTTACTCTCCCCCTTGACCAAGTCCTACTTGGTCAAAACAGCCTCTGGAAATCCTAGCAGAATCCCAAACAGAGTACAACTGGCTGGAAACAGTATTATATGAAAAAAGTCTAGAAGCTCTAGCTTTATGTACCTGAAATATTCATCTGAACAGGGAAGGGGGAACAGGGGAACAGGAGGCCACTAAGTCTTAGCTGTAGAGGCATAAATCTGATGGAACCATGGAGTTGCTCGAGATTTACATTAAGGTGGCTTGGAAGGAGACACACGGGGTTTTGTGTTGGGAAAGCTTGAGACGAGGAGCATCAAAATCATCAAATCCTTCCATTTACAAACACTGGCAGTCAAACCAGCTGATGGGCAGGAAGACTGAGGAACACAATTGCTCCCATTTAAGTTATTTACTTTATTGCTTTATTGTCACTGCTGCTAACACTCTTCTCTCTCTTTTTTTATTTTTTTCCCCTTTTCTCCAGGAATCACATCAACAGCTATAAAATTGCAAATTTAAATGAACTCTGCTCAGGATCTCTTTTTGCTCCATAAAGCTCCAGAAGTCACATGGCATTTTGTTTGTTTCTTCTCATCCCACTCCTCCTCTACTTACAATTCCCTAGAAACTTTCATGTAAGCAATAAATTATCCCTTTGCTGTTTCCCCTTGTGAAGCCAAATCTTGATGCCTCCTTCTCTTTCGCTTGGTCCACTCAGAAATAAATACCATCTTTCCCTTTACTGTAGCTGCCAACCTTTTCATTCATTCCTAGGACTACCTGCTAGCACATACCAGTCTGATATTCCTGGTTTTTGTAGGACTGGACAACTTCTCATACGCCCTGGCTGTCTCACAAACTTTAATTAAATGCAAACACTTTTCTCTAGGCTTCCTTGGCATTCCCTAAGTCCCTCTTCCCTTTCCTATCACTGAATATGTCAAAGGCTGAAGATAGCAGAAGTGATATTACTCTTTCCTAGGAATTAACACTTTTTTCCAGGACTAAGCTGGCCTGCACTGATGCCAATTATACCAGTTTTTTTATGACTTCATTACTGGCTAGAGCCACTATAAAGCATAGCATTGAAAGGCTGGACCAGCCTTTTTAATTACACAGAAGTACCGATCACTGTGCTTTTATGTACTTGAGACGTTCTTTCTGATCCTTCACTTCCCCAAGCCAGGGATAGCTCCCTATGCTAGGCAGAACAGAATGAAGAAAAACCTGGGTAATGCAGCTGCCATAAGTTGCCTCTCTCTGGAGATCTCTATGTGAGAACCACAGAGCACTTTGGGCTGTTTTAAGCATGACAGCTGGCCAAGCAGCAAAGGTCAAGATAGAAAGGAAAAAAAGGAGGAGAGAGCTCAGCATGAAGGATTCACGGAGCATCACAGGATTTCTCTCCAGCACAGCGATCTGGCCATTCCCAAAAGGCAAGGGGTCAAACTCTGCTCTTTTCCATAGCAGCATGAACAGAGCTAAGTTCCCTGACTGCTGCATATCGCAATACTAAATAAGTGCTCGGGGCCTGCATTTGGAGACAAACCAAAGGAACAGCAGGGAAATGCTTGATGAACTGGCTGACCATTGTTGATCCCTTAACAGGGGAAGGTAAGACAAAAAATCCAGGGTGCCTGACACCAGCTGCCTGGGAGAAGATGAGGGCACCAGAGGGCTGAGATGTTCTTCAAACCAAGGGATATCCCTAAGACACAAGAACACCTCCTCCCGAGCTGGGAGGGTATGTGGAAAGCAGCTGCCGCCTAGAAGCTATAGGAATGCTGCTTCTTCAAGTGACTGGAGCTTCTGTACTCATGTTTGGCCAACCATAATGGAGGAAGAGCAGTGACATGAGATGTTGGGACAGAAAACAGTGCTGGATGAACTCTACAGGCATGCGAAATTCTCAGTATTGCCTCTATCTCTCCCAGCCACAGGCCACTGATGGTTGCCTGTTATCTGCCCCTCTGCTGTGGGCAGCCAGATAATGCCATGACTCTCAGCCTGATGGTAGCATGATACATAGGCACAGGAACTCATGAGAGCATGTTAAGTCTTTTCCTGTACAGCATATGATCCTGGGTACTTTATTACGAATCCATTGGAGGTTCAGTTTTGATGTGGGCAAGGGAGCTGAGATGGAGCATTTGGAAAGAGCATGTTCTGACTGTTGAGCTAGCATGATGAACAGTAGGATACAGGGTCCAACATATTTGAACTTGCTACCAGAAAAGGAGGAGAATTTCAGCACTTCTGTGGATGGACTTGTGAGTGGGAAATAGCAAAGGGTTGTAGGAGCTCTGAATAAAGAGACTGACAAGAGGGTGAATGGCATGAGGGCATCTTTTTGTTCTTGCTCCCTGCTTCCCTTGATCCAGCTTCCCTTCTCATCCCTGTCTTGAGTTCACCTCCAATTTTCAGCCCTCAGTCTTTAAAGCAAGAGGAGCACCAGGTTTCCCTCAGCTTTGAAGTAGAGCCCATAGGATAGGAAGAAACACGCTGCCTTGCCACTCCAGAGCACTCTACAAGCCCTGACACCAGGTCTGGGGGAAACGACTGGGGTGCTTGGCACATTTGTGTCCTGCTGCTTCCATTCTGTGTCCCCTCTGCCAACAATTTCACTTGCTTTATTAACTATTCCCAACAGCTCCTCTTTCTGCGTGTGAGCTTGTTTGGGTAATTCTTGTTTCCTCCCATTTAGCTCATATGAAAAAAAGCATTAGCAACACTCTTGGTTTTAAATGAACCCTATTAATATTCGACTCTGCAAGGAACTGTGGGATAATTTTGATAAATGTGACTGGGAAGCTGAGCTGACAGAACTGAGCGCAATGTTAGTGTGTTCACAGCCCATTGCTGCACACACAGAAGGGGGCAAGAGGTGGGCGCAGCATGGGGCTGGGAGTGAGGCAGGCAGGAGGGAGAGCAGAGACAGGGGGGCTCTTCAACAGGACAGATACAGTGCTGGAGGACAGACTCTTCAAGGCTTAGTGAGATGTGAATGAGGAGGGGAAAAGGAAAAACCAGAGGCAGTTTGGAAAAAACCAAGCTAGAACAATTACAGAAACATAACTTGAAACACAGACACTAAACTGTGGAAAGGGGAGGAGGAAGACAGGAAACCATGATTGCAAAATGGAGTTAAAGGTGACACTAGGTAGGAAATCAGACACAAGACTGAAGAGAAATCAAAAAGGCTTGAGTGAGACCAAATGCACCTAGGCCATAGTTCAGCAGAGCACACAAATTATTTGAAGGCACTTCCCTTGGTCGATGTACTTACCCACTTTAAGTAAATGCTTCTGTGTTTCACTGACTGGCAACCTCATGCAGCACCATCTTACAAGAAATGTATTGAAGACAAGAGATAGGAGCAAACAGAAATGCACTCCAGGGGTATCAGCAGATGAGATGAATTACCTGTGCCAAAACTTATGCTGTAGACTCCTAAGGACTATGTGTTCTCAAAAAGGAAAGTGCAGCTAAAATAAAGGTTGTTGAAACTAGAAACGAGTTCAGAAAGACACTGTGAAGACATTAAGTAAAGTATTTGATTATTCTTGATGGTATATGCTTTTAGACATACTATCTCTGAAAACCAATAGTTAAGAGTCCACTGTTTATTTCTAATGCATGACTGCAAGTCATGCATTTCCACTTCATGCATGAGATAAGTTCAGCCTGAAAAGAGACTGTTGGGCATCTCATAAATGCAGTTTAGCCTCCAGGAGCACACAACAGCAGCAGGAATATCTCATATTCTTTGGAGCAATGCAAGAATATACACAGTGCTAATGAGCTGCCTTCAAAATAATACAGGTAATTGTTTCTTTTTCTCTTTTCCAAAATGTAATTTGGGTTTGGTTTGGTTTGGTTTTTTTGTTAATTCTGTGAAATTACAAATCTATGTCCAGAAGATTTAAGTTTTGTGGAATTTAGACTTTTCTGGACAGGTCTATGCATTGTGGCTAGACTTGGTCTTCAAAACTGTGGCCAGAAATCAGAGTAAACCAATTCATAAATAGCTACTGGGAAGATAGTTCAGACAGGACAGTGAATGCTGGGAAAGACCATAGTTACTCTGACATACCCCTAAGATAATCTCCATGAGCACCTCAGTATTTCACTAGCAAACAACATTTCTTATTTTGGGCCTGTGACTCATAATTTCTTTGACAAACAACATGAGAAACCTGTTTAATTAAAAACAAAGGTAAAACTCATATGCACCATCTGTAACAATCTGTCATGAGCTTTATGCAAGGTCCTTGAAAAGAAAGACTTCTATCACAGCACACAATAATGCTACAAAGAAGGGCATCTCAGCAGCAGATCTTCTCTTGCCCAAGAAGTGTGGGAACTACATGTCAGGAATCATGTCCTCTGCTTCTCAGCCTCTCCAGGAACCTTTTCTACATCAGGTGAATCCCAGTCATGGTTTCAAGCACTTCTGAGCCAACATGCCTATATATGCCATAACCTGTTTTGAGCTCTCTGCAAGATGCTGCTCCACAAGTGGTTGATCCTGTAAAACTAATTTGCTTTTCCTGCAAAGCAGGCAAACACATGAAAAATGCCAGGATCGTTTAGCTGCCTCTGATGTGCCGGCTGTATCCACGCTGCGAGGTTCTGGAGAAGCATGTACCTCTGCTTTCGGAGAGCAGCTGCTCTTTGCCTGCAGCTGGTGGAGCCAGCTCCATCTGGAGACCAGATCAGAACCCATTAAGCACAGAGGTAGTAGACTGCATGGAAGTGGAGCTTGCAAGGCAGGGAGGCAGGCAAAGGCTTGGCTGCAAAATTTCACCTCTTGTAAAGAAAGGAAAGGGAAAGGGGGGGGAAAAAAAGCAACCCACACAGATTATTGAGCAATTGTTCCTGCATAGCCTCTCCAGTCTAATTGGTTTGGACACCACAGCTAATTTTCGCTCAGACATCTGTTAGCACACATTAGTGCATGTCATTAGACAGGGAAGCACAGATTAGATGGAGGGGCAGAGCTCAAAGGCCCTAGTTTGGGATGCTGGAACAAGCGAGAGGAAGGACAAGAGGGAGAAGATGTTTGTGCAGGGCTGGAATAGTTGGAAGGGGGTTGGAATAAAGGGGAAGGATTTGGCTAGCTCAGAACATTACTACCAAAGAGTTGCATATGTTTCACTCGCTTACCCATGCTACAAGCACACCCCTTTCATTTTACAGGCATGCCATAAAGGTCCTGGTCCTCACCAGCACAGAGGCAATAAAGACCAAGCTCTCAGGAGGAACCATAAAGTGTATTCTTCCACATTTTTGCCTTTTGCAGGTCCTGTGGTTATGACTGGACGTCTCAGAGACAAAAGAAAGGGACAAGAGAAAAAGAAAATTACCTTTCTCACTTCACTCCAGCACAGTGTCAGGTTGCTCTGGAAATGTTCTGTATGTGAAGCTTTACAAATATAATGAGTCCTTTCACTGGAGGACTATATATGAAAGGTACTGGCTAGAAGAATGGGACAGAAGGGAGATAGTAAGATGTCAGCAGACCAAATAACCTTCACAACATTCCTCAGGGCTGTTTTGTAGCCTATGAGTGGCTGCAGTTCATTTTTACGACCTGTAACACTAACAGGTCAGGGAGATGGTAATTTCAGCCCGGTTACAAGTGGGTGCACACCTAACCCACCACTTTGATACAGCCTAGTATGTCCACCAGTGAGAAAACATCCTCCTACTCAACTATATTTTTTTTCCCAGAACAATGTAAACCCTCCACCTACTGTCACTGCAGTAATATGGAGGGATGTGCTTAAATCCAAATCCAGCCTGCATAAGCAATACCTCAGCTGAAATCCCACAATGCAGTGTTCCCATCAGAAGTGGTGGCTGCCGCAGCCATCACAGGCTCTACATAACTTGGAAAGGAGTTATTTGGAGTTATATTTGTTCACGTACATGGAAGCAAAGGTAAAGATGAAGAGCATAATGAAGTTTCTCCGGGCGTATTTCTGGTTTCCCGCAGCTTTCCTGTGAAAGGTGGAGTTGCTGTATTGATTTGCTGATGTTTGAAAAAGAGTTGAGCTCATTCTTTCATGTTTTTGCTCCGCAGAGGTAATAAAGAGGCTTTCTTTCCTTTTAGGTCACACTTTGCACAAAATGCATGGGAGCCCTAATAGCCTTGAGGCTTTAACTCCTCCACCAACTGTGGTGGAAATTAGCCAACAGGATTCCAGGTTCAGAGGACTGACAGTCACCACGACTATGCAATATTAATTTCCTTTGAAACAACAAGCCAAAAGTTGATGAAACAGCCTTGTTCTGCTGTAACATGCTGCCTTGGAAGGAGGGAGAGGCAGGATTTTTCAACTGAAACTCCACTGATAGAGTGAAGAGGTCAACATCCATTATAGGGATGATACAGATGAAGGCAAACCTGTCAGTCATAGGATGAAAAATGAAGCCCTCACCTCCCATCTAGTGTATAGTACCTCTGCTTTCTCACAGTCAGTCTCATCCTCCATTCTCTTGCCTTGTTTTTGCTTTGGCATAGCTCAGCTGACATTAGAAGAGTTGCTCCCACACCTTCCCAGGGATCCTGCTCTGCCCGACTTTGACAGGCACGTCACTTCCAATTTGGAGGAGGACTGACACATAAACATCTGCACAGCCCTCTGCAAAATCACCCCTCTCATGCAAGCATCTGCCAGCTCAGAAACTCCATCCCACTAAACAAAGCACTGATCAGGGTGGTGTCAAGAGCCAATATCCCCACCCCAAATGGGTGACCCTCTGGAAAATGCAAAGCAAACAGCTCTCAGTCCAGCAAACGGCTGCAAAGGCACTCTGGTTTTGATCCTCTGATGAGACAGAAAACACATGGGAAGAGCTGCAAGACAAACCATAAAACTGATCAATTAGCCAGTGATCCACTCAGATTTGCTTTGTTTGCTCAGCAACTGCACAGCACACACAGGTATCTACCTGGACCATCAAGGGGAGCAGTTCCAGTGTGGCATCTTGCAGGATTGCCCCTCTTTTTGCTGTTGACCCCTTTTTGGGCATAACTGTCAGGGTTTGGTTTTCGGAGGGGTGCACAGAGTGCCCTGTGTGAAACAGCTCACGAGTCACCCCGTAATAGTCCCAGTTGGTCCCATCAGCTCTGCAACAGTCAGCACTGATCCACTCCACCCCAATGCCACAACAGCCAGTCAGAGGGGTCCCAGCCCTACTGCCCCATCAGGGGTAGAGAAGGGTGGCACGGTTGGGGCTGGGAACAGCTATTTGAGGAAGGCATGCTGTACTGAGGAGTAATTTGGAGATAAAGTAGTTATGGCGGACCCACACTGTAGCAGTGACATCCCTGAAGAGACTGCAGCCCATGGAGGACACAGACTGTAGCAGGAAAAGAGTAAGAAGGAAGGAGTCAGGGAAAAAAAGGGTAGGAAACCAGGAGCAACAGCAAGAAACTATGATGAACCAACTCCATCTCCTGCACTGCCTTTTGTGTCATGCAAGGGACTTAATGGGGCAGAACATAATGTGGTCAAAAGAGAGGGAGAGGGGTCTCCAGGTGGAAAGAGAAGTGTTGTGAGGCTCAGCCTGAGGAAGCACTTGGGAAAGTGGTTTCCCTCAGTGTTTGTTGCATTGTTTATCTTCTTTTGTTTCTTAATAGCCAAACAAGAAATTAAAAGTTTGTGCTAATGGACAGTAAATTAAATGAAGTTAATTTGCCCCACCAACCCCAGGCTGGTTTCCAAGACCCAGTCAGTATTGACAAGAGAAAACTTTATGTGGCTGCTCAAAGAATAGTAAGGTGAGGAAAGTCTGGGGTGTGTTCCTCCCCCTTACATTATCTACTTGGACACCATGGCTACCAAAGTCTGTGAAGTCCATCATGAAAGGGAACTGAAAATGGGGTTTGTTTTAGTCTGTGCCAGGGGCAGCCTTTATTCTATTGTGTGTCTTTCCACAGCCTGACTGCATGGGCTTCATTATCAGTGTTTATCAAGGACCTCAAAGAGTGCTGTTCAAGCCCTGTAATTCCTGCACTGGTGAAACACCTAATTATCATCCTAAATATATCCATGGAGAAATTGAGGCATTAATGAGGTAGGGCGGGGGAAGTGACTTACAGTGGGTAATATGAATGACTGACACACTAGGAAGGGTACCCAGCAGCAAACCCCCCTGGCTGGTACTGCAGCAGAAAGTGAAAAAAAAACCCCAGTAGAATAAAATTTAAAAAAAAAAAAAAGGACAACAGGAAGCAAGAGAAGGAAAAGGAAGAAATAAATGCAAGATGAGAAGGAGAGAGCACACAGAGTGAGGAAAGCTGTCAATGAAAAAAAAAAAGCTGCTTCAGTGCATGCCAAGCAAGAAATGGAAGTGACAGCCTGAGCTGCAGAGCAAAAAATGCCCCAAACTAAATGGGAAATAGCCAGAGTGGCCTACCATAACTTCCACAGTCGAAAACAATTTGTATTTGGGATGCGTGTAGAGGAGGCAGGAATCCCTCTGACATTTGCATGCCTCAGGGCTTCCCTGAAGGGCATGTTTCCATTGGCAAGGAGAGCATTTGGGACAGTTGGATAAAATGCTGTGAACAAGGCTTGCAGCATTTAACCTCCATTAGGAAGTAACAATTTACTCACTTGCTACCAGTTACCAGGTGCCAGGGCTGAATTACACGGGAGACTTTAAAGGAAGGAGCATCCATACATTATCACAGCAAACAAGTCAGTGTGACTTCGTTCAAGGGTATCATCCACCCTGGAACCTATTTCACATCTCGTTGGCCAGCTGAGTGAGAACTGATTGTACACACTCCCTTGTTTCTCTGTCTCCGTGTATGGTAGAGGAAGATCCCAATTCATTAAAGGAAACAGAGCGAGGTAAAGACCTAAGCCTCTCCTTGTTAACCTCCTCTAGAAAAGTAGATTCCTACAAAACCAGGAGTCACTTAGAGATCTTTTGCTTTTCCTCAATCTCTCCAGTATTATGGCACAGCAGTGACATCACAGAATCTCTGATGTAATCCCTCTGCTACTTAATTAAACTCTGTGAAACGCAGAGGTTGTCTCCACTGTCCTGCTGCACTCAAGGTCATTCTTCTATGTCTTGCCCCTGCATGCTCCCCATGACACAGATTCTGGCTGGGTTTTCCAGGTACACAAAGCAGACTAGCTCCCCACATGTGTATTTTTCAGACACAAAATAGAATCATAGAATCATTTAGGTTGGAAAAGACCTCTAAGATCATCGAGTCCAACCATTAACCCAGCACTGCTAAGCACACCACTAAACCATGTCCCCAACTGCCACACCTACACATCTTTTAAATATCTCCATGGATGGTGACCCAACCACTTCCAGAGGCAGCATGTTCCAGGGCTTGACAACTCTTTTGGTGAAGAAATTTTTCCGATTATCCAATCTAAACCTCCCTTGGCGCAACTTGAGGCCATCTTCTCTTGTCCTACCCCAACCTTGCTACAACCTCCTTTCAGGTACTTGTAGATAAGGTTCCCCCTGAGACTCCTCCAGACTAAATAACCTCAGCTCCTTCAGCTGTTCCTCATCAGACTTGTGTTCCACATCCTTCACCAGCTCTGTTGCCCTTCTCTGGACACACTCCAGCACCTCAATGTCTTTCTGGTAGCCACGGGCCCAAAACTGAACACAGTATTCAAGGTGCAGCCTCACCAGTGCCATGTACAGGGTGGGTGATCACTGCTCTAGTCACATCATCACATGGCCTCTCCTTGCCTGTCCTACCGTTCAAGTAACAGCCTTAGTACCATTGGCACTTCTTCCTGGGATATTCCTCCAATGTGAATCTCTCTGGAGATAAAAAATAGGATGGTTAAGAACAAGAGAATGGTATTTAGACTGAAATTGGGAGGAAGCTGGCCATAAGAACCCTTGGTTTCTGCTACAGCCTTCCAGTTGGAGCAGAAAACACCACCTGCTTGTGCAGTGGAGCTTTGTATGTTTATTACAGTTACCTGTGATAACATGGGATCACTTCTGAAAACCTGTCAGGTGCATATCCGAGTCTACAAGCCTTCTGTAAGCAACCTTACAAGGAAAGAGTTGAGGCTCAGAGAATACACCCCCCCAGCTACTCGGAAGATGGATGCGTAACACAGGATTGGATCTAGATACCCCAAATATAGGTACCAAGCACAGGAGTGACTTTCCTCTCTACTCTAAAGGAGAGCAAAGCCTACTTTCCCTCCTGCCTCCCTCTGTCTGCTCAGTCAGGCTAGCCTTGGCTTTCCCACTGCCTTGTACCAGAAGCGGCCACTGCAGTTCCCCACCGAGTATTTTAGCAGGAGGAGTGCTGCCTGCTTGCATGCTGACTGTCACGCACAGTTTGTTTGCTCTGCTCCTGTACTCAGTGATGGGGTGAAGCTTGCCCACAGCTGGTGTAGCAGTATGAGCCAGGGATGGCCCAGCTGGCAGAGGAGCTGTACCTCACCTTCACACTTGATGAGAAGGCAGAGCCAGGGAATAGGATGACAATGGCAGCTGGAAGCCAGCTGTGTGCGCTGCTCTCCTGGCCAGCCTGGGTTCCTCCTCTCCAAATCCCACAGCCCACAGCAGGAGGTGTGCAGCCATTATAAGACACATTATATTGCAATGCCTTCAGGCACAGAAACTCTGCCAACAACTAGCTATTTACTCTGGAGAAACAGTGAGAATGCAATTCTTTTTGCTTTTCTTTCCCTTCCTTTTTTTGCCCTGTGGATGAGGTGCAACCTATTTTTTAACCTATTTAAAGGCTTTGATTCTGCTGTCTGTCACAGTATTTGACCATGACAGTCAACAGTAACAAGGAAGTCCCTAACAGTCTTCTTGGAGCCCAAGACATATTGAAGCAAGCCTAACATAAGGACATATTTACTTCCTTCTCTTCTTTGTATTAGTAGTTGATCTGCAATGGTTTTGAGAGCAAACCCAAATATGTGTGTGCCCTTTGCACCTCAAACAAGGAAGAGGTCAAGCCTCTCAGGCAGTCCAGTTCCAAAGGATAAGAAAAGAGGACTGGGATTGTATTGTCAAACATCAGAAGATCTGGCCTTACCAACCCCAAATCTCACAGGAAAGTGGAAACACACTACAGGAGTTGCTTGGGGAGCTATTTTCCTGATCATTCCTGGGCCTTACTGCTGACACTATACTACTGTATGTGTGAAGAGCTCCAGTTAAGCATCTGGAGATGTATTTCTTTAGGCCATGAGCTGCTGAGAGTTCTACTAGCTCAAGAAAGGGGATCCTTTGTCATCTATAAAGAGCCTAAACCCTTTAAACTCAAAAGACATAATTGCAATACTAATTTCCACCCTGGACTTCAGCAATGTAATGGTCAAACTGAGTCAAGTCCTAACAGTGTGCTAGGCTCCCTTCCCTGGGGTGAACGTTAGGTGGGTAAACCCTTGAGGACAGATAGGCGACAGAGGAAAATGCTTCTTCTAATAATACACAAAACTAGCTGCATGTCTAGGCAAAGTTTCCTCTGATGCATAAAATAGAAGAAGAACTTCTAGTGTTCAGCCAAAAAAGGACTGGGAGCACCTCCCTAGTGATAGACTGCAATGAGGAAGAAGCTGTTTTGTCTCAGGTTATTTGAAACCTTTAATGCTGATCCAGTTCTCCTCCTGCTTGCACAAACATAACACTGTTTGCTCTTCCAGAGACAATCAGAATCAGGCTGTTGGTAGAGGCATAAACACAATTTTCTTAAGAAAACAAGCTACAGCAGAACTTATATATCAATTTTAAGCTGGTAAAGGTGGTGGTGGTAATTTACTCTCCTAAAACAAGACATTTAATGTAAATGCATCCCTGAAAGTGTTCAAGGCCAGGTTGGATGTCGCTTTGAGCAACCTGGTCTAGTGGAAGGTGTCCTTGCCCATGGCAAGGAGGTTGAAATGAGGGGATCTTTAAGGTCCCTTTCAACTCAAACCATTCTGATTCTATGAGTCTATTATTTTTAACCTAACCCTTCCCCTATGAATAGAGAGTAATTTTGAGAGGTCCATTCATTCCAAGCACTTCCAAGACTACCTCAGGTTAGATACCTATTAAAAGCATACAGTTCAGTGAGGTATGTCCCACCCAAAATTTGTACAGTCACATAGCTTGCACTGACAATGTGCTGAGGATGACCATAGCAGTGTCCTCACCAGTTCAGTCCCCTGGGATCTGAGTAGAGTGGGCAAAGCCAGGTGCTGGTATCACAGTTCATCAACAGCCCCAGACATGATGAACCATATCCAGGGTCTATGCAGGAATACAAGGTCAGAGACAAAGTCAGAGATGCGCTACCAACCACTCAGGTCCAAGGTCCATCCGAGAGGTGATACCAGAGACACAGCTGAAGATGGGCACACCTAATACGCAGATCCAGACCTGAGCTCACATGGAGACCATGGCCAGAGGGCAAGTGGATACCCCTGCAGAGACTGGTCATGGTCCAATTAGTGCAATCAGGTAAACAATGCATTTTCTGAAGAAGTGGCTCCCGGTAGGGAGGAAGATGTCAGACCTGTCCAGGAAACTGAAGAAGGCATATGACATCTCCATCACTATCCCAGCATCAACTTCTGTGTTAATAAAAATATCCAGCGGGGATGCATTCAGTTATACTAACGTCTTTCCACACTAAAAGTATAGTCAGTTGGAGCATTTTATATGCAGAATGACTAATTGGAATGAGCTGTGCAATTTTCAGCTTAAACCAGCTCCTTTATGCTCAACATCCGCCCAACATCTAATGATACAGTTTATATTTTCATTGAGGATTCAGCATCCGGGCAAAACAGACAAAGCTTTACGAGTCTTCACTCTAAGTCAATTAGAATTTAAATGTAGGTCGAATGCTAGGGAGAAGAATGGGACCTGCAGCAATTCAGATCTCAGATGTTCATGTACTCTAGAGACAGAAGAATCATTTGCACACTCATTCTATCTTCCAGAGCTGGGGGCATTCGGAAAGGCAGGTTTGTTCTCTGCTGCATATCTAATAGTGTTTTGGCCAACTAGTCTTTAAAGTTTCTAGGAAATGACTTTTCTACCTTTGCCCTTGGGAGGCTATTTCACAGCTGAATACATCCCATTCCTGATCTGCCCTTGCTAGTCCTAGCTATGACCTCCATAGAGAAGTACACAACTTCTTTAAGTATTTGGTGACTCTGATTGTTGTTTGAGGGTGATTTTGCACCTAGAGCCAATCCAGCACACCCCAGTATTGGTCCAGAAAACAGGAGGAGCAACTTCTGTGAAGTCAGTGAAATTGCACTGATATAAACCATCTCTCAAACACTACATGAACACAAGCATGCACACACCTATGTCTGTCATCCACTACCAGAAGTATGACTTCTAATCTGAACTATTTTCTCTTTGTCCCATGCTCCACTCTCTCTGCTGCTCATTAAAAATCGTCTCTTCCACCTACAATGGTGAAGAGTCAGCAGGCTGCTCAGGTAGCATTTGCTAATGGGAACTGACAGCCTGCCACCATTTTCTGAAGGCTTACATTTTTGATACCTGACTGTCTTCCAGCCTGACTAATTCTGTGGAAGACTTTTATCACAGGGAGACTGACCTCAGGCAGAAGACATTTTGTGTCACTGTGAACAAGTGAAATGAAGACACAATGGGGATGGCAAGAACTCACTAGCAGCAAAAGGGAAGGAGATGAAAATTGATGTATGGTAAAAATACCTGCTTTGCCATGGCAGGTAACTCAGTGATTGGTACTCTAATGAACAAACTCACTGAAGAACCTGAACTGTGGCATACTTTGAGACCCTGTAAGAGGCAACATTAATTGTTGATAAACTAAAATACTAGTCAAGTTACGAGAGGCATTTTCCCACTGATTTACAACAGTGTGGATCCAATTAAAGAGTTCCTCTGCCAGCTAGTGCCTCATGAGGTTCATAGGATGCCTCACAATGGCTTACGGGGACACAGTCTGGAATACTTCTGCACTTGGGTTTTGGCACAGTAATTTTTACTACATTTTACTGCAGAGATATGGAAGCAAAAGAAAAGTTAAAATGTTCACAGCACGGATACCTGTTCATACTTAGAGAAACTAAACAATGCTGTTAGTGTATTTCCCTGCTGAGGTGCTGTGCCCCACAGGAGCTTTAGTCTGGAGGGCTCTCTATTCTCTCTTTATTTCCCAAGCTCAACATCCCTGGCTGAAATATGTTCTTCAAGATACACTTCAATCTCCTCTCCAAGTGAAAGGCACATCCTTCTCAAGAATCACAATTTCTTCCCATTCCAAGTTTCTGAGGTTGCCATGAAAAGAAAAAGCTTTTCATAAAAAAAAAAAAAAAAACTACATTCCTTCTCTCCCTGTAGGGTGTCAAGTGTGCCCCAGATATACCTTTCAAATAAATCAGGTCATGCTGCTGTTAGCTTTATAGTACTGGGTTGGAATGCTCCCCAGAAGGCATGACTGGACAGCTCCTTGCATCAGTGGTCTGAACCTTCCCTTCCAGAATAGGCCAATGGCTGAGCATACCAGATCAAGGAGGAATAGAAGCTACAAAAAAACCCCAAACCAACAAATAGGGGCTATAGCATCCAAGACAATTTTCTATTTCATATGTTCCCTTCATGTCAGACCCCTCACATGCATTCTGCCTGAGTCCCCTCTAGATCCTAAGAAGCCTTCCTGCAAGTAAACCTTACGTATAGTCAAGCAACTGCCTATTGTGGGCAGCTCCACATCAGAAATTTCAGTGACAACAGGTATAAGCCCTCTATCTCCACTGAGACCTCTGCAGATAGATGAATGCTTTAGACACTTCCCCCTCACCTGAATGTGTCTGCATTGTACTTAACCCTTGTGTTCTGCAATTCTCCTTTACATCAATTATTCTGCCTTGCCCTATCTGCTGGATTAATTTACTTCATTCCCAAGGAGACATGATGTCTCTTAGGGGGTCTTCTGGCAGATGTACCCTTACAAATTCTTTTCCTCAGGTTGGGTGACACAATCAGTAGACTCCGTTTGCCCTCAGTAGCTGCTAATGAGTTTGCAACCTCTCCCCAAGATTCAGTGTTCACTATTTCATTAGTGGGCCAGCAGACATGTAGCAACATCTATGGCGCACCAAATGGTGGGATTTTCTTCTTTAAAGATGGGCTGTAACAATCTTTGAAGAGGCCAAGTGTCCTGTAGCAGCAATGAATAAGGAATAACCAAGTGGTTGAGTAGAGCTGCAAAGCTGCAATTCAAATTCATACAGTGCTGAGGGAGGCCCATCTCTGGGACAGTGGTTTAAGCTCATCTTGAGATATGGGAATTAGGGCTAGCACAGAAGAGAAATTGAGATTTTTGTATATTACCCAACACTGTTCACTCATCATCCAACATACCCTAATTGCTTCAGTATGTCCCTGCAAAACAGAAACTGAGAGTGACTTGGTAAGAGACAAAGACACAGATTTAAGATGTACAAAGAAGCAGTCGTCCGATAATGATGACCAGCTGTCACAGGCAGCAAAAACCTCCTGGCAATTGGCACCGGTGAATTTTCAAATACCCGCTGGTTGCTGCTACCCCATTAATCGTGGGCACTTTGCCCAGTCTACATTCCTGAACAGCTTTTTTCTTCTGTTCCCCCTCTCTCTTCCTTACAGACTTCTAACACAGTTAATAAAAAATTTATCAGGGCAATGAAATAAACACCAATTTGATTTGATCTGGGAGCCAAAGAGAGGAGAGTTTCTGCTGTTCAGGTGCAGACTTGAGAGTTTTTGCAATTGCTGTAAGAAACGTGCCCACAAACCCAATAGGATTGAATAAATGGAGACGGAGAAATGTTTTATGTTTTTTGGGTTTTTTAAGGGAGTGGAAAGGGCTGGAAGGGAGACCAGTCAGCAGTGTGGTCTTGGACCCCAGGAGGAAGAAGGTAACACTTTATAGGGAAATCCACAGGACTTTGCAGCACCAGAGACGGAAACAAGCACAGCAGCACCCAGCACTCATATGCAACGGGCACTGCAGCTTTCCAAGAACTGTGGGTGCAAGTGAATAAATATCTGGAGTTTCTTTTTTAAATCTTATAGAGTTCTACCTTCAGGGAGAAGAAAAAAGATACTAAAAAACACTTGGGTCTAACACTAGCGATATCTCAAAGGAGTTCAAGGACTAGAGAGTCGGGGCGACATGAAATCCAGGAAACAAATGGAGTACCCTGGAATAATTTGGGCTAGAATAGCACTACTCATCTTGTGAGAGATTTAGCCTGTGCCTCAGGCTATGCTGGGCTGGTGGCAGGAAGTGCAGAAATCTTTTCAGGGGAGTCCCTTACCCTCTGGCACTGTGGGAAACAGCAGGCAAGAGTATCGAATCAAGGAGATAGCAACCTTCCACTGGGAGAGCTTGTATGAATTTACGTCAGGCTTAAGCAAGAGATTTGGAGGGGAATGCAGCTGCCCATTGCAAGGACAGGTAAATATGCCAGGGTTTATAACTGAAAGCATTATCCAGTGAAGAGCAGATTATAGACTAAAACAAAAGGTATTGTTATACTATTTAATGTCACACAGTCCAGGTTATGACAAGAGGAAGAGTCAACACCTGTCAATGCAGCTGAGGTCACAGTATTAGATTGTGGCTAATACCAGAGTCTCTAGAACTAGTCTTTTACATGGTTTCATCTTTCCTGCATAAACATGCAGGGTGGATTCATGTCACCAAATTTTAGGCATTGAAAAGTTTGCTGTGTAAATCTAAGTTAGTCATTCACATTCCTCTTGTAGTGCAAAGTAACAGGGACTTCTAGAGGATGATCCATCACATTATCTCAAGAGAGACAGCAGAAAGAGTAAGATGCAACAGACTACAGATGAGGGCCAGATGACTAGCTTAGATTTGTGCTACTAACACTCAGATGTCTAAGATTAAGTGTGATGAATCTCACCTGCAGTACACCGCTTCTGTTGGCATGACTAAATGTCCATACAGACAAGAGATGCCACACAGTAAGAGAGTCACACTTAGACTAAATGACAGAGATGTGTATCTCTGGACTTGAATTTTAGTCCTGCCTTTGACAGGACCCCTGTGAAATTATTTAGCAGAACCATCTAATGATATGTTTGTTAAAATAAGGTGAGCTTTTATGACCTTGAATGGCAATGCCTATACTGTAAATGTGGTTTGTTCTCTTTTGCTTCAGAGAGCAGATCACAGTCCTTCAGTTTTACTCCAGTCCTTTGGACAGCTATGTACAAAAACATGAGATCACTTCCAGGCTCTTTCCCAGAATGAACTAGTGCATCTCCTCTCAGAGGAGGAAAAGGCACAGCTGATATGGACAGCATGCTCTCAACATGCAGATAATGCCAAACTTGGCTTCCTCAACCAGTGAAAGTCCTCCAACACCAACTCCACAGTCCCTGGGCTTTCAAATTCCTCCATACTTTCTTGTGCCACGTAACACCCACTCTTGGCATCACGTTATAAAAACATCAGTCTGCCAGACTGTGTCCCACTCCTTGCATTATTTCAGGCACTTTTAATCAGAAAACAAAACAAATCAAGCAACCAAAAAAAGAAGTATGTCTCAGGGCCACAGGATCATCACAGTGAGCACAGAGGAGACCAGCCCTCCTCTCCCCACCAGTGCCCAATGTAGTGTGCACATGATCTATCTATTCCAAAAAGTAGAACCATCAAGTGGCATGAACATGAGCCAGTCTATGCCACCTGGCCTGAAGTCTAGGGCCTACCCTGATACTACCCACAGAGGGTGTATAGGCAAAACCAAAAGCAGGTGTCAACCTGAATTGCAAAGGTGGTCCACAGACTTTGCACAGCTATAAATATTCTCCTGGAATACAAGCATGCCATGAATTATGTGAAACATATTCACAGCAGTTAAAAACAGCAGCAGCAGCAGCAGTCACTGCCACTCTCTTAACACTCCCTTCAAAGAGGTTCATGAGGGATGGTCTCCCTATGAACTCTGGTTCTTAACCTCATTCCTGTAGGTCAACAGGTGGATTAATCTTTCAGGTAAAATCATGAATTGGGAGCTCTATGCATTCATAATCCCTAAAATCATAGCTGGATTTGTATAGTCAAGGTCATAAGGCTTCTACCTTGCACAATCTGTTCTGTAGCTATTTGGGGAGATTTACCATACTTCTCAAAGAATTTATTAAGGTTGGTTTTTTTTTTTTTTTTTTTTTGCATTCAAAACAGGAACATACCCAAAAGTCACATTCCCATCAGTTTAACAAGGGGACAATCATTTTGAAGAGGCTTTCCAGACTACAGCTGTTGCTGCAGCACCTGCGTGAGGGCCATGTGGAATTGAGGTTTAGGATCTTGCTTCTTGGCTTCTGTCCCTGCAAAAGGCTCCTTACTCAGTGAGTTTCACTTTGCCTGTCTACACTTAACACATTAATGGATATACTTGCTATGTACTAAAGCCAAGAGCTGAACGTCCCAGCTAAGAAAACATAAGTAGATGTCCCCGTTCCCCACTAACTCGGAATACAGTTTACAGCACTCTAGCCCTAACACAGAATTTCTTCTGGTAGCATAGTTCTCATCTCCTCTTGCAGAGAATTTTCTCCATGCAGCCAGCAGCCAGCTTGTGATCCCCCTTCCAGGCAGAGTGCTACTAACCTTCCTTATGCCCAAGCCAACCATGGGCAGATGCCCCAGACCCACCACATCACCTGCACCCCGTGCAGAGCTGAGTATCCATATGCTGCGAAAACAAACTCAGTGACCTTGCAGCCTGAGCATCTCATAAGCTGAGGGCACCTAAAGGTGAGATGCCATTACGTTACAATCATTGCACCACAACAGTCCTTTCCCCACACATTCAAAGGGAGTGTCTTCTTACCTTATTAAAGGCAAAAGGCTTTTCTTACACTACTGATAGAGAAGACTCAGAAAGGAATAAAAAAAAAAAAATAGGCTGCCAGAGACCCAATTTAAGCACCTCAAAATTAATGAGTCATTCCAATTAAATTATTTGCCCTAAATTAAAACTTATCACCAAAATCCAATTCTCATTTCATTAAAGAGGACCTCCCCAGTTATCAATTTCTTTTTCTCTGCAGATTTTTATTTTTTTTTAAAGGTAACCTTCACAGAATGGGGAAAAAAATGTAGTTGTAGTGTACTTTTCTGTTTGAGGACCCCCAAAAGTTTTATTTTTTTAAGAACTGTTCCTCATTCTTATATGTCCACAGAATAAATTAAGACATTTCTAGAAGATTTTATGAAAGACTTCTGAAGCAGAAGATCATGCCATCAAACAGACAATGTAAGGGAAATCTGATACATGAAGAAGGAGGGAATTTTAACAGTAGTGTTCCACAAGCCTCAGCAGTCTCTGCCTTTTGATATCAGAACGGAGAAAGCTCACAACCCCCATCTGGGGATCTTCAAAGACCCCTTCAGGAAAAGGCAGGCAGACAAATGATGGCACTCCCAATGCATCCTTAAGAAACAATGTGGTCTTTTGATTGCTTTCTGAGACTTTCACACACCATTACAACTCCTCAAGCAGGGCTTGGTTCCTGCTGCCCACAGGTCTGCCCACTGACATCCTGAGCTGTGACAGGCAGAGACCCAGAACTGCCAGTGACAGCAGCCATGTGCTTTTGCATCCTCAGACTGCCAATGCAAACCTTTGTTTCCTTCCCAGGAACAACCTTTTTCCTGTTTTCTGTTGGAGATTAACACTTTTTAACCTAATATTTGTTTTTAAAAGACATTTTCAAAAGCTGTGGTTGGGTTTTGAGAAAATGCTCACCGTCTGAATACTCTGTAAATGGAAGCCATATGTCTAAGTATCTGTTTCTTTTTTGTCTGTTTTGTTGTGTGCACATTTGGCAAGTTATTTTTCTGCCTTAACTATCACATCTCAGGCTTTATTAAATGAAACTGCTATTCTGTTATTTTTGTGTTTTTTTTTTTTTTTTTTTTTCTTTCCAAGCAACCAACTACTGACATTTTAGCAGCTATACAGGAAATGTGATATTAAGTAATTATTTTCTCAGAATGTTTCTTCACTTTCTGGTGAGTAAGGAGCTGCTACTGGGCAGCAATTCCAATGTTTCTAAAGATAAAAAGAAGAGCTGGAGCTCTGAAAAAGCCATCAAAATCCAAACCCTGAAAACCTGTTACCTAAAACGATTTATCATTTGTTGTTTTTGTGGAAAGTAGCTGGAGGCTTATCCTACAAGGCATAGCTTGCATACGCACCAAAAAGACAGACTATGCATCCGTTCAAGAGTGATGAGGGCCAGCAACTGCACAGAGATAAATGGTAGGAGCACACAGTTCCTGGGCATCAGCTGGGGCCAAGTTCCACCATACAGACACAATGATGGGGTAGGAAGGCACAGCACAGAGACCATGCCTACCTGCTTTTCTCCACCCTTCAAATCCTCAAGGCACTTTTAAAAGGGCAGTCTCATTGTAAAAATACCATCTCCTTGTTCCCTTCCCTGAAATGTTGATTTCTTTCTTTCTGTATTTAATTCATATGAGAGAGTAAAATTGAAATCTTTTAAGGTAGGAAAGAAATTTCCTTCTTTCTGTAAGTCTTGATGTTATTTTTGAACTGCTGGCTCAATATAGGTTTATTTTACAATCTGTTTCTAGCCAATTCCAATTTCAGATGAAATCCTGGCTCCAATGAAGCAAAATTTAACTCAATGGAATCAAGATTTTGATCCAGGTTCTCATCCACTAACAGACAGCTACAGTGAGTATACATAGTAACACAGCAGCCAAAACCAAAGAACATGAGCTGGTGGACCCCAGGAATCTGGAAGCTCATCCCATATGGAGTTTTGAGCATGGCAGATTTGCAGTATTGACTCCACTGGCACCAAAGAAATAAGAAAAAGAGACAAAAGGAACACACTGTTCCACGAACACTGGAATTCACAAGGCCTGCTTTACCACAGTGATGTGCCTTAGCTCCTGAAGCTTCATATGCTGGAAAACCTTCAAGAGTCCTTGACTTCTTTTAGGCAAGGTGGCAAACTGCCAGCTGGCATGTGTGTGGCTCCAAACCAACCTGCAACCACAGAGCCTTTCACACATCCCAGTGGTAAGGGATGCAGAACACAGCGGTCCGCTGGGAGCATTTGAGGGGTTCTTGTTGGGGCAAGGTCATAGCAGGCACGAGGAGTGCTGGAGTAAGCTGAGCAGAGGACTGCCGAGCAGAGGACTGCCAAGCAGAAAGGCAAACAAACAGCATAACCATATAAATAAACCTCTACACACTTCTTGTTTCCTTAGGAAGCCAAACTACTCTCAGTACCTCTAGGGTTTGGATATAATAAAAGACCAACTGAGCGAACCACAAATCTGGCTAATCTCAACCTGGCAGTATTTCTTTCAACTGAAAGGAAGAAAATAAAATGGACAGTAAAGCTATGGAAAAGGTTGAGCTGAGACAGAGAAACGTGGAGCATAATTAACCTTAGCTTTCATTCACATCACAAGTAAAGAGACAAGCTGATCCTAAAGTTTCTGATGGAGACTAGCTATAGCCTTTCTCATTATTTTGTGTTAGAAATCCAAAGCTTCAGATCAGATTTTTTTGAGAATTTAAAAAAAAAAAAAAACCAACAGATTTTTTTTCTCATTTTCAAGCTACTCAGCAGTTACAGGCCTGCTATATAAAATAAATAAGATATTTATTCCTGATTATACTAACAGGTTTTTTCCTACAAAGAGATCTCAAGAGGATGTGTAAAAAAAAAAAAAAAAAATTATTCACTCACTACTGACAAGGCACAGTTCATGCTGAGGGGAATAGAAAATGGGAATCTATGACCTAGGATGTCCAAGATGACATATCCTGTTTTGGGCAAATTGGGTCAAATTTTAAGACTCTCAACAAGTCAAGGCAACCTTATTGTGCTACCACAGCTCTTTTTCAGCAGTGGGAGCAGAAACACACTTGGCTTTAAAACTGATGGTTATTTGCACTCTCTCAAGGGTTGGTAGACTTGGTGGTGGGACTAAGTTTTTGCCGTGTTTAGAGCTGAGATAAAAATACTGCCTCTACTCCCTGTTTTACAGTCCAGGCTGAGACTTGGGACTGCAGACTGAGACCGTCCGACTGAGAAATAACAAGGTAAAATCTTTCAAAGCACTGGTCTGAACCTAGAATCAGCTGATCTGACAAAATCACACAAAATCAGCTGATACTGCTCTGAAGGAGACCACTCAAGCTAAGCTGATTTATATCACTAAGAACTTCAATTATCATATGAAGATCCTTCCTCCCAGCCATAGGAAAGCATTCCATGTATTTTGTGCTATACTTCTTTCACCAAAATGAGTAAGCATTTTTTGAAGTATTCTGTTTTTGTCTCCTGCCTGCACCTGCAAAGCAAGCAGCAAAATATTTCCAGAAAAAACTCTTGATTTATGCACTAGGAAGTGCTAAGATCCAACCAATATAACAAGCCAAAGCCTATGCTGCATAGCAACATTCCAGCCTTGCCTGGAGATAGGAAAACAGAAGTTAAGACGCATCAGAACACCATGGGGAGGCAATAAAAATACTATATGGGGAGTGGAAGGAAATTCCTTGATAACCTGTGAAACACCTGGTGCATTTTCCTGCAGTTTATGAGTTTGCCAAAACAAAACAGTACAGAAAACCCAGAAAAATTGTCACCAATACCACTGTGTGCCTGACATTCTGGAATTATTTTGCTGGTAGGAAATTAAGGTCCATGGTAACAGCAATAAGGGTGCAGCAATATCTAACATCCTTCAGTTACCAAAGTTTATTCCCTGCTCTTTCACCTTATTTTCCCCATCAAACTGATCTGCTGTCACTTCCTTCCAAGCATACTGGACTTGTCTCTTCCAGTCCTTGCAGTAACCTGAATTTATCTTGTCCTTCCAATCTTTTTTTCCTCCTCCCCCACCATTCCCACTAAAATGATCTTTTTTTCCTACTTCCCTGAAAATTCATATTCCCATGTTATCTCATTATTCTTTACAACAGCATGCCATATATGCTGTCATTTTCCGATTAGAGCTATGTCCTGAAAAGCACAAGGTGGCCTGTGCTTGTTCTTACCTACTGCATACTCTCTGGAATGAAAACGCTACAGTGTTAGTGCTCGGAAAGATTGCTCTGATTTCTGGGCTCTGCACCCACAAAGCAGGGAAGCCAAAATCTCTCAGAGAACAGCATCTGACTCCGACATCGTTACTGCGTAGCTGAGGAAAAATAGCTTCAGCTCTCTTCAAGCCACTCCCAGAGCTGGCTGAAGAGGTGGGAAGTCCAGGCATGCCAGGGGAAGGTGGGCTCCCATCACAGACCTGCTGAGCTCAACACCAGCCTGGCTCCCATCTCCCAGCAAACCACTGCAAGGACTGACAGCCACCAATGATGTGTTCTGGCAGGGAATAAACTCCAGTGAGGATTGACTGAAAGAGATCTGGAAAGGCTTGGAGGATTCATGGCACCAAATGGACTGCTCATTCTGGGCTCCAGCCAGGCGAGGGATGATCACATTTCCATTGGTCAGCTCACTTGATGAATTCTGGATGGCTATGTAAGGATGAACTGGACTGTGCATGAGAAGAGCCTTGTCTCCTCACTGATGACAAAGGGAGTCCAAGACAAACCACTGCAATGGTAACATCTACATTTGGTTGGAAGAACCCTGCCCTGGCTCACTGGGGCTCAGGTCCCAGGCTGGTGACCAGCAGAAGTTATCACCACTTGGTGTCTGACTTCAGGTTCCTAGAATACACACTCATGTGCCTTGCTTCAGTTCTGCTCAGAACGCCTTCTCACAGTCCCATAGTCTAAAACATCAACTTTCCCTATTACCGTCCTCAGAAACGAGGGCAAGGGCTGGTCAGATCATATAATCACAGAATTGTTTAGCTTGGAAAAGCCCTCTAAGATCATGAAATCCAACCTTTAACCCAGCACTGCGAAGTCCATAACTAAGCCATGTCCCTAAGTGCCACACCTACACATCTTTCAAATACCTCCAGCTATGGTGGACAACACCCTCTCTCTTCAGCCCTGCACCCAGCTCTTACCAAGGGGCTTGCTACCAGAGTAGTTTGCACACTGGGGAAGCCAGATGGGCCTCATCTCCTTTCTGGATAAAGGATCTCTCTCTGCTGTGCTGTACCAGTCACCAACACAAAGTCCTTTAATTTCAGGAGAGTGGACTGAGTGGGGGCACAGCTAATCTACTCATAGAGTTAAATAGTAAATTTTCTGTGGTTAAATCCCAGCAACAACAAACACATCTTTATATCACTTTGAAACTATGACTAGTGATTCTGAATCTTTGCAAGAAAGGAGCTCTACAAAGGCTCATATAATGGAGAAAGGCTACATCCTGTGCTTCTTTTCACACATTAATGCCTATCCATTAGAAAGAAAACTGTAAGATTTGGCATTAGCTGCTATGCATTTGACTTTGGGCTTGTGATTAGTGCTGGGCCGTAAACTAGCATTCCTCTTTGTGAACATTTGCTGCTGACATTTCCAAATTTGTTTTTGTTTTGCCAAATGACAAAGCCCTTTAGATTTCTTTTTTCATGAAATAAACATTAAACCAAGGGAGAGCCCACATTGTTTGAACAGCCAGTAACTGAGAATCACAAGAAATGTTAATGAGTCTGCAGGAGTCCCAGGCTCTGAGCAAAAATGTGAACATGAGTTCTTCATACCTCAGCTGAATGCTCAAGCTTTTAGATAGGCTGTGGCAATGCTATACCCTTTTGTCTTCCCAATTTTGACTACAAAAAAGCACCTCAGAACTTTGAAACCCTCCTGATAAAGTTAAAATTTAGAAGTCAAAATCCATGGAATGTTTTGGTTTCACTGAAATGTTCCAAATCACCTCCATTGACAATGATGCCTAGGTGTAAAGGCTCTGGACATCAAACACAGCAACCATCACCTGCTTCCTCCTAGAGTTACTCCTTTAGGTTGACTTGGACAGGTCTATGTCTTTATTAAAGAACTTTTAAACCCTATGCATGCTAAAATCACTGTGCCCTTGTGCCAGTGATGCTGATGGGACAAGTAAGGATTGCAGGGATTTCTCTATTGATAATTAATGCCTGAGAAGGGCATGAGGATATAGCCCTGAAAGAAAAAGAACCCAAGGTAATGCTGGGAAAGGGGCAGCCACTGTGTACCTGTTATGACTCAGTTCTCCTGGAACAAGTCACTCAACATACCGGAATAAATGATTAAACGTCCCATTTATATGCACCGAGAGGATAATAATAGAGTAAAGGAAAAAAATAAGCAAGGTACTTTTGGCAAGCACATATCATGCCATCTCAGCCTCATTTCCTTTTTGTAGGATATCTGGAATAGCAGATTATGCAGAAGCAGGATGTGTGACTATGTGATATATCTTCACTTCAGAAGACCTGACAGTCTTCAACAAGCTAAGAGAATATGGCAAATGTTAAATCACCATCAGGATGCTTCAAAGAGCTGCAATCAACAGATCAATATCCACCAGGGATGGAGGTTTTTGTGGGCTCCTACCACAGTCTGATTTTGTGTCCTGATCTCTACAATACTTTAATTAACACCTTCATGATGGAACAGAACGAAAGGCAACTGACTTTTGTTGATGACATCAAGGTGGGGGCAGTTGCAAGTGCTTTGGAGACCGGGATCATTGGTAAACTGAAGAAGCAGTCTCCATGGAGAAACCAACCCGATGGCATTCAACAACAGTGAGCACAAAGCACTACACTCAGGAAGGGGGCGGAAACAATTAATGTTCAAGTACAGAAGTGGAGAATGTGCTGCAGACCAGTAAGAGAGGGTTAGAGAGACTAAGCAAAAGTAATGAGGCACTCATAAAAAAAATGTAACTCTCATTCCATTCTGGGGTTAGGTAAGTGAAGTGTGATATGCAAAACATGGCTGGTACTTGTATCTGCATGACTGAATCCTGAACTGGAACTCTTGTCTTGGTTTTGGACAGTACATTCAAGGAAATGCAGACAAATCAAACAGTAGTGAAATATATATGACACAAAAATTGGAAAATAGGACCTGTGAGAAACAGTGAGCCTGTTAAGCTGGACTAGAAGCAACTGAGACACAGGAATTAACAGGTTTCATGCAGATAAAAGATAGTTCTGAAGAAGAGGAGGAGAAATAGCCACCACATGTTTTGGAAGGACCAGAAATAATTGGCAGCAAAATCAATTTGAATCAGATGTTACTAAAAGCTTTTCAAATGCAAGGAGAGTGAAATAATGGACATGCACCAGCTATGCAGGCACAGGGTGTCTTCAAAAAATACATGTGAGGGGCAACCTCTGTAGACCTCACTGCATGGGGAGGGACCAGACCGTCTCTTGCAGGTCCTTCCAAGTGTTTGCTCTTCTGATCAGACACCAACGGAAATATCTGGGGTAATAAACCTAAAGTTTCACTAGTGGCAATTGAAGCAGCACAAAATGCTTTGAGTGAGGTGGTGGCTCAGAGCATTCTCTTCATGCATTCACTCCAGTGCAGAGAGTGCAGTACCAGCATCTGGTAAAAACTGAGCTGGGCAGAGATGGCTCCCTCCAGTCCAACCCACCCTGTAAGCAGTTCTGCCCACCTGGGTCAGAAATACAGAAGAAATTGACTCAGTTGTACTGATAGATCTCTCATCAGTTAATTCCTACTTCTACCAGCAGAGTTGGCTTTATGTTTGAAAAGTGGGAAAGACTTATGAAGACAACTTTTTCTACTTTTAGCTGTCCATGAAGTTCTCATTTTTTTGCTTAAGTGTCGTTTCATTACACCCTTTTAGACCTCTGCAGTACGCTCCAGTTGAGAAGGATCCTATCAGTACATATACACACTTAAGAGGGGAAAGGAGCAGACTGAGTAGGCTTTTTATGTAAAGACTGGTGCTGACTCACAAAGTAGAACTGGCTCTTCCCTTGGAAATACTAAAGGGCATGGGCACATTCATTAGACATGTGATGGGCAGACACATTAGAGAGGCAATGTCCCTATTTTTGTGATACACTTCTACATCTCTGGTGAGCAGAGGTCACCAAGCAAAGCTCACCACACAGAAAGGTGATTTTCTCAAGGGAGGAAAGAACCTGGTCCTAGAAGGCAACTCCATTAGACCGCAATGATCTAAATGCAGCATGTCCTCAGCTTACACAAGAGTCCGTCTTTTTCAGCTGGCACTGTGGACATGGAGTGGTCTCTAGTTATAAGAGCTCCAACAGCACTCTAATATCTGCCTACCCATTTGTTAGTCACCTGTTAGCTATCCCATTTGTTTCTAGGGGTAGCAGAGGCTGGGTTATCACAGGGGCTAGAGAGATGAGGGAGTTGAACCAGGGGAGATAAAGGACTTGTCTTTGGTATACAGTGCAGTGGGGATCAGAAAAATCCATGACAGTGCTGAGTGAGCAGAATGGGAAGCCTGGGCATGACCCTAAGAGAACCTATTGTTTTCAGGGCATGAGCAACTGTCATTGCAGGATCTTTCCCTGGCAAATCCAGGCATCAACCATGTGTACAAAGCCAGCATGGAGTCTCTCACCCTGGCTTGTTTCTGTTTCCCTGGACTTGTTCGAAGGGAATCATTGACCACATTACAGAAATCCTCCTCACAGATTACCAGGCAGATCAGTTGACCACCCTGCCATTTAATGTTTTAGGAGCTGTACTTTCTTCTATTTTTTTAATTTTTACATTTTGGATGCCCAGAGCTTTTATTTTGAAATTTACAAGCACAAAAACAAGAGAAGTGAATAAACTGCATTAAATAAATAACAAGCTTAGCATGACTCAATATCCAAACTCCTTTAACTTGTACTAGCAGCAGAATATTTTCAGGCAGACATACTGCAAATCTGAGAAAAATAGCAATCAATATGACTATATGATACTCAGAGACAAAATGTATTATTTTCCAACATACATTATTTTTCTAATGATTGAGTTTTATTAGTTAAGATTACTTTTAAAATATGGTTTTAAATAAGACTAACTCTTCCAAATTGTAAAGGGTTTTGTATTTATATTTTGCTTGAGGTTTTTTTTCAGATTAAATTTAGTTTTAGAAAAATTAAAGCTATGAGTTTCACCTAATTACAGGATTACAGTAAGCACGGTATCACAATGGGTCTTTGACTAAATCTGTGGCAGGTGTTAGAACAAAGATTACTCACAGATACCTTGCTTAGGTATGTCAAAACTTGAATTTTCTCATTCTCAGAAAGGTGGCAGTAGTTCAGAGCCGGATACCCATATATTTAAGTGAAAGCTAAGCTAGAGAACTCAGTTTTGCTGCTTAGGCCCATATCTAATAGGCACAAATAAAATTTATAATACATGTGCATGGTTCTAAAATTCATTTGTCCCTATATTTTTCTTGACAGGTAAATGGAAATTGTAGGCTGTGAGATTTTACCTGCAATAAACCACCTAGAGATGGTTAGCTGTGCGCTGCCGTAGTGAGCAGTGGGGCAGGGTACACTGCCAGGGCTGGTGAGGACATTTCATGCCAGGCAAACACTCAGCCAGGCCGGGAGGGCTACTCTGTGAGCTGGTGTGTGCGACTCTTCATGTGCTGGGGGAGCATTTTGTGCAAGAAGACAAACCAGGAGCCTGCTGTCTCACTACACTTTGGATGTAAAGCATCACCTCTGGCCATAAGTCCACACATCTCCACCTTCCAAATACACACTTGGTATGATAGTTAGCTCCCCAGTTTGACAAGTAGTACCAGCAAGCGGAAAAGGCCCTTCATGCATGAATTTATATCCAGAGCGATTCAAGAACTTGCTGAGAGAAATAAAATCTACAGCCTTATGGGTTACTAGACAAATCAGGAGAAATAACAAATTCCTGCCTGAAAGATAATGTAGAAGTTGTATATATCTGTAGTATGTATCAAATGCATTCATATCACCTAAGCTGTTCTATAAATATTTTAAATAAATGGGCAGATAGACATAATGGCATGAAGATAAGAAGCAAAACAACACAAAAGTGAGTAAACTCACTTATTTGGTATTCTGGTCTGGACAGGATGGAACAAGTAAATTCACTAATGCCCTTACTAGTGATCAGTGAACCTCTTAATGTGATTACTCTCTGTTATAGCATAAATGCAGGCAGACAGATAGGACAGTGCTGGTTTGCCAAGTTTTGAGTTTTCTAGAACACACACAGGAGGAGGGCAGCTAAAAAAGGAGTGGGCAACATAAGGTACATGGCAGCTATCTCAGGTACCACGTTTCACACATGCCTAGTGACAGCACACCCTGAAAACCAATGACCCAGCACAGAAAAACACCCAGGAAAACATTCCCCAGCCTTGCAAAGAGTTGACAATGGAAGGCAAAGAAATAGTACCTTGTTGACACAAGAAAAAAGAAAGGAAACCTGAGGAAGGAGGAGGCGAAGAAACCAGAGGGCTGTCTGGGAAGAGATGAGGCAAGCACACTGTTCTGACAAGCGTCATTATGAACAAATGCTTTCTCCTTAGTGCCAAAACAACCAGAGCAAGGAGCCAGGTTTGCATTATACTAGAATATGTCTTGGCATCACTGGTGTCCCCTGCTCTGTCACCACTTTTAAAAGGACAAACTGACAGGAGAGTAGAGCCATGCCGTGCTGCAGTGTAAGGGGATAGTCCTGTTGGCACCTGTTGTAAACATAAGGGATGCACAGGCTACTGACTGGAGTTCCTCTGAGAAAGATACAGATCCCTCCACTTGCTGTGTCTTTTGCTCTTTGCTCTCTTATCAGGTATGTTGCTTACCTTGCACGATCAAGTAAACCTGGGAAGTCTTAGGGTGATGCTGTGTTTGAACTGAACACGTATAGGACCCCTCATCATAGACATCCACTTTCTGGATCCGCAGGCTGTATTCCAGGGGGTTTCTCTTCTCCAGCTCTACTCGAGGGTCCAGGGACCACTTGTCCTCTCCAGCAAAAATTATGCCAGAACGGTTTAACCAGGCCACCTTGGAGCTTCTGTCTTCTACATAACACCTGCAGAGGATGAAAAAGGTGAGGGGAAGATTAACAACTCTCTCCATAATCTCCTTTTTGTCCCTTCCCTTTACTACATTGCTTAGAAATTTTATAGGACACTTCTACCTTGCCAGTGAACCACAGCATCTTCTCATCATTGCTGTCCCATGGACATGTATTTCATAACGATTTTTGAAGGGTTTCAGGAACTTTTGGTTAATGAAACCATGGGACTTGGTGTTCTCTTTTCTCTTCCTTTTGCCTGTGGCTTACACCTGCACCAAAAATTTCTTTAGAAGGCCACAAGAGATCCTGATTAACAAACCCCTTCTAACCCTGCCAATGAAAAAGGTAAGAAGTAGTTCTTCCTATGCTTCTTCCTCACCTTCAAAAATCGAGTATACAAGAGTGTTACACTCCCAGAGCTCTTCCAGCCTGGAGGGGCAAAGGTTCAGAGCTACAGCTTTGTCAGCTCAGGGCACAGACCCTCCATCCCTCAGTTTCAGCATCACAAGGGGAGGGACCTATAGCGTATCTCCCCTCTACATCCCTCTGACCAAAAATAGCTTTGTGGAAAAAGGGATTGACTGCTCAAACATCACCCTTCTAACACATACAAATACACCCTCCCCTCCCTTGCAGACGTGCATCTCCCTGCTTGTGCAGGCAAGTGCAGATCTCAGGCTAAAAAGGGGTGTCATTTCCATCCCTGTGAGACCCACAGCATGTCCTGTGAACTTCTCAGGTGGACAGGAGAGGAGGAATGACAGCCAGAGGTGACAAACAGAGGAGTAGCAGGAGGACAAGAGAGGATGAATGACAGCTAGGGGTGGAAAGCAAAGGAGCATCAGGAGGCCCAGCCATGGCCCCAAATGGCAACCATTGCAAGGCAGAGGACAGACTATCCCTGTTGCAACTGCATAACAAGTATTTTGTTTCTTGACAAAGCTGACGAGGTGCTGCGAAGACAAATACATTTTTGACAAAGGCACCTGCTCTGCACCACTTCCCACCACCAGGAGACTTGCATGGAAGAGATGAGAAGACACTCATTAGGAGGCACATGCTGCTCACTCTCAGCTGTGTCTTATTCAAGAGGACCAGGACTGAAGAAAGACTTGAAGACATAACTCCTCTTTCACCCTGGCAGATGTACCCACCAAGGTGGGCCCAGACAAGTTGCCCTGCAGCATCTCACATCGCATTTGCTCTGCAGATAAATGGGGATGCTCAGTCTCCAGAGCTGTTGCTCCTTCACCTCTCAAAGCTCTGCCCACAACATCACAGCACTCAAATAAGCCAGCACCTCCCCGTACCACTATTACAGAATCGTAGAATGGGTAAGTTTGGAAGGGACCACAGTAAAGACATCTGGTCAAAGCCCCCTGCTCAAGCAGAGCCTTCCTAGATCACATTGCACAGGATTGTGTCCTGTTCACTATTCATGCATGTGTTGTATTTGAAAGAGGATAAAGATTATTGCTTCAAGATAAGACAAATATTTGACAGTAGGCTTTCATACAGCCTTTTAGCATGGCTCACACATTTTCCAAGTTCCTCTATTTGAATGCATTTCATTCATGCTGTGCTGCAGCTGCCATCCCTTGTGATGTGACCCTACCATTATGGTCAGCACCTCTCACCCACTCCCTTTTGGCATGCCCATGAATGCTGTCCAAGTTGTGGGCAGGAGGAAAGCCAATCTGTGTGGGCATTGATGAGAGGTACGCCACACTGCTGGCCAAGCTGTAAAGCAGCTCTGTCTGATCCAACAAACATTTGCTTTAGAGAGCAGCCCAACAGATCCCATCCCTTACTGTTTGCTGCCCAGCCAAGGTGGGGGAGAGGGTTTGGCTCTCCGGCCAGAGCCCACACTCCCTGCCAGGCAGGCACTTGCTCCTGAGGTGAGCTCTCAGGTCTGATCTCAGTTGTTTTTAAAAAGCTGCTCTTTGTCAAATAGAAAGAGGCAGGGGAAACCGTGAGCAGCCACTTACATGTAGAAACCAGTACTACTACAATGGAGCATGGCTCCAGTTCCACTGGCCATCCCAGAGTATAATCACCAGTGACAGGAGGTGAAAGCAAGAACCCTGAAAGACAGTGCGCCCCAGGGCTGGGAGCAGCAGCCCTGGAGGAACACTCAGACTGCTTCCAGAGCTGGCTAACTCAGGGTCACAACCACTCTTGCATACACATTTCTGCATAGAGTCCTAACAGCATCAAGAATCAGGAGGTAGGTCTTTTGGTGGTGAAAAACTAAGCAGGTTAACAGCTGAAGTCAGCAGGAGCTGAAGTTTCAGTCACTTTTGAAAATCCCAGAAAACACCTATATGTGCTGTTGGGCTCCTGCAGATTAAGGGCACTGCAGTAGCCCAGCCAGGCTGCTTTCCCAACCTACAGCACAGCAGCACTCCACACCTCCGTCCTGCACCTAGTCATTATAACCCTCTGTTTGGAGACAGCAAAGATGCATCTGTGATGTGCCTCGTGTCAGTAACAGCTCAGTGGCACAGTCAGAGCAAAGCCTTAACCTCTCATGAGGTATGCTCACCTGGGGACACTCCCTCCTCTCTGCTGAAGAGAAATGATGTCATTACCTGTCCTACACCCATCAAGGTCAGCCCTAGGATGGTGGTCAATAGCTATAGACAGACAACCTTGCAAATGCCCCTGAAATAATATAGCAGGTGGTACCAAAATAAAGGAGGAGATGTGAGAAAGAAAGGAGGAAAATAGGAAAAGTAAGTGAAATGGATTTGAGCTCTCCTTTCACCATATGTGTTCCTCTCAAACTGTCAGGGAAAATCAATGTACAAATGTGGAAATTCCAAGTCCTGATATGCTCTGAACATGCATCCATGCAGATGATGCATCTCAGTCTTTGCACACACGCAACCTCTTAGTCTGCCAGAGATGCCACCCAGCTGTATGGAACATGCTTTAATAAGGATTTATGGTGATGATTTGCACAGTGTAATAAGTACTAATTCAATACTAATGGAATATTAAATGGCATGTTAACTGACATTTTAACTGCAAAGCAATAGGAGCAAGGCATCAGCAAGATATCATATTACTCTTATCGTTCACTAATAATCAATAATCAAGTTCACAGAGACAGTCAAACGCTTTTCATTAGGCTTATTGAAAGTGTTACCATCAGCATCAGTGAAAGCTAATAAAGGATTTGTGATCCATTAATTTTTCTTTTCCTTACAGTCTCAGGTTTCATTTCTTGACATCTCTGAGGTGGCTAACAAGAGGACCAGTGAGTGGCGATGGTCATGCCTTGCATGATCACTGCAGGGACTTGGAAACTATTGATCTTGCACCAATGCAAACCACAGACACTGAAGCACAAAAAATCTTGCTGCCATGCCCTGTTAGCCCTCCTTGCCCCCTTGTAAACAAATATATTCAAGTATGGCATGTGAGGGTTTTTAGTGACAGCACCATTTTTAGCTGCTACAGATGCATTACCAGTTCTCACAGAGTGGCTACCAATTGTGTAACAACCAGCCAGGAGAGGATGGCTGAAAAATGGACATGGAGAAAGGAACACAGGAGAAAGGAATCCAGGTCATCCTCACACTCCTCCTTCAGCCTGTTTCCCCATATGCAAATGCAGACAACAGAGGTAAGCCATGCCACAGGAGCAAGAGGAGGGGGTGATGCTTTTGCTGCAGGGGAACGCTTCTGGACCTTCGGCAATAACTACTGTCTTGAATGGGATGTAGGGCTGCCCACTAACATTCCTGGTCCCTGGATTTCAGGATGGGATGGGATGGGACAGGACATCTGACAGCATGCAGGCTGGGGGAGGGCAGGAGCCAGGAGTAGGTCTTGCTGCTTGTCCTCTCTCCTCCCACACCTGCCAGTCTAACGCACAGTGCTGGGCCAAAGCAACACTCCCATTAACCTGCCTTCATAGGCTTTGACAAAAACTCCATATGGATAGAGGAGATGTCTTTTTTTTTCCTCTTCCTGAAAGTATTTGGGCTTATGCCTGTTGATAGGAGGGAAAGTGAGCAAAGAAAAGGAGAGTGAAGCTCAGGCATCCACATCTCCTATCCTGCCGAGCACTAAGGCTGGATGTTTTACTGCCTGTTCTGTTTCACTCGGGTCCCAGTGCTTTATTCTGAGCCCCTGTGACTGCTGCTCCTCCTCCCGTCGAGGCACCACCGCTCAGTGCACGATTTCCCAGCATGTTGCTGTAACACTCATCGCAGTTTATGTTGTGCCTGTCACTCCAGCAGCTCTCGGCCCTAAGCTTTCCACCCTCTCTTTCCTCCGGCGAACAGATGGGCATGCTGCTGAGAGGCGGCATTTGGTTGGAAAGCCCTAGCATGGGTTCCCCAGGCTGGCTGCACCCTTGCCAGGGTGGGGGCTGCAAGGGGTGAGGAGAAGGTGGAGGAAGACAAATGAGAACTGGGGTCTCAGCAATGTTTTTCCCATGATGCCTCACAAAAAACAGAACAGAAGCTATGGCCCTAGCCTATGGAGATGGAGTGGGGATATTTCATTTCCGTGGGAAGGAGTGAATAATATTTAGAGCGTACAGTGACGAAAAGGCAGGAAGGAAGCCCTGTAGCACCTTGTGAAGCTTCTGTTTAAATTATGACTAACATGATGGGGATTTTACAGCATTATCAATGATGTATTGTGTCACATTGAACCTGGGATAATTGTTTGGGGGTTTTTAATTGTTGTTGTAACTCCAAATAAACTTTTTTTTTTTTTTCCCAAGCAGACCCAATCCCACAGTTCTCTCTGTCAGAACCCCACTAGTGAAAAGAGGCAATCTGCTAGGAATAATGAAATATGGTATGCTGCATCAAACCACAGCTCTTACCTCATCTGGGGGAAAAATAAATAAATAGTGTGTTTATGGACTGTGTTTTCTGCCATCTTTCTCCAAAACATGTCGCGGTAACAGCTCTGTGTCATAATTCCTATACTCCTCTTTAATCATCTTTTCTCTGTTAACCCTTTGATCATATCTTCTGTCAAGCAAAGTCTGTGCAGCAGGCCAGAACTCACCAGCCTGCTGCACACACAATTAGGCACCCGAAACCCACCCCATTGCACTCACTGAGGGACACGATCCCCTTTAGCCAGAGGATGACACAACCCACCCTACATCAGATCTCCTGCCTTCACCTCAGCTCTGTGATGAGCCTGCTCTAATCTTCTTACTTCACACACGCTCACAGGATTCAGCTAACAACTTCCCCCAATGCCCTCTATCCCCAGCAGCAAAATGGCAAAAGGGAAAAGAGAGAGGGATCAAACATGGCTTGTTCGGCACAAAGCAACGTCAGCTCCCGGCTGCCATCTCTGAACGTGCAAGACAAATTCTCCATTGTGTTGCAAAGTATGAAGCTGGAAAGCTAATGTGGTGGTTAAACACAGTACTGCTCCCAGTCCTGCAGGGAAAGCTCAAGAGCAAATCAAGTTCCTGCTGTTTTGTCTTATCTCCTTGAGTCCTTCAGTCCTTCCCTGCCTGGCAAGCGAGGACTTGAACACAGCCGTGGGCAGCCGGGGGGCAGCAAGAGGGCAGCCCCTCTGCTATGCCCCAGCAGGGATGTGGGCAGCAAGGGCTAAGGACAGACCACAGCCATGCCAGCCCTGACCCTCCCAGGCAGGGTGCTCAGGGAAGAGTCCAGCCAGGCCCTGCAACGCCACTGCAGTACCAGACTCTGCCAGCATCTCAAGAGCAACGCAGCGCTGCCGCTGCTGCAGCAGCAGTCAGCTCCCTGTCCCTGGCATGCAGACCCCACTGGCAGAGCACACAGGAGCACATAGTCCAGAAGAGCAATGTAAGAACTGTTGGCCCTGGGTGGTTCCCTCTGCTCCGGATCAGGCTCTCCTCAGCAGGAAATGCTACATCTCTGCGAAGGCAATGGCCTCTTAAGTGGATGGCAGTGGGTGACCAAATCAGCCAAGCACCCAAAACCTGCTTTCAGCCAAACACCAAAAGCCTCATTTTGCTGAATTTGAATGCACATGGGCATCAGGTGTTGCTCAAAATTCTCCTCCCCACTGTCACTGCTCCACTCTTTCCCCAGCCTGGTACAGCTGTTACTCCTTCTCTTACGTGCCATGACACACAGCAGGGTCAATGTGTGAGAGCAAAAGCTGTGCCACAGCAGGATGGATTCCCAAAATGTGGCATAAATAGCTCCTGAGTCACCACTGCCAGCACGATAACACAGGCCCACAGAGGGATTTAGAAAGCTATTGCGTAAACCTAGTCCTGTGTTGGAAAACTGGCAGGAGGGGGAAATGCTGCATCTGTTCAGCCCACGCTTTCTTTCAGCTGTATTATGCTGTGACCTTGATCATCACACCTGTCTGCAGCTCCCTGAGTATCTCAGCACTCAGGTGACGATTTTTGGCCATTCACCTATTGGGAGGGTGCATGGCTGAGAGGATGCCTGCACTTCTGTTCATCCTCTTCAGTAAATTGCCACTTTGGGAACGTGAAGCTAGGACGGGCTTACCAGGTCACGAAGTCCCAGCCTCTGCAGGTACATCCATCTGTACTTTATCATCTTTTTCAGAGATGTAATTCATTCCCACTGTCACCTAGTGTGTTTGACCGGGACTTTCCTCCCTGTGCTTTGTAGGTCAGGCTGCTCAAAGTCTTTCTGGTCTGCTGATTAAAACCTTTTTTTCTAACTCTAAGTCTAGATTTATTCATGGCTGGCTTATATCCATTCCTTCTCATGCCAACACCATCCTTTAGCTTAAATAGCTCTTCTCTTTCCTGGATGTTTATCTTCCAATGTGTTCACAGAGAACAATCATATTCCCTCTCAGCCTCCATTTTGCTGGACTCAACAAGCCAAAGTCTCCTGATTTCCTCCTGTATGATAGACTCTCCATTGCTCTAAACATCACAGCAGCCCTTCTCAGCACCTGCTCCAGCATGAATTCCTCTTTCGTGACCAGAATTTGTACCCAGTTTTTCAGATGAGGATTCCCCAGTGCCTTGTACAGAAATGTTCCTGTCTCACTGTCTCTCCCATCAACTCTTTTAATGAAAGCAAAAAAAAATTGCATCCAGTAAATATGAGTATCAGTGCAGAACTGCTCATGTGCTGTAAGAATCCTCATCTCTCAATCCATGTGATATGTGTGGTAAATGAAACCCAAGGGAATTTACAAAAAATACGCTGGCCTAAAAAGACAGCTTATCTGCATGGGCTCTCACTAGCAGACACACAGCTGGTCTCACATGGGCTTTCTTTCTGTTAAAATGACGATTTAAGAGTATAGGTTATTGTTTGTGTAGGGGAAAAAAAAAACAACCAACTAAAAAAACCCAACAGAAATCAAGCCCAAAATTACAGTGATTTTTATGCCGATACTCTCAAGGGGTGGATGTAACTATATCAAAATAAGAGAACTTATACTGGTATGATTTACTGCTCTTCCCATCTTCTGGGGATCAGTATACCTGCATAAACAATTTCAGTTCACATCCATTCCAGCAGAGGAACCATCTTAAAAATATCAATATGAGCTGCTATGAACAAAGTTAACTCTATTCTAGCCATATCCCAGCACAGTTTAAAACTTCAAAATACAGAAAAGCCTCAGAGTGAGGCCTACCACCACAGTGCCAACTTTTCTTGTATCCCACTGCACCTAGGAATTACCCTTCCATTTCTTTACAGCGCAGTCAGATAATCCTTGGCCATGTTTTTGCCCATTTTGAGGCACCTATCTGGAATGACTGCCTCCAGTCACAGGTCTCCTGCCAGAGGAGACTTACTTCCCATACATGTGCAGAGGGGAAGAACTGTTCTCTGGCTGATGCTTGAAGAAATTCCAAATGCTCTGACAACTCATATCAGGATCTTGCACTGAGATCATTCAGGAGATTGAGACTGTTGAGGAAACAGACACTGAGCTCCCCCTTTCCCTTTCAGGTTAGCTGAGGACTTGTCAGTGTACCTTTTCGGTCCAGGCAGAACCCATGCTTATCAGCTATTGATCACCTGGTGAACTGTCCCACCAGGAGCATATGCCTCACTCTGCTGTCCATAGCTTCCCATAGCACCCCAGGGCTCCTGCACCAACAAGAAACCAAGGAATAGCAGAGATGATGCAGAATGGCAATGGGGAACATTGTCAGATGATTTGCCTTTTTGTTGCACTGCATTTATGCTAAGGATCCTGTGCTTTTGCCATCACTAAAGACACAGGCTGATATTTAAAAAATGTGTGGTCCCTTAGAACAGAAACTCAACAAAATACAACAAGAATTAGTTACTTATGTGAACTGGGTATTGGCTCTCATGCCAAATTTGTAAAAGAACTGAAAACCAAACAGCTACTGACAAGTCTCTGCACCATTAAAACGTTTTTTCCAGTTGGAGGATACAACAGAAATGAGAATAGGACCACTAATAAGACACCTATAGAGACTTTCAGTCCCTTTATTTTCCTTCACAAACTTCACTACTGGAAATCACCTATTTCTTCTACTTGAACCCTCAGTGCCTCGTACGTAACTTCTGTGAACTTCAGAAGAGCTAATCCAAAATTTCCCTTTGAATTTCTTCTAGTAAAAAAAAATAATAAGAAGAAAAGTGTGTTTCAGAGATGTGATCTCCTTCTCTGACAGAAGGGGAAGGGAGGGTTTCGCTGGGAAGTCCACGTGACTCTGTATCTGGTAATTATCCAGCCACAGAGGGAAACTGAAACGTTCTGTGCTGTCGCAGAGAATGACAGCACCTGGAGCTCCAGCACCCAGATAAAAGGGGGAGAGACAATCGGGCAGATGGAGAAAGGCAATGCTACATCACGGACTGGCAAGCAGGGGGAGAGAAAGAGAGGGAGAGAAGCAAAAGCTGGTGAGAAACATTAAGACAGCCGGCAAAGCTACTGGAGAATGAGATAATGCCACAGATTAATAAAGCACAGAGAACCTCTGAAAGAGGGGGGAATGGAGAAAGAAAGAGAGTGAGGGCAGGTCAGGAGAGAGCAGGTGCAGAAAAGGGACAGTGCAAACACAAGAGGGAATGGGAGAGTGATGCTAGACGGAGACTCAAAGTATTTTGTGGTCCGGCATCCCTTCCTCCCACACCAGTCACAGGCTAAAAATGCAAGAGGTATCACCACAGGCTATCACAAAGCAAGGGGGAGATTTGAAAATCAGCATCTCAGAGCTGAAGAGAGATGTGGCACTGCAAATAGTACTTTCCATCTTGTGGATTCCAGTGGTTTGCTCAGGGAAGGGGACTACAAAGCTTGAGACTGAAGTAATTAAAACTGGAGCTTTGGGGAATCACTCCATGCATTTTTGTATGGCAGAGAGGCGAGAGGGAGGTTCCCCAACTCTCCCTTTCACAGTAGCACACATGGAGGCACGTGTAAGCCTGCAAAACAGTCCACATGACTGATGCTGTGTTGCCATGGCCCAGTTCCAAAAAGCAAGGCGCTGTAGGTGCCACCCCCCACAGCAACGTGACAGCATCAGCACATGCTCTTGAGGCTGTCACAAACAAGGGGCATGCCCAAAGGACTGGCGGTGTCCTTCAACGGGTCAGGAATAGCTGAGTGCCATGTGGTACGAAGCCCTGCACCACCTCTAGGAAGGTTTCTGATGTAGGAAAGTACAGCCAAACAGACAATCAGATTACGGCCAACAGCTTGTCAGGGACAAATGTTGGTCACCAACCTCAATACCTCTGGGGGTTGTGTCTGAGACAGACCTGCAGTGTCCCTACCTCTCCACAGAGGCAGGAAGAACTAAGTGCTCAGATGTTCACATCTGAATGTTTGGGGAAGGAAATGGAAACAGTATTGCAAGGTCTGAGCATTGGGCCACATGGCCCAGTGACCACACTCGCAGGACTAGTGACAGATATTTCAAAGAAAGATGGAACACTTCCTAAAATGAAATCACCTTCTACAGAATGTCATCATCCTTTCCAGCCATAAAAACCTAAAAATCTAGCCCCAAGAAAATCACAGAATGGCTTGCGTTGGAAAGGGATGTTAAAGATCATCTAGTTCCACCATCCTGCCATGGACAGGGACCTGCCACCAGACCAGGTTGTTCAAAGCCCCATCCAGCCTGGTTTTGAACACTGCCAGCCAGGGATGGGGCATCCACAGATTTGCTACATAACCTCTTCTAGTACCTTGCTACACTCAAAGTAAAGAATTTCTTCCTAATATTTAATCTAAATCTACCCTCTGTGTAAATTGGCTTCCTCTCCGAGTGACAGCTTGCAATCCACCTTGTAAGTTTGTATGCTGGCTTTCTTATCCCCAGGCATTTCTCAACCCCCTGCCCTCTTTTTCTTTTTTTAAACTCATTAACATCTTCGTCTTGGTGAAACTTTCTGGCTGAGTATTTCATCAGTTAACCATTAATTGTTACAAAGCTGTGAAAGAATATCAGATATAAATGTTACGTGAAACTGGCAAGTGTCTCTTGTGTTTTGTACTATGTGAAATGGTTCCTTCCAATGCCTGAGGAGCATGCTACATGAGACATGGGAATGTGCCTTCCATTTTGTGGACCATAATGTTCATTTCATCTCATACTGCTTCTTCTTTAAGCAGGAATATCACATCTGAAGTATTAGCTCTTCTCTTGGGGAGGTGGGAGAGAAGGATCTGCACCAAGGAGAAAGCAGTCTTGAAATTTTTTGGAGGCAGATCAGAGTAGGAATGGGAGTGATAGCAGGGAAAATAACTCTTAAGTTTTCCTTCTTTTCTGAGGTCATGAGAGTATCAGAGGTGTTCCAAACAAGTTACCATCCCCCCTTCCAAGTGTTGCCCTCAAATTGCCAGCAGCAGACTGTAAAGGCTGGTATTTTGCGATGAATGAGAAAGGGGGTCCATCCTGCCTGCTCACTCCCAGCTGCTGCACTTCAATGAAGGACACCTTATTGATGTGCAAACACTCTAGTTATTATTTACAGCTGACCTTTTCCTTCTCCAGCTCCCGCTGTTGCAGCACCGCTGGTGGAGTCAGGGCTCGTAGAGATTGTGGAGACGATGTGTAGCAAAACATGTTAGCTTCCCTGCCTGTGCCAGAGCTGTCATTAGTGCCACTGTGGATTGAGCTACACCCGTGCAAGAAACAGTGGGAAATATGAAGAAAAAAGACTAATGTAGACAAAGCCTTTGAGGAGCTTAACCCCTCTTCCCCTTTTCCATCTCTCTCCCACTTGAAAGCAGAGAACAGCTTCTGAGCAAGACACATGCTCTCATTTCCATATCTAAAGCCAGTCCCGAAATACCATCGTGAAATAATGCTCTCAGGGAGGAGACCACGAAGCAGATTCCCTTTGAGAGACTGCTGCTTCTTTTTTTAATTCCATCCAAAAACAACTGCCACCAAATACCGAATGCACCTGGACTGGAACAGTCAATCCAAGGCACCTTGTTACCAGAATGATATGGGGAAATTGGAGGGAATTCAGAAGCAAGCAACAACAAAATTCATCAAGGGCTGGAAAGGGATCAGCAACTAAAGGAAGCTTAAAAACATTAAATATGTATAACTTGACTAAGAGAGGACTTAAAAGGGACATGTTGACAAGCCATACCTCTTTGGAAGCTGAAAGTACTGAGGGAAGAGAGGAATTATTTAGCAAGATGTGCAGGGGTCTAGAAAAGTGTAACGGGTCAGAAAAAGAAGAGAAATAAGTCTGTTCTAACTTAAAGAAAAACTTCTTGCCATCTGCAAGTGCTAATCTTGTAAAAAGTCTGCAAGGAAAAGCAAGGGAGCCCCTGTCTTTCAGGGGTTTGGAACAAAGTTGGGCTGAGGACCAGAGGATGTTTAAGCTCTGTGGGGACCAGGCTCACAGGGGCTGCAGGGAGAACAAACTACAATGACCTGGCCTTAGTACCTTTAGCACTTACCTCACAGATATCAGCAACATGTAAGGAAAGACAACCCCTTCACAAGTTTCTTGCAGATGAAGCAATGTTTTTAGTTATTTTCTCTTCAAATACAGCTAAATATTTCTTGTCAAGGCCTTAGAGCTCTACATTGTGTACTAAAGTTAACTGCCACAGGTTTGGATTTATTTTCATAAACTGCATCTTCTAGAAGTCATGCACAGACAGGTTAAAAACTACTGATACAAAGACTAATAGCATTGTTACTTCTAAAAGACATTGGCATATGGTTATATTCCCAAATGTGCTGAGTGAAGTTGTCCAGCACTTAAAAGTCACAAGTGAGACTTGACTTTTTAAAGTGCTTAGCATTGAAATTAAAACCAGGTTTGCCAAAGTACTTTTCGGCCTACCAGCTCCCAAACTAACACAAAAGAACCAAATTTTCAAAGCAGCATTTGGCACCGTGAGCTCCTTCACCAATATAGACACTTTTCTTGCTGCCTAAAGTGACAGGTTTTTGAAAATCTGTCCATGGATGTTTCACAATCATATAGTAAAGTGCTGCAAACTTCAGACTCCCTTGCTGTATTCATCCTGTGTTGAAGAACTCCTTTATGTGGAAACCATAGCAAAGAAGTAACAGCAAAGCAATGCTCAGCTTCCCTTTCTCTCCTTAATTTGCAGGTTTGCTCAATTTTGCCTTTCCCTAATGCCTCACTTTTGTCCACCATCAGGTCTTGTGAAAGAAGGCATTTGAAAGACTTGCAGGGAAGGTAGAGAAGATGCTGTGAGGGAGAACTCCCAAGAGCTTTGATCTGAGCTTACCTTTATCTCCATACCACAATATGCCTTGCAGAGGAGGACATGTTTATAAATAAATAAATAGAGGAGAGAGGGGAGAGTGGAAAAAAAGAAATGTCAAGATATATTTGATGGAGTTTCTGCTGTTGACATGAAAGCCAGGATCTGGTTGAAAACATCATGGTTGGAAACAGAATGGGAGGAAGGTTCAACTCCTTGAGAAAGGGGGCAGGAATAATTCCCACAGGTAGATCTTCTTGCCATCCTACTAATCATACCAATATCTTGCATGGTTTTTCCTCTGAGACCCTTGCAGAACTTGGTGTTGCAAGGTATCTCAGCACATGCTGAACAGCAAGCAGTGATGAACTAAAACTCTTGGCTTTGTGAAGAAGTGTTATGATGCCTGTTTTACACACAGAGAAAGACATTGAAGAAGGAAAGAAATAGGTTGTTCAAAGTCATACAATGAAACTATTTTACTGTCAGAAACAAAACCCCAGAGACCTGAACTATCTCATACAAAACTTGGTTTGGTGTGTACTGGTTGCATGAGTACAGCGAGAGAGGGGTAGTGATGACTGCAAAATAGCCTTTACAAACCCATGTGCCTCCTCCAGTTAGACCTACCTTAGCACTACTGCAAGAGACCATGCTTTTCTCTCTAATTGGGATCTGCCCAAGGATCCGCAACCACAGCAGAAAGGATTGGCTGAAGCACAAGCTCCTCCTCCCCATGGCTTGAAGGCAACCAGCTTGGGTCATTTGGGTCTGTGCTCAGAAGCCTGAACTCCAGCCTGGCTACAGACTGCAGTGCAGGCATAACCACAGGGACTGTTCTGAGGGTGTCTGCACCTGCAGTCTTGTGGCACTGGCAAAAGAAGCTGCACAAATCAGTTGGAACACAGAACATAAACCCTTTTTGTTTCTTAGCAAAGACAATGTTGCTTAATCCTACTGGATGCATTTACCCAGAGATATCTTATCTGGATCCACTGACATCCCTGCCTCTTCTCCCAAGAGCCTGCTGCAAAAACGAAACCTCTCCCCTGTGCACAGTTTATCCGCAGTATAGATAAACCAATTCCCCATGAAACTCCCTTCTGTACAGATGTCTTACTGGTAGTTTAGTTTCTTACAGAGCTGGGTCTAAGGCTGCGCTCTTGGGCTTTGCCTGGTCTGAGACTAGACTTCTATTTCTGTTCTTCTGACAGGTCACTTGCTCTAAATAATTACCAGAAATCCAGTACCATACAGAGAGATGCCAAACTGCGACTTCAGCTGGCATAAATCAAGGGCCAACAAGGCACCAGTGAAGTAAATGGAGAAGCCTAGATTTACACTACATGAGGATCAGCCCTGCTTCCTTGCACCAGACTCTAAATGAATTCATTAAATACAGCACTTCAGTCTGCTCAGCTAAAAGAAGCTCCAGCTGGCAGGAGGTTTCACATCCAGGGAATGTTTTAAAGATGAGGATTTGTAGCCTGCCCTGAGTTTACACTTGGCTAGAGGTAGGCTCCCATCGGCCATGCAAAGGGGATGACATCATGCCCATCTGATGGGTGTCTGTGCATCCCCAGTCTCTGGGCATGGCATGACCTCACAGCCTTGGAGGGGACAACCTAGGCTGAAATCCCGTTGTGAAGATGCTCAATTCAAAATGCTACAGGGCAGCAGAAGAGAGGTCCTCCTGTACTTCCACCAGACTAAAGGAATTATTTTTGTTTTTCAGGTCTTTTAAATTTTCACTGGTGGAGGGCAAGTGGGTCTGCACTGAATTTGAATCTGCACTAGGACATGCACCAGCACTGGGACAGTAAGAACAATTCAGGATTTTTGAGACAGGAGTAGAATGTTAGTTAATTTTTACATTAAACCCTAAATGAAAGGATGTTATTCTTAGTTTCCAAGAAAATAAGATGTGCTGTGATCGTCTGGCCTGCTCTCATGTATTGTACAGATCTCATGATTCCTGCAGTTTAATCTCTTATCCACTCACTAAAACAGATGGTGTTGCAGGCTCTTTGCAGACTCTGACAAATATGACTGCATTTGGAACACTGTTCATACATCCACACTTGCTGTACAACCCTCAGGACAAGATACACTGGCTTGAGATGTAAGTTCACACCCGAAGCACAATCTGCAACAAAGAATAGATCCAATTCTCTTTCAGCATTGCTGCTGAGGGTTCTAATATGCACAGTCACACACAAAATATCTTCCTATAGAGGTATATAAAGGTCAAAACAATAGGATCCTCCAAAACCTTTGTCCTGAGATCCCAGTCAAGTCCTCTTTCTTTGGCCAGGACCAGGGCGCACACTGTTTTTCCTCAAGGAACAGTTCTTCCCACTGAACAACAATGATACCTTCAATAAGACCGAAAAATAGAGAACTCTAATGCAAACAAATCTGCCACCAACCCCACTCTGACTTTACACTTACTGTTTCTGCCTTAGGCTGAGAAAAGAGGGTTGTTCCTTGACAGCCACCAAGAGGCAGGGAGAGCATGCAAAAATATTTGTTTATGCTAGACTGTTACAGGTCTTCTCTCTACTTTGTGTGTATGTGTGTGATCAGCCAATACTCGGAAAGACAAGTGAGGTTAACCAAGCTACATGCATTGCTCCCACTAGAGCAGTATAAAATGGTGATAAACCACAACTGGAACCACTCTGCAGTAAGTATCTGGCCAGAGGTGAAACATGAGGTTACAGCAGCAGCTCCACTCCCCTGTTCCCTCTGCCTGATGGATCCTTGGTAATAAACCACCCTTCCGCCTTTCCTGTCTTAAACCAAAACTGCTGGGATTCAGGGAAGATAAAGATTTCAACCACCTTTCAGAAGAGCCTTCACAAGAAAGTCCCTGTTGGCATAAAAGCAGACATGTAATGGGCTTTCTCTGTCCCTGAAAGTAGTTTAGCACCGCAGGAAAGTGCAGCCCTTTTAGCTCTCTTCTTTATTTAACTGGAGTCATTAAAATAAACTGATTTCCCAGCCAATTAATTATCAAATATCTGTAACAGTTTTCAAGCCCTGACATTACTCAGTCTCAGAGGCCCCCACAGGCAATGTTAAGCTACACTTTCCTTACCTGAGTAACCATTGCTCCTGCAAATCCTCTCCCTTTTCCCTGAGCTGACAGCAGAAAAGCAGCACAGGGGGCCAACAAAACCCTGGAGAAGAGCTGCAAACACCCGTCCCCCTCTCCTCTGCAACAGCAACTCCAACTATGCACATGCTGGGAGCCATGAAGGTTTACCATGCCCCTTGACCAAGACTCTTACCAGCTCTCTGCTACCCCCACACAGACCCCTGCCCCACTGCAGAAGCAGATCCCCCCTCTCGAGACATCTGATGTTGCCAGTGGGATTGGCTGGTAGCTGGCAGCAGATGCTGCCAGCTGAGCTGAACCACAGATGCCAAGTACCACGAGCTCAGCCCAGTGTGGGGCATAAGCTTCAGTTCAAAGCATGTGCCAGGAACCAGCTGCTTGACCAGATGCGGACAGGGACAGCTCCTGCCATAGACATGTTACCTACTGTAAAACCAGTCTTTACCTCTCTGGTAACCGAAAGGTTGTACTTACCATAGGTACATTAGCAATGTCCCTACCATCTATTTTATAAGCAATAAACTGCACTCATACGTGGTTTCAATTAGGAGATTTCAAATGAGATTGAAGATAATGCATCCCATAATTACTCACCCTTCTCCTTTCTAGAAACTCAAGCAGAATCATTTCCAGGCCAAAATGCAGTTTCTCTTGATTGATGACACTAATAAAATGGCTTTATTGTGATATAAATAGCCTTAAAAACGTCCTGGAGAGTCAATATCAGTGCTTGATGGCCTTATGCAAGCAAGGTCCTTATCTTATGGTGTTCTAAACCTTAATGAGTTATGCTTCTGAGAAGCCTGACGTTGGATTTGGGCATCCATTTGGGGAACTACAGAAGGGTAGCTCCCAAATTAGACATGCAAAGCGGGAACTGTTTAAACACCTTTCCTCTTCCTTGCACTCCCTATTAATAATCTCTTTGCTTCCTAGCTTTCCTGGTGCCAGTTCAAACACAAACACCGGCTGAGCCCAGCAGGAGCCATGGGAACACTGTGCTCCAGCGCCTCTTTGCTGGAAGGTTACCAGCCACTGCTACAGTAATTGGAAAACCTGAAATTTCTTCCAAACTGTGTGTGCTCCCAGATTCTCACAGCCCCTGTGGAGGCATACAGCCATTTCCTGAACAGAGGGCTGCACTGACTTGCTCTGAAGCAGGTCCATGGCCCCCATTGTGGCAGAGGATATGTTTTCATTACCCCTTGTCAGGAGAGGCCATGAGGCCATCCCCACCATGCAGCTGAGAATGAAGCACTCAGCGCCTCGGGCTGCACTGGAAGCTCAGGGGTTGTAGAAAATCGATGTAATTTTTGAAATTAGTGCCCCCCATACAGTAGCTCACTCCAGGAGGCTAAACACAGAGCCTGCCTCAGGGGATGAGGGAGAAGATCCCTGGGCATTCACAAGGGGAATGCCCAAAGTATTCCTCCCTTTTCTGAACAGCAGCTAGCCTCACTCTTCACAAAGAAAAACCACTGATTTCAAGGCCTTATTTGAAAGTGGGATCCCCAGAAAACATGCTGCCAGTTCTATCAGGATTGTAATCTTCTGCATGCAGCAATAGGAGACACCGCTGACCACGCTTTCCAGCAGTGCTACCCTGGCTCAGATCCTGCAGCACACTGGGTGCTAAAGAGCTTTGCTGGGAGTGACAGAAGCATATACACCTGTCAGAAAATGCTGATATCATAGCAACGGTGACAGTGATGTGATCAGGACCTGACAGACAGTTAAAAGGGAGAGGGAAGGATGCATGAGAAAGGGCGACTGAGAAACTTTAAGGGAGAGCAGTAAGAGTCTGTGCACGAGTCGATGCGAGTAAGTGACACTTGGTGCTTGTCTGTGCATGGTAGATGGGATGAGGACTCTGGGGCCATGTTCTCCCCTGCCCCTGAGTAGTGCTTCATGTCTCTGAAGGGCAAAAATTTCACAGCCCTGTCTTGCTCCCATCCCTCCCCACCTCTGTCACAGTCCTGTATCTGAGAGCAATTTTCCCTTCAATAATAAAGCCTTTGTGAACGTGTGGGTGGCCATGCACGTGTGCCTATGACTGTGAGAGTGAACATGTGCTGGGGTCTGCTGAGATGAGGTGGTGGTTTTTTGTACACAACAGAGCAGGAGTGAGGATGAAACTATCAAACATGTTCAAGGATACGAGGGAACCTGTGCTTCGCAGAGAATCAGACAGCAAGAGTGAAAATGAGAAGGTGCTTGTATTAGATGGTGTGTGTGTCAGAAAGAAAGAAAGAAAGAGAGAGGTCTTATTCACAGCCTTCCTGCATGTGTTTGATGGGTATCACAAGTTTTAACCAAGAAAAATATGTATGTATTCAAATCAAACACAAAACACCCCTTTTTGCCTGGAGCGCTCCTGCCTTGCTTGTTTGTTCTGTTGCAAGCTGCTTGTTAGAGGAACACAGGAAACAAGAAGATGGAAAAAACCCCCAGGTTGACATACTTAAACACAGCCAGCTACCAAAGCAATAACAGTGAGGAGAAAAGCAGGTGGGATGGTTGGAGAGCTACTGTGATGATGTTAGAATGAGAGATGCCTGTGAGAGTTTCTGCAGACCATCCCTCAAGTGGATTATGATCACTTTTACTGTTCACACACTGAGTTGATTCTGCAGCCAGCTACAATGAAACAAACTCAAAAGCCTATTCCTTATAGCCGTTTTGCAGTAAAGATTCAAAAGACAATGCAGGGAGAGCTGGGGCTCTTGCTCAATCCCCTGCAAAGCTCTCTACTCTGAGCCTAGATAGCCCCTCTTGTCAAAACTGGAATAGAGAGACTTCAGCTGGATTTATCAACAGGAGGAAAAACAGTAACAACAGATTTACTCCCAAACCTCCTGGGGCTAAGGGCCTTTCTAGGACTGCAGGTCAGATAAACATGGGTACGGAGACAGGAATGGTTTTGAAAATATTTTTCCTTTTTCTGTTAGGCTTTGTTCTTGCTGGTAAATTTAAACACCTTTACAAGTTTATGGTTCTTCAAAGATATCGTAATCCTCAGCCCTATTCTGCCCACAGGGGAAATCCACCAATACCCACGTCCAGTCAGACTTGCTAAGTAGCTTACAATGCCACAGGCAATGCATGGGAAGGCAGGACCGTGCCAAGAACTGACAGTAGGAGTGGCAAAGGCACCAGACCAAAGACATGGTCTTGAAGAGATCCAGCAAAAGGGTCAGAAGTGCATGAGGGTCTGTCTCGAGGCAGCTCACCCAAGCTTCACCCGGAACACTGCAGATCATGGGATGATTCTTCCCAAATAAGGGCAGTTGTAGGCTTTTTGTCCCTCCCTCTCCCTTTTAAAAGCAGAGTGAACAGCTCTGCTTTATAGCTATAAAACAGAGCTCTCATGACACCAAGGGAAGGGAACTACTATCTTGATGCTGGGGCTGCAGAGCTGGTCCAGAAAAAGGCAAAGTGCAATACACAGGGCTTGAGCTTGGGTGTGGCCCTTTCACCATCAGCTCTCCAGCATCCGACCAAATGAACACCACCTTTCTTTGGCTATGGAGACTAAAGCAACCCAGGTCAGGCTGGCTCCTGATTTGGGCAGGCACTGTGCTATGCAAAGCTGGCCCCTCCTGATGGGGGTCCCTGGGGTGCAACTGCATCCTCAGTAACAATAGTTGTTATTATTGTTCAAAAAATTACCTAGAAATTCGACAAATCCTTCTGCAGCGTTTGACACTCTGACCTCGGGAGGCAGTGTGCATTTCACAGACCAACTACCTGCTGTGTGAAAAAGTGTCTCCTTTCATGTGATCTAAATTAAGCTACCATTAGCATCTCCAAGTGACCTCTTGTTCTAGTATTACAGGAGGACAGAAAAAGGAGGGACTGATCAGTTTTCGCCATTCTCTTCATTAGTGTAAATAACTCAATTATAAGCCTTTCGTGTGTCTCTTCTGGGAGGCTGTGGATAGCTGGTGCTTGCCATCTCCCATTGGAGTGGGCCAGCAGTGTGCAGAGGCAGTGTGAGCCCAGGGACAGTAGAGGGCAAGGTGGCAAGATGGAAGATGGGAGAGCTACTGGAGAGGAGAAATGGCATTTTTGTGAGCTTGCTAAAATGAAAAAGAGAACCCTGTTCAGTCCAACTGACTGCCTCCTTGTAGGTAAATCTCGCAAGATTACTAACCATGCCTCATGGCCCTCTGGTAATTCCACATGCTGTCATAAATGAGGGCGTAGCCAGTGTTCAAGATAATGTCATTTTTTATAACATATTCCCTATTGTCTCCCTGTCCCTTAAAGGCAACCAAGCATCCTCCAAGCTTTTGGAATTGACGCAACCCACTGAAGAAGCTTTTATCGAGTTACTCACCATGACTCCCAATCTCTTCCCTCCAAGGAGCCTGGGAGCTCAGCACTCATCACAGTACAGATGAAGTGGAGACCATTTTTGCAGTCTGAATTACCATACTCTCATCCATGTTATAGCTCATCCGTCATCCTGCTGCCCTGTCCCCACAGCGCCTTTAAATCCTGCTGACTCATGGAGATGGAACCTCTTTGGTTGGTAAGGTGGCGAAGGATGCTGGGGCAGGGGGAGGACCCATCTCCAGGGAGGAGACACCAGAGCAGGCAGGCTATGACCTGGGAGTGGTGGGACCTGGGACCTGTGCAGCAAGCCTGCAGAGGATGAGATCGGGTGGGCCTGCTCTTAACATTTTCTGTGGCTTTTGACAACCCTGCTGCATTTCTCACCAGTCAAACAAGGAGTTGTCACCAACATACCAATACACCAGACACGTAACAGAGGGCAGACTAAACACCTCAATAGTGTGTACTGACTCCCATTATTAACTTTCTCCACGCAAAACAGCAACTATTCTTTGCTAATTAACGACCCACTGGGTTTTAAACCATGACAAGCCCTTGACCCTTTGCCCATGGCTATTTATTTCCCTTCATAATTATATGTGAAAGGCCTTATCAAAGGCTTTATGAAAATCAAATACATGATGTCTGCTGGGGATCACTTTTATCTTATTTTATTAAACTTTAAAAAAGCCTCCCAAAAAACCCAACAAAACCCACTTGCAGCTCGAAAAGGCACAGTTTTCTTTTCCAGAAGCCATACTGGATTGACCCTGTCATGTTATACTTACACGAACATTGTACTAGTCTGTCTTTAATTAGCTTCACAATCAGTTTGGCTGGAACTGAAAGAGAGCTCATAGATCTGTAATTCCCAGGATGTCTTTCGATTATTAAAAAAATAATAATACTACTTAGCATGCCTGGAGCACTCCCTCTCTGAGGATCACAAAGCACTCCCCACCACAGTGAAGGCGCAGCAGGCTGGAAAGAGCCCTTCAGCACCTTTACCTTGCAGGCAGGGAAGGAGAAGGGAGAGCAATTGCCCATGAAGTTCATGTCATGGATATGGAGCTGCCATCCTGCTCTTGACCCTCTCAACTGTCATCCCTCTTCTAAAATCACTCACTGATCCTTGGGAGTGAGGAAGGGGCGGTACATCCCCATCTGCATCTTTTTGCCTAAACACAGAGAGATTTCAGCATTTTTTCCCCCAAATCTGCAATATTAGCAGCTCTGCATTTGTTAGAGATGCTGTTTATAAGGATCCGTCAGACACTGCTGTCAGTACATTTCATGCATTATTTACTTCAGAGCCCTGAGACTAATGCTACCCCAGTCCCAGTGATTTACTACATTTGAGTTTCTCAAGCTGATCCATAACTTTGGGTAATAATAACAATAACAAAATACTTTGTATGCATATATCATACCAGTCAGCAAAAACCCACACAGAGATGAGGATATGATGCCAGAAAAGCTGCTGCTCCAACGTACCAGAGCATCAGACCTTTGCAGGTACAACTGCCTCCTCACACAGATGTGTATTCCATACCCCAGTTTTAGAATACTTTGCTTTAAGTCCAGCACATGTAGACCCTTCAAAGCAAAAGTTTATATCCAGGGGGTACCCCTCTTGCCAGGGAAAGTTCAGCAAGCCCTGCAGCACACCCCTGGGCAAGGACAGAACTGCTAGTGCAGAGGAACCTCATGAACCTGTCCCAGCCCACAGATGGGGGTCCCTCTGCCTTGGTGAATTAAAAATCCCAGAGTGCCTGGGATGGGGACTCTGCAAGCAGTTCAGTGCAAGCCAGAGACTCAGCTTCTTGGCTTTGGCTCAGATCTTTAATTGCATCCCCACCTGTGGCTCCCCACATCCTGCTCCTGGCATTGCATAGCCACTCGCCCTTGCCATTCCGCTCGCTCCTTCTCATTTACACCTTGCCTACTGTTTCATCTGACCCCCGGCAGTTTGGTTGTTCATTAAAAGGTGCTTGATGAACCCTAATAAAAGTCCACACTCTGCTGTGCGGCTGCAGATCCTTCCTGTCCCCTTTCAACACCGTCCTCCTACGGTCCTCCTTGCACACCAAGGCAGTGATGACCTCCAAGGCAAGTCTAGTGCTTTTAAGGATTGTTTTTCTGGTTTGTTTGCTTTAATTTATTTTGTCCTGCGGCCTAGCATTTGCTGTCATCCTTCTCAAGTTTTCCTGCTGTCCTGTTTGAAGCAAACCTATCCTGTGCGTGCCATGTGGGGGGCACACCTAATGAGGTGCAAAGCCCTCTGCCCCTGCCTCCATGATGCAGACAAATCCTTGACACTCACACCTCTGCGACTTCCTGCTACTGCCCATCGCACCCTACCCGCTCCCTGACATCTCTGCTGACATGTCTGAAGCCTCAAGAAAGGGAGTGCTGTGTCCTGGCAGGTTCTTAATATTCCACAGGCATAATAATAATAATAATAATAATAATAATAATAATAATGATAATAAAAGCCACTGAGAGATGTCCTCTCGCCCAGGCAAGACTCTAGGACAGAGGCCAATTCCTGCCACTGTGCTGACACAAAATCACTGAGATCAATGAAAACATCAACAAAGTGCTGCAAAGGATGTTCCTCTCCCTTGCCTTTCACATTTCATTCCTGAAAAAAACAGTTTGTTTCTACTAGCAGAAGTAACCCTTCCTGGTGGTTTGACACCTCTGGCCAGATCTGAGCTGGGGCCAGATGCCCTCATGCTACCAGGGTAGGGGAGAGAGAGGGCTACAGAGCTGTGTGCCTGCCTTTGAGAGGCACCAGCCCCAGGACATGGCATCGAAGCAGAGGGGAGGCTTCCCCTGCTGCTGTCCAGGGTGTGGACATCACAAAGCTGTGATGGCACAGACTGTAACAGACCACACAGGGACTGCAGAGATGGGATGCCATGCAGAACTCTGCGTGCCCCCTGCCTTGTCAACATATGTGCTCACAGCAGCCCAGCCATGACTGCTCTGTGCCATAAGGAGTATCCCAGGAGTCCCACCTGGAGAGTAAGTACTGCTGAACACAGCCTTAAATCCTGTCTTCCTGCATAGGCAACAAAACAAGCTGCTCGAAAAAGCTGTCATTTATGGCATCAATAAATCGCCCCTCCAAATCATGCCCTGATGTGCAGTTTGGGGCCCAGTCACCTTGCCTTTTTATTCTAGCCTACAAAGTCTCTGCTCTCCTACAGCACTCCCTGCCTAATAAATCATGCCAAAATACATTAAAAGCACCCATTATTGTTACTAATTACTATTATTGGATTAGCAGATTTTACTACTTCCTTAATCTCTCTAACAGCTTAAACCTTGTGCTCACTGAGGAGAGGACTAGTGGGTTGGGATCCTGCCTCCAGGGCAGCTCTCAGCCTTGTGGCATGCCATGCACTAACACATGCAACCCCTCCTCCATGGAGCAGGGTTGATGGTGGCTGACAAGCCTCCATCCCAGACATCTCCCTGACACACGTATTTGGGACTAGCATTTTCCAGGTGAGGGGAGGGAGAGCAAAGTTAAGTTCCCCAGCTTATTTGCAGGCTAGATAATAACACAGCATTGTGATCTGGGCAGTCCACAGCATGTTTATCATGTTGTCCTAATACTCAGCAAGCACAGTTCTACTCTCAGCATTGAAAATGTGTGAAATATCAACTCAACCAGGTCAAAGCATCCCTCAGTCTCATTTTTTTTCCCTGACCGTTCTCAGCTGTGTCTATTTAATTTGTACCCTTTTCAACACAGAAGGATTCTCATACTTTTTGATACCTCAGAGGCTGGATAGGGCCTCTGGCTTTCCACAATGTAAATCACAGTAACAAAAACATCACACAATTCTCTGCTTCTTCTGCAGAGTCAACCAGAAAGAAGGGTGTACCTGATGATCAGTAACCTGCATGATGGGACAACTTCAGGAAAGAAATCAAATTCAGGAGAGTGGTTGACTCACTGGAGAGCAAAGCTGCCATTCAGAGGCCCTTGATGACATGAAGAAATCTGATGACAGGAACATCATGAAGTTCAACAAGGATAAGTGCAAAGACTTCCCCCTGCTGAAATGATCCCCATCCAACACTGAAGGATGCGGATTTGTTGCCTGAGGAGTAGCTCTGAAGAAGACCAGAGACTCACAGTGAGCAAAACTTGAAAATGAGGTATGCCCTTGCAGCAAGGAGGGCTAAATGCATACCTGGCTGCAATGATGAGAGTGTAGCTACCAGGCCAAAGTAAATTATTATTCCACTCTACTCAGCACTTCTGAGGCTGTATGTGGAGCAATTTTGGGCTCCCAGAATATTTTGTTGGACATAAAAGAAAAACATTTTCATAATGAGGGTGGATCAGCACTGGAACAGGTGCCAAGAAAGGTTGAAGTATCATTGTCTTGGGAGATTTCCAAACTTTGACTGAGCAAGCTGATCTAATGTTGAAGTTGGCCCCACTTTGAGCAGGGGCTTGAATCAGAGACCTCCAAAGCTCCTTTCCCACTGAAACTTCTCAGTGATTTCCAGGAGGATGCTGTAGTTCTTTCTTCTGTGTGGTATAGCTGTGTCTTGAAAGCTGCATTTGGAAGGGTAGATGGGAGATTTGCCCCACATCAGCCCCCAAAAGCCTCTTTTGAGGCTCAGAGCTCTGCCTTCTGCCAGCACTATGTGTGCAGGGGCCAATACACAACACAAACAGGGCTGCCACACAGTGTCACCAAGGAAGCTGTTTTGAATGGGCTGGAAACTTCCTGGCACACATCTGTTTATGCAACCAGAGAATTTCTAAATGGCAGGGAATTTTCCTGGAAAGAAACTGGTATGGACATATAGAAACTGTGTACTGATATTGACACCCAGAGAGGCCTTTTTCACAGTTGTTTCACTTAGCACAGAGAAGGTGCCACTCTGGGCTAGATCACAACAGTCACATAACACATTTCAGTTCAGAATGTGAGAGCCTAAAGTCACCTGAATAGGAGATCCTAAAGCCAACAGAATGGGAGACCGTAAAGCCACCAGAAAGGGATTGACAAGTAGGTCAGGTTGCAATTAGCCACTCTGAATTTAGACCTAACTCCTGGGATAACGATCTGGGATTCAAAACAAACTCAGAGAGATATTTAATAGCTGAGACAGATGAGAATGTTGATTTTATATCTCCTTCAAAACACAGCTGTCCGTTATTTCTTCCTTCAAGTCATTACTCTCCTTTTATTCCCTTTCTCTTCCATTTGCAAACCTGAACTCCTCCTCTCTCCTCAATTTCCTCTGTACTGTCTTCTCTTTCAGCTGATTTCCACAAGTCACTTTTTTTATTGCTTCATCCTTTGCAAACTTTTTGGCATGACCCTCAGATCTCAGTAACACCTGCAAATGACCACGAAACTGCTTGCAGAGAGATTAGGAGGACCACTTGACAGGAGTGGGGCCAGCAGTTTCCCCTGGCTGCAGGAGAGACATGTGGCTGGACTCTCTAATGTGATGAATAACATACGAAGTGTGGAGTGATGGCCATATGTTGTAGTAATTCCTACACACACAATGTCCTCTGCAGAACAAACAGCCATGATGGAGGGCACTGACAGAAGTGCAGCTCCTCATGAAGGAGGGCTTGCACTTGGGCACTTACCCTTCAGAGAAAGGTGACAGAGAAGGAGGATGGGTAAAACTGGGTCTTGGAAATGAGTTAAAATCATCTATGGTTAGGTCAGACTGTAGCTGTGTATGTTTAGTTAAAAAAAAAAAAAAAAGAAAAAAAAAGTAACTTCCCTAACTGATAGGGAAAACCGGGTGATCCTTCAATATCCCTGAATAACTACATAACATGACATTTCAAGGGCTCTTGAAAGCTCCTAGGCCCATGCCCACATTTTGGCACAAGTGCTCTGAGTGACAATTACCTTTGCTGCTATTGGCTTGTGAACGACTGGCAAGGACCCAAAATTCTCCTGAGTCACCTTCTCCAGCAATTCAACAAGCCAAGGACCAGAATAAGCACTTGATGTAGCTGGGATTTCTCTGGTGACAGCAGGCAAGGAGAGGAAAATAGAGATTCTAAGCAGATTTCATGGGCTGGACCAGCTCCAGTTCTGCTTGGAAGTGAAGGGTATTAGGGTACATTTTCTGTGCTGCACAAAAGAGAAGAGTCAGCACTTCCATCCAGATGCTCAGACCCATGGGCCAGGCAGAAAGAAGACAGCTGCTCTGCTTCATACTTGGGCTTGCACAGAAAAGGAGAAGCATAAAAAAATCCCTTGCTGAAGAACAGGGAAGGAAGGAGAGGAAGATGTGTCATATGAAAGAGAAAAGTAGAAACAGTGACTAATGGCACCATAGCTTAGTTGTCTCATGTTAGAGTCTTAAATTGCCCACAGTGGGAGGAAAATCACTTTAACATCTCAATATGGCACATAAAACTACTGTTTAAGGAAAAAAAAACCCAACTGAATATTGTCGAAAAAGTGATGGAAGTTAGATTGTTTCAAAGCTGACTGTACCAAGTTAGGGGTTGGAACTAGATGATCCTTAAGGTCCCTTCCAACTCAAACCATTGTGTGATTCTATGATTCTAAGTTGGAGTCTTCTGGTGAGAGGTATGTGAGAGTCCCCATATTAGGTGACATACCGGGATGGGGACTGATGACCCCAGAGATGTACCACTGTAGCTTGAATGCTTCATGAGGGATTGACAGCTCTCATCTTCTGTGGGGAGAAGAATAGGAGTGAAAGCCCTAATGTGACCCTTAGCCATCTCCAAACGAGGTCCTGCAAGGCAGAAGAATGCATGAAGCCCACCTGGGTGGATTTTATTCAATCAGGTAGATTCTGATTGCCCTAGGAAACACAGGGCCATCAGGGAAGGAGGGAAAATGGACAGGATAGGTTCTCACAGAATCAATAAAACAGGAGTGGAAAGGACTATAGCACACCATCAAATGCACTCCCTGACACTACAGCAGAATCAACTATGCATAAATGACCTAGGGAAGAGCTTTTCCTAAACTGTTACTAAACATCAGCACTAAAGGAAACTCCACACCCACTAAGCAAAACTCCTCACCCATAGGAGTGCCACACTCCCCTTCGACTTCATGACCCAGGATGTGAATAGCTAATGTGCACACTTCATGAGGTCTGGGGTGGGTGAGGCTGCTGTGGCAGTGAGTAATTTTAGTAAGATGTTACAGAGGGTATGAGACCATTCTTAAAATGAACAGGAGAAACTGTTCAAATAAAGATGTCCTCAATTTTTAAAATACTTTGTGCCTTCTCATTTTATGTGCTCATAAGAATTCTGTGGTGAGTTGGCAACTAGCAGATAAAGTTGTTGACAACAAAGCCTTCAACTCAAAATTAAAGCCAATTCTGTAGTTGTAAAAAAAGAAAAAAAAAGTAAAATAAAAAGATGGCAGGTTAATTGTCATAACATCATTAAATTCGTACCCAGTCCTCAATGCACATCATAGTTATTTAGAGGCAAGTGATCTGGGGAATCAGCAATGCAAGCAATTATGACATTTCACCTCTTGGGGTCTGTTTAGCAATGAGACACAAATAAACCAAGTTTGGCAGTCAGAACTATTCTCTAACGAAATATTCTCCAACATCCCCAAGCTGATTAAAGGAACAAGCTCGAAGAGAGAGGTCAGTGGGTAGGCACACAGATAAGTGATAGATAAGATGAGAGAAGACAGTGTTTGAGTCTATGTAGTCAATATCCTGGAGTTGATAAAAGTTCCTTACTGCAAACAGCTTCTTCTGCATGGCTTTTCACATCAGATCTCAGCAGACACTGCTTATCTAAGACTACTTGTTAGATTAGGTCCCATAGCAGGTAGTATGCACAATCTTGCATCTAATTCTCCAAGTAGACCCAGTCAGATTCCCTACTGCTCAGAGAGGGCACAGGTAGGCAATGAAAGCGTTCTGCACCCAGATCTTTCCACATTTCTGGTAGCTGTCAGAGAGCAGTGACAAGGTTTCTGGTGTAGAGAAATGCTGAAATCCCTGTGCTGTCTGGACAAAGCACAGTTTTATCCCTAGTCAGCAGCTGTATTAGTTTTGACAGGGTACACCTTAACCTCAGTGGTCCCCAGAAAAGGATGGAAGGAAGAAAATGGTTATGTAGTGGCAGCTTTTGACCCTCTCATACAGGCTGGAGATATAAACAACCCACCTACGCTAATATGACAAGTTACTTCTCACAATAGATTTCAACAGTGACTGCATCTCTAGTCCAAGTAACTGATAATGAGAACTGGGTGGCAGCACAGGAGGGACTAAATTCTTCTTTAACGTCACTAAACATGGAATAGATGATGACTCACCAAGCATTGAGTTCACATTTGGGCCCATGCCTGCTCCTGCCATTCAAACCATTCCCAGCAGCAGTGGAGGAGCACAGCGTGGGGTCCACTGGTGACAATGATTATAATGAGTGGGACATTTCTCCTGTGTGAATGTGCTAGATGTCTCTTCCTGGCTTCCTACCACATGGGTGCTTCCAGCCTAGTTGAGATGAGATGAAAAGGGAAGAGGGCACAGAACCAAATGCTGTGCTTTAGCAATTCCAGTTGCTAGGACTTACTCTATCTGAGAACTACAAAGGCACTCTGTGGTTCAGTGAAGTTGCAGACATTAGCTCCCCTCTTCAGCATAACATACAGGGTTAGCACCAATACCAACCTCAATGGGCAGTATCTAGAATCCTTTGCTTCCCTTGTTCCCTTGCTGCATGGGTGGGAAGAAAGAACAATCCTTCCCACAAGCAAATAATGAGATGAGGAAAAAGTAGGAGGCTTAACAGTGGCAAAATGCCATGTCCAACATGCCAAAGGAAGCCCAGGCAGAGCTAGAGTGGTACTCAGAACATCCGAAGATGTCACTTTTAAACCCCCTAAAATGGGCAAGGAAAGTTGAGCGCACACAATGTGTGGGATAAGGAAAGGTAGGTTTTGAATGCGGTTCCTGTCCACAGGTTACAATGGTGCCAAAGGGAGATCTGAAAGATCCAGAGCCAAGAAGACAGGCTTAAATAACCCATCCATGGACCCACCAAACAAACTATACCTAACCTTTCCTTCTGCCTTTCCATTCCCCTGTATGTCCCCTGGGCAACCAGCCACTCTCTTCCAAAATGTCACACAGGGACTGGCAGCAAACACTCCTGGCAGAACACAAGGAGAACAATGCAACATAGCCAATATGCTGGCTCTACTGCTGTGTCCCCTCTTGGTTTAAATCAATAGTTTATGACATCCACAAGGGGAAACTGTAAATTTAATTTTGTCCCCTGCAGTGCGATTCATATCTTGTTTGCTGGTAACATAATGAATGTGTTTGCCCTCTAGACCCCCTGCCCAGTAGACCAATTTAAGGATAAAGGGAGAGAAAATAGCAAAGTACAATTAGGGAGGTCGATTAATGCTGGATTAACCAGTAGTTCAGCTAAAGATAGCTTTATAACATACATAAGGAGCAAGGGAGAGGAGGAGACACAAGTCTGCAGAAGAAATAGAAAATAAGATAATTCTTGGCAATAAAAATCTTACAGGTGACTTGAGGGTGCACATTGCCTGCTAAACAACTGATAGATCCTTGCATCACCTGCCAGCCCAAAGCCACAAGACTGCAGATGCCTTGCCCCACTTGATGCTCATCAGGTACAATCTAGAGCATAACACAAATTGCCCCAAATGCTGGAGATACACAAGTTAAACTTTTCTGAAACTCATAGGCTTACTTGCTCCTGCAAAAGCCACTTGAGGTTGTCACCAGAACAGTTAGAGTGCGCATGAGCTAATGAGCTAATTGCTAAGAAACCTTGCTGGATATGCAAATAGCAACCAAACAGCGAGGGTAGAAAATGTGACAGCACTTTGAAGATAACAGAGAGGAGAACTCTGAAGAGCAACAGAGATGACCCAGCAAATGGGAGTCCAGGAAGAGGGTTTCTCACATCAGGGTGCTCACTGCAACCAAATTGGAGTGGTGGATGAAGAAACCAGCTCTGATTGTGTGTTCCCTGCTGCACGACAGAAAGCAAGACTCGATATGTTCTTGTGAACAAACAGACCTTGCCAAAGAAACCTGACTTTATTGCCAATTTCTTTTTCCAGCTGGCATAACCAAGAAAACTTCAAATTAGTTTGGCTAGGTAGATAGGGCAAAAGAAATAATCATATTTTTGGCCAAAATCTAGAGATTTTTGATACAAAGAGATGAAGCAAAAAAGCACCACAAAACCCCAAAGAAACAAAAAAAGGGCCAACCCACTAGCCTGTGGACAGGACATCCAAATGCCAAGGGATTTGGATTTGTAAATGCATGGTCTACAGCTTTCAGTTCATGTCTCTACTTTGTGGCTACAAAAGAGTTGCTAATGCAGTGTGTCTAGCAATACTTCAGTGCTTCTGCTCTTTGAATTAAAACCATGCAGTGCAAAAGGGTATGGAAATTAAAAAAACCCACAGAAACCCTCAGCTCCAGAGAAGACTTAGGTGAGGGTTTGAGGACACTCTTGCTGTTTCTGAACTGATCTTCCCCTCTCCACTTTAAAAACAGCTCCTTTTTCTGCTTTAGCTACCTCTTTAAAACACCATGCTCCATTCAGCTTCAGAGGCAGCTCCCTATGGATAGGCATTTTTAGATGGATACAGTGCGATCTTTACCAGTTGCTGCAAATTGGCTCTGAGAGCACCTTTATATGTCAGTTCTGCCCATTCTCTCTACAAACAGAGAGACAGGGATGGAGAGGATGAGGGAAAAGGGCTTTACAAATAAAACAGAAAATAGCAGAGCAGAAAGCAAAGTCACAGCAGAGACACATGTTCCGACCTGAAACCAGGGCTCCACATCCCAGCACCATAAACAATCTCCCTGACATCAATTACGGATGCTGATCAGACACGCATGCGAGAAGCTACATTCCTACACAGATTTGCAGTTCCCACTGCTTGGGAGTGACCAGTTTGTGACACTCCCCTCAGATCGTAACTGACAGCTAACAAGCTGTGGGGAGGCAGCACATAATTGAGCGTGCAAAAAACATGGACATCACTCAGTTTTAGCTGCATGTAAACCAGCTGTGAGCAAAGCAGCTCAGGTTCAGCTCTCTCCCCTTCAATTCATTGTGGTATCCTCAAACTCACCAAACTTTAAAGCCATCAGATAAAACAGGGCAGAATGATGGAAAAACTCATCCATGTTTGGACCCCGTAACAACACAATATTCTGGACACAGGTATCTTAATCTGTGCTCTACTATATTGTTTGAGGGCAGGACTGAAGGAAAACATTATGGTTCAGATTGGAGAGAAGAGAGAGGGATAACCTAAATGCATTGGGTTTGGTTTCAGCTCATTGAAAATGTTGGGCATCTTAGTAGACAGCAGATGCAATCACTGTCCCTGGGACTGGAGCAAACATTACTGTCCAATATGCTGCTACAGTAAAGCTTGTATGAATGACACAGCTGCAGCCTGTGCAGGGATACTGCTGGGCTCATAAAACACTTTAGGTTGGAAAATACCTCTAAGATCATCGAGTCCAACCATTAACCTGACACTGCCAACTCCACCACTAAACCATGTCCCCAAGCGCCACACCTGCGCATGTTTTAAATACCTCCAGGAATGATGACTACACTACTTCCCTGGGCAGCCTGTTCCAGGGCTTGACTGCCATTTGGTGGAGAAATTTTTCCTAATATCTATTCTAAACCTCCTCTGGCACAAACTGAAGCCATTTCCTTTTGGCCTGTCATCTGTTACCTGGAAGAATAGGCCAACCTCCACCTCCTCATAACTTCTTTACAGGCATTGTAAGCCAGTCATAAGTTCCCCCCCAAGCTCCTTTTCTCCAGACTAAACAACCCCAGCTCCCTCAGCTGCTCCTCATAAGACTTGTGCTCCAGACCCTTCATCAGCTTTGTTGCCCAGCTCTGGACATGCTCCAGAACCTCAATGTCTTTCTTGTAGTGAGTTGTGTAGTGTTGTCAGGAACAACAACAATGAAGTGAAGGCCCAAAGTTCTGTGTTCAATAAAAATCCAGAGTCAAGGTGTACATTAGTACTGAAGAGCGAATGGCTTTCTGTGTATCAAAATTAAACAGTGCAATGCCACTGCTGTCCTTGCACCCCATGTTGACGCTTGCATTCCCTTGTCTACACAAGGAACTCTCTGACTGCATCTACAGCACCATGTTGTGAACACTGCCTGACCTGGCAGCTTCTGGTCTATCCCTGAAGATACAGGTAGAGTTAAGGATGATTGCGTGGAAAGGATTTAGGGGGGAGCAAGAGTTTTCTCTTCTACATTACTAGGTGGAAAAAACAAACTACTTTTTTCCTTCACTGGCCTCCATCTGTCTGTCCAGCTCTCGTCCCTCACACCTTCCTCTGTCCTTACACTGCGATTCAGTTTTGTAGAGTTTTGTCCTTACAGGACAGTGATGCCTGCCCATTTTGAGAGCCTAACATACTGATTAAACACTTCTTGGTCTTCACAGTCCCATACTTTCTAGTACTGACAGTTTAATTTCCAGACTCCAAGTTTTTCTGATTCAAAAAATGCCAGATTGTGCATTGTCATGGCTAAAATCAAATTGTTCCCATTTATTTCCCTGAGTTGGACAGCTGTCTGAAGACTTTTTTTTTTTATTAAGACCCAAAAGATTATTTCCTAGTATCTGAGGCTGCAGTTTGTAACTACAATTGACACCAAGTGTAGATTCTCTACAATTAGCCATTAAAATAAGAAAACCCCCCAAAATAAATCCATACTATTAATTTGTTTTTTCCTGTTAAGAAATATTCAAAATTGCTTCCAACTATATTCTACCTCACCTATGAGAACTGCACATAATTAACAGCAAAAGAACCAATGGTGATTCAGGTACCAAAAAGACCAAAGAGGAGACACAAGGAGGATAAAAGCAAGAGACATATTACACATTACACATTACATGGTCATCCTTTTTCTGAGGTCCCTGAGGTCTGGTAACAGCTGCAGTTGGCAAGGGCTCCTATTTCACTTCTCTATTGGTGGATAGTATCGTACTTGCTCGTATTAGGTGAATAGAACAGTAAAAGGAATTGGGTAACAGTTTCAGAAACAAAAGACCTGAGTTTGAATAGTTGTGGTTCATGCTCTCATGACACTTTTTACTTGGGAACATTTGGCAACTTGCTGGATGTCACATGAAAATTCGTGAACTGCTAAGTTTTCATGCTCTGTAACACAAAAGCTGATTCTTACCAGAGAGAAAGCTAGTTGTTATTCATGGGACTGGCCAAAATAATTAAAATAAATTAATTCCACTGCATGATAAATTTTGAAGTTCTGTAATTTGTTCCCATGTTTTACTACAATCTTTTTTTCCCCTTTTTTTTTTCCCCCTGCAAGAAAGAGCCACTTCTGAGCAGATAACAGTCTTGTCATTAACTTGTTTGGTACATGAAAAATACAGGTACAAATCTCTGCCTGATTTCTATACAAGGATTTGGCCAGAGTTTTCTACAAACAACATCCCCACACATTAAGTTACTGGCCTTTTTTACCCTGTCTCTCACCTTTTCACCATAAATTTAAATACTGATTCTCAAAAGCTGAAGAACACTGCATATAAAAATACATGTTTCTGTAAAATGTTTCCATTCTGACATGTCAGTATTTGAGATGGAAAAAATATCCCAACAACTTAATTGGAAAAAAAAATCTGACCAATATTTTAGTTACCCAGTTGAGAGAGACAACAATGAGCATGATATTCAGTTAACCAATAAAAGAGTGCAAATAATAGGCAAGTAATGATTCACTGAAGCAAACATTTTGTAGAGAACAGCTGGAGGCCTAAAATTTACTCTTTTGTTTAGTGAGCACTTACCAAGCCCTAAAACGCTGGAAGAAAATCTGAAGCTGTTCACAAACAAATTGCTTATCACACAGTGACAATTCTTTAACACTCCTCTGCTTTTCTCATATCCTTATTCTTCCCACCTCCAAGTGAAAACTTCCCCCAGTATCGGGTGCTACATACTGTAACAACAGCAGAACCTAGCCCTGACAAATCAGGTTTGTAACTAATATTTCAGGCTTCTTTTACACTGGGATAGAGGGTCGATAGTGGCTTATACAGACGCAGTGACACTACTGAATCAGCCCATGAGTTACCCTGGCTACAGTGATCAAGTCTCACAAGTAGCATCGCTTCCCATCAGAGCCTGACACAACAAATGTCCCCAGTCTTTGAAGAGAAAGAGACAACGCACTGCACAGTAAAATGGAGCTGCCACTGAGCCTGTGGGCATGGGCAAAGGGATTTTATCATGCTGCTGAGAAAAGACTGTTACCCCAGGCCCTGCTTGCAAAGCTGGAAGGACTCACTTTCGGAGCATGTACTGAAAGATCACACCTCATACCATAACCCCCTCACGCTGAACCAGACACTACTCTGCCCATCAAATGCCGGTTCTAGAAAGTAAAACTGGACAGTGGACAATTAATGCTTGTGAAACACATTGGAAGGACATGAAATGCCCTCGCTGCTCCACAGTGCCAAAACAAAGAGGCTGTGCTCAGTCCCCTACTTCCTGCAAACACCAGCTTCATTGCTTGCTGTTTCATCCTCTCTGAAGGGAGAGAGGTTGCTTGTTATTTAAGGCTGGCAAAGCTCAAGTCTTTACTGAGTTGGAGGAAAGAAGAGCCTATTCCTAGAGTGAAATGAGAAGGCCTGAGTGAAACACCATTCTCTTGATGACTGTAGGAAGTCAGGGTCTGGTATTAATCCTTCTCTGGCTAAGCCTGCCTCAGGTGCCTGGACAGGTGAACAACTGAGCAAGACTTCAGCTCATGCAGAATGCTTGTAAGAGCATGGAAATTAATGCAAATGTCCCAGGTCTCAGGCTACCAGTATAATCACCATCCTTGATAATGTCTTCTCAAGGATGTTTGATCTGTATTGGAAGGAACAAAACATGTTTTGGGACACATAACCTGCTTTCTAAATCTAACTTCAAAAACTGCTGTGGAAGCTCAGTCTTTTCCATACAGCTCGAGCTAGGCAATTGCCCTCCTGCTACCAAGAGGCCAAATCACTCCTATGGCACTAAGTATACAATACTGGACCTCCAGACAAAAATTACAGTGGTCTAAATCCTGGATGTCTCAGACTCCAGTGATCATATGAGACCTGCCTACCAACTCAGAAGAAACACCCTGCGAGTATGAGTCAGTGCCTAGAGGGAGAAGTGCCCATCTTGGAGACGCAGGAGCTTGCTAGACAGGTAGTTTCAGTGGGGAAGCCAGGAGGTAGGGAGGCTGTAAAGTTTGGTCCCTGTTCTCCTGTCAAAGCAGGGTAGTTTAGGTGGAGAGTAGCATAAGGAAGATGCTGCTGGCTGCTGTGGAAAATGAAATGTGCTCCATCTTTGGCATTGCTGATCTATTTCTGGTCAGGATGAAATACATTTAAATGTGATGTGGGGATCGCTGAGCAAGCCACTTAGAGTTACATGTGCTACTGCTGCCTCAGACTGATGCTTCATCTCCTATCTAAGCAGAGATTTGAGAAACAAATGATACATGCTCAGGAGCCAACCTTCAACAGCAGGGGAAATGAGAAAGACCACAAACCTCACTGAAGAAGCTGCAGGAAGACAACAGTTTCCACAGCCAGAAGAATTCAGGAAGAGAATCCTATTCTTGTGATTGCCTGTGTTTCCTCCTTGAGTCGGCGATTTCTAGTGCTCTGTCAGCACATCTGTCTTACTCTTTATTCCCCAGTTGTCTTCCCAGTGTTTCACTGATTCTTCTCTGGCATTGGAAGCTATTAAGCTTTGCCTGCTCTGGTCAGCAAATGAGCCAGAAGCACATCTCTGCACTTTCACAGCTAGTAACTGAACCCAGTGCTTTGATGGGCCAGTTTTGGGAATAGAAAAGCAGTGTGGGAGAGGGAGGAGACTGCAGTTAGGTCCAGAAGGAGAAGGAAATAACACTGAAGATCATAATCCTGGGGTAGTGAGTAAATCAGATGCATTCCACTTACTGTGGGTTCATTGCAATTTGGTGTCAAACACAAGAACAACTGGTGTTTGTCTCCTAGAGCCTTTCTCCTTGTGTCCTGTGGTCCCAGCCAGCCAGTTCATCATCTCCGCTGCCTGAATAAGCCAGGATGGGAGCTAGTTGGGTTTAATCTCTGAGGCTCCAAATACAAGCCTTTGTGCAGAATCTCCAATATTGAAGTGGATCATCAACAAAAGCTCTGCCTGGGAAGCAGCCCCCTCCTGCTTCCTGCACCATAACCCTCTGCAAATGGCTCATGGCTCTGTGTGTCTCCTTGTGGGGCTTTCCAGAAAGGTGACAGAGGACATCAGAACTACCTCTCTCTGCAGCTGCTGCCATGCACAGCCTTGTAGGAACAGCTCATTTTAATAGCTGCAGGTTAAGATTTGTTATATCCTCCTCAATTTCCCTGTGATCACTGCAAAGGCAAATACAGAAGCAAGTCCCGAGAGATGGTCATCTTGTGCACAGAAATAAATACCAGAGAAGGGGAAAAGACAGTGAGCGTGACTTTGTGTGGCAGAGCACTTGCAAGCAAATGCAGGCAGGGATATGGGCAATAAAAGCATGCTGAGTGGGTGCAGCAGGGTGTGCTCAGGGGAAGATGCACACAGACAGGTCCAGAGGGTCACTACATTCAGGTAAGGGCAGCAGGAATGAGAGCACATGAGAGTAACGTGGAGGGTGGTGACTGCATGGGGTAAGTTGCACAGAGTGAGGCAAGGCAAACACTTGTGGTGGTGTGTGAGAGGGGAAACTATGAGGAATATATTTCTGAACGTTTCTCCATAAAATGCTGCAGTGAATCACAGGTTAACTTGTTTGCTTGTGGGCTTAAGTTCTGAAATGACCTTTTCCTTGAGTATTTCCAGAACACAAAGGCTGATTCTTTAGACTGTGTGGGACAGAAGGAAAAAGAGGATAGGAAAGAGTGCCAAAGCTCTGAAATGTGCAAATTCTGGGAGCAACACAGAACATGAGGACTAAATCAAGATTTGCAGAGTGGTACCCAGAATGCTTTGCTCTGCAACTTTGCTATTAAATGCTGTACTTGTAGAGGTCACTGTAACCTAATTAAGTCTCTGTATCTGGTTAAAGCAACAGCTGCAGAGTACACATGAGTTCAGGGAAGGCTAAACCCAAGAGATGTGTCCTTCATTTGTTTCTCTAGCCATAACTGAGTTGTCCATAGGGATACTCAGTTGGACAACTGCTGGGAAACCAGATTTGTGTTTTGGTACAGCTGTGCAGCCAGTGTGGCTGGGAACATGACATTTGCTGTTAACTCCCAGCATGCCAAATGGATATGAAGGCCTGTTGGCTGGAAAAAGCAACACATGGTAGAGAGCCCCAGACAGCTGCACTGCATCATTCCATTCTGGCCCTTCAGGAGGTGACCTTAAATACATTGTCTTTGAGTTCCTGCTGAAAGACACTAAAGGCTTGGAACCCCTTCCATGCCAACACACTTGCTAAGAGGTCCTGACAAGAGCAATTTCATTGTCCTCAGAAGAGGAGGACTGAGAGCATACAATCAGAGTGCAATGCACTGTGTGACGTACTTAGCAATTGTAGGACATACACAGAGTCTGTTTCATGGAGCACAACGGTCCCATCAGCATATCCCATATGTCTCATTTCCACAAGTTAGCTTGGAGAAAATCTTGACATCATTTTTTTGGTGCTGCCTTCTGCCCAGGACAAACACCAAACTACCACTACTATAATACAGGGTTTTATGTTAGAAGGTAGCTCAAGAAACTCTCTCAGCAACTTTGCAGAGTAATGATGAGAAAACTACAACATGACCACAGCCATAAGAGAGTCTGCATTAAGATGTACCAAAATTGTCCTGTCAGAAACATACAGATGATGCACCATCCTGGAGAAAGCAAAGGAAAGGAACAGACAATTTCAAGTAATCAGCTTCCTTGCAGCAGTTTCCTTCTCCTTATTTATAGCCACTCTATGATTCAGTCAGGCTGGAACTGTGAGTGCAAACACGTTTTCTTTGCTCCTGGCTCTCCTTGGACTTCATTTGCACAGCAAAACATCACCCAGTGCCAGAGATTTATGATACGCTCAAAGCCCAAACAAGGCTGGATCTGAACAGCAACATATCCTCCAATTTCATGGAAGGAAACGTGCCCCTAGTGGGCTCCCAAGCAGCTCGTGTCAGATTCACTGATCCTGACTGCACCTGTGCATGTGGAGCTGCAACTCAGCCTGCTCTGAAGAGGCACAGTCTCAGCAAACTTGAGTTCAACTTCAAACCCAGGAAAAGCTACTGGATGGATATAACTTTTTGTCACCAAAACTTTGGCCCTGGAGACTTACAAACTTGCACAGACTCAGCTTCAGTGCCAAATTTGGTAAACCAACTCTTCACGCTTCATGTTACAAACTTCATGCTTGTAACAGTGGGTTGCGCTGAAAAAACATGGTGGCCATGCTGTCTCTTCCTGAAAGGTTGTGAAATACTTGCCTGGGACTCAAAGCTTCACAGTTGCTGCTCTTCATCAGGATGACCCCAGTGTTCATTGTTTCTGTATGGTAGTACCCTCTAAGCTTCAGCACATGAAGCTGTTGTTGTGGGGCTTGTATAAAAGCTCAGTAGAAAGACATTTCCTGCCCAGAACTAGATTTGGTACTACCTTGCTCTAATACAGTCATTCACAGTTCCCTATACCGCAGAAATAAGCCTCTCTTTCTTCAATTTCTCCCCACACCTACCACAGCCCACAAGTGACAAATGAATTTATAAGAGAGGAGTCTGTCCATCTCTTTTTTTCAAAGCTGGAGAGAAAAGTAATGATCTTGTTCTGGAAGAAAATCAAAGGCTGCCAACAACAGCATGATATGTCAGCTCTTTTAATTTCATTTATTTATTTATTTTATCAAGTTACTTTAATCCTTGGAGTTTAAAGGCTAAGAATGAATGCAACGTGCTGGAAAATGAAGAGCATGTGACAGTATCAAAGAACGAAACCAAAGGAATGGGGGTGTATGTGTTGGGGGAGCCTTGTTAGGAGACACATTAAGGCAATCCAGCTGATAGATGAAACCTTTTATAAATGAAGAGTAAAGTCTTTGTGTCACTCTTTATCTTTCTGTCTTTTTTTTTCTTCCCTCCCCGCCGCCCCCCCCAACTGTTGTCTCTCTCTCTTTCCCCTCCCCTTGCTTTCCTATCCTGCCTCTCCTCTTGTGGTCTCTTGCCACAGGTCCCAGTTTACATTTGAACTGGAGGGCTGCTGTGGTCATGGCATTACAAAGTCTTCCTCTACCCAGCTGAGGACAGCAAGCCACAGTAGTACCTGCCACTGTAAGACCCTAAAAAGTGACTAAAATTCGCCTTATTCCAGTCAGGCTAGGATGGTAGTTCACCTCCGTCTCTAGGAGGTATAAACAAGGCATGGCAATCAATCATAGGCAGTGGGAGGATGACCTCCAGAGGATTCTGGAACAGAGGTGAGATAAATGCAGCACAGAAAAGTTGCTGCGCTGTACATAGAAGTTGCAATAGAGAGATGGGTAGGGGTAAAGCAACCCAGAACTGCCTTTTATCCTTGAGAGAAGAGCAGAAAGACAAGGAAACCGAATCACCACATTCTTCTCTTTCTGTCATAGTTTTGACAGCCCTTGGAAACAACTCCACCGGAGAAACTGCTGTTGGGTACTGTTATGATGAGATTCAGCAGGAGTGACTCAGTTCTCATTGTCTCACACACACACACAGAGCTTATTATCTGTGATATCTGTGATCTTTCTACCTGGTGCATGTAAATGTCGGGCCTGACTCCTTTGAAGTAGCTTGGGCTTGGTCAAACAGGAGAGTTTTACACAGACAAAATTTCCCCCAGCAGCCTTCATGTCTCACTGTGGCTTCTCTGTCCTAGCAGAGATTGCAGAGTCTCACACACCAGTACACACCTCTGGCCCTTGTGGTTTCCAAACCAGGTGCCACACCCCAATGGAGAGCAAGTCATGATGTCTCACTGCTCACTGGCATGCAGAGTTGGATGGGAGCTATCTTCTCTCCCCCTTCTAAAGACTGACCCTTCAAGATCACACAGCAGAGTCTAATTTTGACTCTTCCAGCCTGAGACATATTTGACCCCTTAACCCCAGATATGTTTGTTTCTGTTTGGTTTAACCCCAGCCAGTAACCAAGTACCATGCAGCTGTTCCTTCACTTCCCCACAAGCAGGATCAGGGAGAGAATTGTAAAGGCAGAAGCTAAAAAACTTATGGGTTGAGATAAGGACAGTTTATTAAGGAAAGCAAAAGTCATGCATGCAAACAAAGCAAGCCAAGGACACTGCTTCCCATGGGAAAGCCAGTGTTCAGCCATCTCCAGGAGAGCAGGGCCCCATCAGGCATAACAGTTACTTGGGAAGACAAACATTCCCCACTTCTTCCTTCTTCCCCCTAGGTTTATACACTGAGCATGATGTCATATAGTATTAAATACCTCTTTGGTCAGTTTGGCTCAGCTGTCCTGGCTATGTCTCCTCCCAGTTTCCCATGTACCCTCAGTCTCCTCGCCAGTGTGGAGTACAGAAAGCAAAAATGGCCTCATCTCTGTGCAAGGACTGCTTAGTAATAACAAAAGTATCTCTATATTATCAACCCTGAGTTCAGCACAAATCCAGAACACAGCCCAATCCTAGCCACTGTGAAGAAAATTACTCGAGTCAAAACCAGCACAACATTCCCTTGAGGTCTCAAGGTCACAGACTCATCGTATGGAGAGCGGACACTGTTGAGTGACTGAGCGAGCACATGATGTGTAGCTGGAGGTGGCTGGGGTGGGCATGTTGCAACAAGATCCACGGGCAACCCCAGCCGTTCCCTATCCAGAGGAGCTCCTTTAAGGGGAACTGACAAGGGGAAGAGGGTTAGCACACACAAGGCAGGTACTTAAGGTTCTATCAACATCGGGCCTCTGGGTGAACCACTTTAACCACACCTCTGCCTCTTCAATAGCATGGGAAATATGACTCCCTAGCAGCACAGATTGGAACGATGGGTGGATTGGCAGATTCTGTTTTGAGGCTACTGCGTTCTGACCAGTCTCTCTGGTTTTCTAGTTCCTGAAGTGTGTTGCTTTGGATCTGTATGCAATGCCTCCTGGTCCTACAGTAGACTAAGTAGGCTTCAAAGAGACTGCTAACTTCACCATAATGATAATAAAACTAGTAAGTCTCACAGAGGGGCAGCAAGCCTTTTATTATTAATTTTTGCAAGGTGCAAGAGATCTGAGATCTCTGCAAGAAAGGCAGTGTAAGAAAGGCCCAGAATATTTATTTTTCCAAGGTGCAATTTGCCCCTCCCTCCCTGGTCCTAAAGGAACAGGCAAAAAGAAAGAGGAGAGACCAAGGACAAAGGCCCCAGAGTAGGCACAAGTCAGAATGGACTTAAGATGGCAGAAGCGGCCAGTGGAAGCAGAACAGAGGAAGGCGCTTGTCCCCATAAGATTGGAGTGAAATGCAGTGTGCACCAGTCATGCAAATGCATGCTAGCAGGACCTAGGCATCAGTCCCGGATCACAGTAACTCCAACATGGAGAGGGGGACACAGGATGGACACCATATACATGTCAGATATTTTTAATCTTTTCCATACAGAAAAAAATAGGGGCGACAAAATCTTCAAAACACATTGACTGTCAAGTAGGAGTCTGGAACAATTAAATTTGATACTTAATTAAACATCTATACTCCCACAGAATGCAAGATTTACCTCCTTTCTCCTTTTTAGTGTAGGAAGTCCAGAGATAAAACCTTCAAGTTATGAGCAACTATGTCCCGCTGAGAAAAGTGATGGAGTGCTATGCTCCAGAGAACTTAACCAGGCCCCAGAAAATGTGGAGTTGACACTTAGAGGGTTTTCTTATTGTTATTGCTGCTGTTATTATTATTATTATTATTACTGTTTTCCCTGACACTAAAACTCTTCTTGTCATGTTCCCAGAGGGAGATAAACAGCATGTGCCTGCATTTTAATAGAAGTAAATGGGGCCACTCCACTTTCCTGATGCAGAGAGTTCAAATACTTTGTGCTAGAGGAACTGTTGAAAGGAGGCACACTTCAGTGAATTCTGGGGAAGGCTGTAGGGCTCATGGATTTTGTTCAGGAAAGAAACACAAATGTAGGCCTTGGGGATGCATGATCAGGGCTCTGCTCTGCTACTGACTTGACTAGCTTGGACAGGTTACTTAGGTTCCTGTGCTCTGGTTGCTTCCTTGCAAAACAGGAGTAACAGCACGATGACCCATGTTATTCCAGGGGCATAGTAAGAACAAAAACCTAAAGGTTTTCAGCATGGCGATATAAAATGGATCAGAGGGTGATGTAAATACTTCATACAAGGTGAGAAATGGGCTAGAGAGGAGATTTCCTACATTGCCTTGAGTATTGCCAGTCACCTTCAGGCTCAATGAGATTTAGATGCATTTAGTAGATAGATCATATGCCTGTTACAGAGATTTTGGTGGACCCGCTCCAGGCACACAATGGTGTGTCTTCTCCTGCTTGCAGTGAGGGTCAAATGCTCAACAGTTTTGGGCATTTCCTAAAGTTGTAAGTCAAGGTTTGTTCTGAACTTGCTTTGTGTTTTAACATGAAGGTAGAATGAAGCGCTCCCCGCCACCCCTCATCATGGAATCACAGAACTGATTGTCGTATGGTGCTTCTCTTGTGTTTTTAGTACCATCATCTTTACTGAAGATGTCTCTTGTAGCTTAATTCACTTCCCTGATGCTCAGATCTTTTCCAATACATAGGACTCCGTAAAACACCTTGCATGGGAAACACCTCTATATGCTCACCTTATCTTTATCCAGACCTCATGTGAATTCTCTGAAAACACTGCCCATGACATACTAAAAAGGCAGAGGATAAACTTGGTAGGCTTTGTTCACCTTCTCCCCTTTCCTGTCACTTTGCAAGCTGTGGCAGCCCTAAGCCACAGTTTCAGTTGTGGGACTTGAGGCACAGGATGAAGGAGAGGAAAAACAATCTCCTTTTTAGCTGCAGCACATCCTAATCATCTCCTGCTCTTTGGAAGACTTTACCAGAACAACAGTGGTACTTGTGAACATTTCCTGATACTGCCTTATCCCAAAGATGTTTGCTGGAGTGCACACTATGCCCAAATGCACCTCTGTGAATGCTTGGGTATTGTGGCCAAGGAGTTGCAGAAGGACTGGATTGAGATTCCCTGACCTCTGAGACAGAAAAAGTCCCACACATTTGTTAGGTTCCCCTGTCACATATCATCATATCTACTGACTTAAACTGTTGTGAAAAGAGACCTCTGTCCCTCCTCTTAGAGACCTGCTCTGCTGCCAGGACTTGAGCCAATCTCATCATCAGGACACTTTAGGACATCTTCTTTCAGAAATGACACCTCATGTCTTCCAATTACACAGCCTGGCACCTCCCCTAAGAAGCTCATGTCCTTCATGTTATTTACCTTTCAAGTGCTTACAGTTTGTGGTGGGAAGCACAGCACTCAGGAGAAGGTCTGCCAGGCACACAGAAAATGAAAAATGCTTTTCAGAAGAAGTACAAAACTCCAATTACTTTTTTATATAAATATATTAATAAGGGAGGGGGAATACCTAGCAAACCAGCTGAAAAAATCCCAAGAAAAACAAAAATGCCTTCAGGGACTGCAACTGTAGCCACGTTCTTCCCAGCAGGCTTGTCTAATCTCTGCTGATGCTCAAAACATAAAGAAGGCACAATCCTCTGCGGTGTTGAGCAGACCCTGAGAGCATCTTTTTCTCCCAAAAAACACAAAAGGTACTCAGCTCTTAATAGAAATTGCTCATAATGACTGAGCCTCTGAAGTACATAAGCTGCTCTGAGGGGAGGCAAAGCCATTTTCTTGCTGAGTATGAAACTAAAAGCTCTGTCTGTTTGGCAGCTGCCATTCAAGTCACGATCAGATCTGGCCTTTCATGAAAATGCAAGCTCATTAAAACACCCGGCAGTGTCCAGAGCTCCTCTGAGGAGGGAGGGAGGGAGGAAGGAAGGGAGGGGTATGCGGTGTTATCCTCAGCTAGCGGGATGAAAAGAGCAATCACAGTCAAAACCAGGCCTTGATAAGCTGGTTAAAGAGCAAATCAGTGTGGAATAGCCACTAAGTGTGGCTGCAGTTATAGGCAAGCAAGGGGAAGGGATGAAGGAGACCAAGGCTAGACAGCAGCCACAAAATATTTCCTCTAACTGTCCTGAACAAAAGCAGAAATGGGCATTTACCATTAGTTGTTGTGGGATGTTTTTTCCCTTTTTGCTTGTTTGCCTCCACAAACACAGCCTGGCTGCTGAACTCCACAGCAGATAAATGACTTAGAGCTGGTGGGAACTTGTGGCCTTATTTAAACAAAAGCTAGATAGAGTTATCTGGATCGATTGAGCCAATGCTTCCTTGAGCACTAATTCAGGCCAAACAACTGCCACTGAGAATAAGCTCAGCTGACCTCACTAGGCAAGATGGAGATGTAAAGAGCAGCTTCGGACAGGGGTGCCGACTGAGACAACTTTGCTTCCACATGAATGCTACTTTACATAAGCAAAGAGTGGTCCCAGACTGGCAGATTTATCTCATTACACCCCTACCTAGCAACTTAGCTTAAGATCAGCCCTGCTGGCTTGGAACAAGGGCCTCCCTAATCCTTTTTTTCTGAAAGTGGGCAGTGAAGTATGCTTTGAGTAAAGGGGTTATCCATCCCCACAACATCCTCTCAGCTTCCAGCAACCTGCTCTGACTGGGCCTGCTTTCATTTTAGCTGATACAACTTGGGAAAAGGTTTAACCTGAACCAATCCTCCCATGCACTACTATGTATCAGTGTATGTGACCACTCTGTTACACAATCACCCAATTATCTCTATCCGGTAACAATTCCCTGTGTGACTTGTGAGCTGGAGAATACACCCCATTAAGCCACACACTTTCTTAACTCTCTTTCAGTCATTAGTGCCACTTGGGACTCCTCTTGCCATTTCTGCTGACTATTTAGAGCTCTGGAGCCTGAGTCACTGCCACTGATTCATCATTTTATACCACTGTGACTCTCTGGGTCTAATGCAGCAGTGGTGAATCAGGTCCTATGTATCTTGGCTGGCAACAACTCAGTAGCTCCCCATTCTCTGCTCCTTTCCCTCCTGGGATCTGTAGGAAATTCAGAAAATACTAAGCTTATGCCAAGAGCTCAGCAAGTTCAAAGCAGGGGTGACCGACCACATCCCAAGGAAAGAAAGTACATCTTGTGAAAAAGCACAGGGTGAAGCTTATTTCAAATGATGCCATTTTGCAGAATCCAACATTTGTACCCCTGGGTGTGATCCTTAGCATAATTACTGGTTCAAAGCAAACTTTACATCTTATCAACAGCTTTCAAAGGCACTACCTCATCTGCTGAACAGAGGGAAAATGCAGAGGCACAAGTAGCATGAATCTCCCTATGTCAGACTAGCTTTCCAGCACCTTGGCTTCCAAGACAACTGAGACTTGCAGACTCAGTTTAGCCCATCTTTGACTGTGATGTAAAAATCACTGCCATGGCAAAACAGTTCAATAGAATAACCCTCTCCTCTTTCACAAACCCACTGAGAGTCTAAATGAAGGAAAATTGGAAAGTCGTCTTCTAGAAAAAAAGGACCTTCAGCAGGGGATTAGACGGGGAGAAGTCACACAAAATGCTGGCAAAGTCACAAAGTCAAAAAACTCCTGACAGAGAGCAGCTCTGAACTTTTGTCTCCCAGCAACTGATAGCAACTTTCCCCCTACTCATCCCCACACACCAGCCTTGCAAGGCTGTGAAAGCGCAGTCAATGAGTCAGTGACAAAAGCCCTTGTTCCTAAGCACAAAGTGTGGTGCTGAGCTACACCTTTAAACATCTGTTTAAGATGCAAATTCACCAGAGGCATTGGTAGACCCTTCCTCAGAGTTCCCTGTGCTGAGGGGGGCAGGTAAGCAGCCCCTCTGAGGTCCCATGTTCCTGGCAGTGTTATGGAACAAGCAAGAAGGTAGGATCCATGGGGAGGGAAGGGTGGCTTGGTCACAAAGCTGGTGTGTGTGCATGTGCACACATTGTCCATCTCTTTCTTGCTGTTGTTTTTAGGTAAATATGCAACCAAAAGCTTGTCTGAAAAGTAGTCTGTGTTCCTTCTGCCTTGTCAAACTCTTCAAGGGAAACATTATCGCCTTAATTGCTTAATTCCAATTTGCATAATACGGTGCTCTGACAACTGCAAAAACAGGGATGCAAAAGGAAGATTAAGAGCGACATATGCATGCTGCCAGCCTTTCACAATTGGAAAGCAAAGCTGAGGACCAGAGCTGGGATGAGCAGGCCTGCAGGCTCTCACCTTCCCAGTCACTCCCCAGGTGCCTTTATCACCCCCGCGGCCCCCAGACACCTGCACACATGTGGCATTTTCGCTGCCCTCTGGTGGGGTTTCCAGCTTTACCTCTCCACGCAGATTTTTTTATCCATAGACTGTCTGGTCCAGAACCTTTCAGAGGGTCTTGTTTGCATGAGCTGTCCCTCAAAACCCAAAAAAGCAAAAAGGGCATGATATGCTGCATGCCTTGGACACAGAGACTTGCCCTTCGAGGCCAGAGCATGGCAAAGTCTACCTCCTAGAGAAATCGATTCCTCTTGGATCTCCAACTCTACTAACCAGTCCTGCTATTTGAAAATTTGATTAATTTTTTACTTCACATGTCAGTGCCTTTCCAAACTCATGAGTATTAGATTCTGGACTTCTTCTCAAGAAAGTCTGTTCTCTCAGTGCTTCTTTCTTGACTGGGAGCAGATGTAGATGTATATAAGAAGACTTCCAGAACCACAAGGTTCCCACAATCACAAGTACGGGACATCTCCTGTGAGCCAAACTCATTCCCACTTCTGAAATACAAGTGTTAAGAATGTAATGAAACTATTTTCCTACTTCAAAAAGTCAACAGCCCCAAACTTGCAAAATGCAACACAGCAGGCCAACAGGGTGGCATGAATTTTGATCATCAATTCTGGTCATTTTTTATTCTACCTACAACATCTTCACACTTTTTTCCAGAGTGCAGTGTTACAGAAGTTCTGTGCGTATGATGAGCTGTGTTTTGTTTCTTGTGGTTTCATTATTCCCTCTCTTTCCTCATACAGCTGGCCTCAAGATTTATGCTGAAGTTGAAGCTGAATATTGATGTCACTGGTAACAGAAACAGCACTGATTTCATAGAAAGGAAATGTGGGATTGATGACTCTGCAGATACAAACAGGATAAAAATCCTAAGTTGGACTTTGGCTGCAGTTGAGCACTCCTGTACCAGAAAATTGCACAGCACTCCAGTTTACATGCTAACTTTGTGTGATGGGTTTGATAAACCTCAAAAAAATTCAGATTAAGGCCTTAGTATAGGTCTTCAGAGAGCTTCAGTTTTGGGCTATAGGGCTCTCCGTAGATCCAGAGGGACAGGTATCACCCAACTTAAGTAACCAATTAGGTATTTCATATCATATGATGTCAGGGTAAGTATAAATCCAGGGAGGTAGTTGCTTCCAGGTCTCTTCTGCCTGTGGTGGTGATAGGGAAGAGGACACCCTGTTGTTTCTTCTCGGAGCGATAAGCCCTGCTGCTCCTTGCCAAGAAATTCACAGCAGTTTTGGTCTTTGGGAAGTAAAATACTTTTGTTTTGTTTGGGGATGCTCTTTCCCTCTCTTTGCTGGCTGTTCTTCCCGGGAAACATCTTTTGGGGTGTGTTTTTCTGTGGGTCTGGGTGGTAGAATCTGTGTGTTGTTCGGAGGGAAGTTTCGGATAAAGTTATTGTTGGTTTTTCTTTTATATTTGTACATATATAATATGTTGTAAATTTGTGTAAATATATGTATATATATCAGTTTCAGTTTTAAGGTTTTCTTTCCTCACTCCTTTGTTGAAACTCTGCATGGCTCTGAGAGGCCTTGGCATTTTACCAAGGTCAAACCAAAAGACTTTGGAGGCATACCATCCCTGGATTTGGCACTACTAAAGCAGCTTTGAATGGTATGGAATACCCCTCAAATGCGGGCACAGTGATACTCCTCTAAAGGTATTTGTCACTTATTCCTCATGTATTTATATAGTTGTAGTGACACAAAAAAATTGAGGCAGACAAGCCCATGGGATCCAAACATCCATGCAGTTCTGATCTGAATTTGCAGCTTTGCCTGTCTACACGTAATTGAGACACTAACTGAGATTGCAACAATACAGAATAAAACTAAGAAAGTGAACATGTTCCCGGAGGCAGAATTTCACTGCTTCTTGACACAGTTTGTTGAAAAGCTATGTAACAGCCAGAGGCTATTCCTGGTCTGGGGCACCTGGGAAAAATGAGCCTTGTATCCTGACTGATAAATTGGGCTCAAAGTTAGGGGAACATCTCTACTAAGAGTCACCAGTGGTGTGACCTCTCAACTGAAATAAAACAAGCAGCACACAGGAAGAATTAAAAAAATAAGTAAGAAAAAGAAGAAGCCTGCTGGCTTTTCTGTTTGCAATGAGAAGCTACACTGTTTTAGTTGGACTACAAAGAATTTGCAGTAGCAAAGCAGAAGATGCTTGTGGAAGAGGTGCAAACAGTTCTCATTTAGCAGCTGGGTATGAAAAAATCAATGAACGGAGATTTGAGCCAAGAAGATAAGTCAAGATATACAGAGCAGGTAAGCAAAGGAGTTTTAACAACAGCCAGTCTCAGAGGAAGGGAGAGGATCAGCAGACACTTGAGAAGGAGCAGAAACAAATGGGAGGGAGATAATGAAAAGACCAAGCAGATAAATGTGAATGTCAGGTGGCAGCAATCACTCTGCATCACAGCAAGAGGACTTCTTTTCTCTCTTTCACTCTAAAAGGCATGGCAAATAGAAGGGAAAATTGGACCCTTAATACCTGTGGGCAGAAGGAGAGAGCTACCCTTGGTGGGTTATAAAAGCTGCAGCATTAATCCCTGCCACACCAGAGGAGGAAGCAGCCATTGTCTTTGCCACTAAGGAAAGCTTCTTGAGAACTCAGGCAGTGTGTGGATGAGTCAGAATCATGAACTTGGGTGGCATGGCTTTTTAGCACGGAAGCTTTTCCAGACACTGTTCAAGCTGCACGTAAGGTATAAGCCTCCGTAGCTGCCTCCAGTGCCCTCCTCCCCTCTTCCAGCCGAGACCCAAAAGGACAAGCACCAAAATATAGCCTCCTGCACACAATGTAGTGTGGATGCCAGCAGTCAAAGGAAGAAAAGGAGTACTTGGGCTCTGGCTTCAGCTTAGAGAGAAAGCTCCACGGTCCCTGCAGTGGGCAGCAATGGCCCTGAGAAAGGGCTGCTAGGAACATGCCTTCCAGTGACTGCAGCGGGACAGGCCAACACCTCATAAAACATCACCAGTTTAAAAATGAAGTTTACAAATTGTCCCACAGGCTCTGAGTAATGAAGAGGCTTTGACAGGCTGGAACCAAGGTAGAGCACAAGTGGGGATGTGGTCTTTCAAAGGCTGTGTTTAATTACAACAGGCTGCCAAGAAATGATTCCCATGTTGGAATGAGAGCAGAATGAAGATGCAGTGGAAAAACACTGCTCCTAAGCGAGGCCACGTAATATACACATTCTCAGCCCTTGCACATAAATCTGTTGCTGGCCCTGATCCTATTGTAGTGTGTCTAAGGGGAAGATGGGTTTTACACTGCTGTGCAAACATGCCCATAAGGCTGGGGAGCTCCAACCCCCTCCCCAAGACTTCTTCCTTTCACTCTTGCATCTTTAATAAGCTGAAGCACAACTTCACAGCCCAACAAATGCTTCTTCTTCTTCACACAAATGCGTTACAGCTGTGGCTTTGATCAAGCTTAGAACCAATGACTGCAGATCCTGCATAAAGCACGAGAATAAGTTATTTATTTCTTGCTCTCATTCCTACCCTCGAGCACTGTAGAAGTGTCCTGGGGCATGGCACACCTACAGTTACAATCCAGACTGGGACGAAGTGGACTGCTCTCTCCCACTCCTCTGTCCTTCCTGGTTGTTCTTGTTTTTTTCCCAGCTCTCATCTGCAAGGTGCGCTCTTCATATCGTTCTTCAAAGTAAAATGCTTTTCTCCCTGCCTCTCTCCTGATGCAAAGATGAAACCCTGTTACAGACCTTGTATGCAATGTCTGCTTGGCTGTAACTCTCAGTGAAAAATGTCCCACTGCCACAATTCTCCATGAGCTTTTTACCTACCTCAGTATGCTACATCTCCACCATCCCCTCCCTGCTTTCATTTTCAATTGCATGTAATCAGTTTTCAGCTCTTTAACCTTATTCTGAGTGCTCTCTTTTTTAAGAATTTGCTATTCCACCCTAAAGCACTCGAAGGGAAAGAAACACACACATTTTAATTAAATTTCTCAGTTTTTTCCCTTTCATTTGCATATTTATTTTTATTTTCCCTCCATTTCCATCCCTGGGGAAGATAAATAAATAAATAAATGCAAAAGGGAGAAAGATGTGGAACAGTACTGGAAAGGTGACTGGGATGCAGATCACAGGCTTGGGCTGGAGGTGGAGGGGATGACAGGAAAGGAGACAGAGGGGAGGACAGCAATGGAGAGAGAGGGGAGGGGCAATCTACCAACTAGGCTGAAAGTAAGGTCAGGTATGGCAGAAATCCAAGGGTGCTCATGAAAATACTTTTAGGAAAGAAAGGAAGGAACAGGTAGAGAAGAAAGACTGTTTTGAAATGTCCTAATAGGTTGATGAATGTGAACCAACTGCTCAGACTATGATCTTTAATGGGTTTCTGACTGGTTTCTGCTCATCCCTTGGATTTTCAACCTGTATACCTGGTGGTGTGCACTTTGGGATGCTGGGCAGAGGCCATGCTAAGCTGCTAGAGTACAGGATGACAGAGCAATGCCCCTCATTTTGGAAATGACAAAAGAAAAAACAGATCAGCATAAAGTCTAATATGAGCGACAAAAAAGGGTATTTCAGAGTGGGCAGAACTAACAAAGATAATTAAAGCAGAATACCAGAATTGATTAAGATAGTACAAATGAAGCCTTGATAATTACCAAAAAAAAAAAAAAAAAAAAAAAAAAAAAGAATAATTTTTGCCCTTTGCCTCTTGTATCATTTTCATTTTTCTTCTTTTCCTTTTTTTTTTAATGTGAATAAACCCATGCATTTAACTGCACTTGTTCCAATTTCCTTTTTGTTTCCAAGTCTTGATTTTAATTTGAGAATATGGTATGATCTCCCATGAACCTAATAAGGGATATCTTCTTGTAGGAGTCCACCTACTGGTTCTACAGATTTTCATTTCAAACCTGGTTCTTTCCAGGTAGTTTCTTCCCTCAGAGACTCTGTGGTGGTACTGAGGTGATGATCAGGAAATATAAATTCCTCTGTGAAGGACTGCAAGTCAGATTTGGGACTTGCCAATATGGAATCCCTTTGCAATAACTTAGAGATCTGCTACAGCCTCATTTTGCACACAGTTGCATTATTACTCACATATTACCCAAGGACAGAGTCATCATTTTTTCCTCTGCAAAATGCATTCTGGGGCATTCTGGGTTCTCTTCTCCTCTCTAGTAATGACCAAGTCTTTTCTGCAATCTCCATTTGTCCTGATTACCTCCTTAACTGACTCTCCCTGGGGCTGCCTACTCTTGGTACGTAAAGAATTTATTATTATTGCTTGTGCTATCTTTGGCTATTTGTTCTTCAAATTTTTTCCCTAATCTGTATTTTACATCTGAGTGCTCCATTTTATGTTTTATTCTATTAGCATCACTTGGATGGAATATCCAATTTTAAAAGAATCCTTTTTCTGACTTGAATAAACCAACACTTGGTTCTTAAGTGCACGAGTACCTCATACCTTTTTGCTTCCAGGTTTTTATTTTGATTTTCATGTGAGGGCATGGTGCTACCTCCTGTGACTCTAATAAGGGATTTTTTAAAAGCACTTTCCCTGCTGGTTCTCTGGGTTTTAATTTCATAACTTTTTCCCTTCGGGTTGTTTCTGACTAAATTCCCTTTTTTTTTTTTTTTTTTTGAAGTTCTTTTTTTTTTTTATGTTCTGTGCCACAGAATTTCTTGTTGGAATAAGAAAATGATAGACATCGCTTTATTAGAGTCATTTTCACTCCTTACAGCTGTCCTTTCATAGTCAGGCTCTGACTGAAAGGCAAGGCCATACAAAGACACCTCTTCCCATTCTTTCGGAGAGAGTTAGAACGAGACTTCTTTTACAACTTAGCAGAGTTTTGCCATAGCAGGGACAGGTAAGGCTTTAGCCAGAAACAGGCTAAAGCAAACTGTGGTTCAGGAAGCACATATTAAAGCTTCATTTTGTAGCCTGGTTCCCCTACTCTTCAGCACTTGCTGGTTTATCCCTAACTTAATGGAAATAATAAGAGTGGCAGAAGCAATTCTCCTCACACACTGCATCATCTCCCCTTGCCCTGTCTGACTGGAGAGCCGCCTTTCCTGTACCATCCTTCCTTTCCTCCAGAGGTTACTCAAAGTCACTTTCATATTCCAACTACCAGTGCAACATGGGCATATGCAAATGTTTTTCTCCTGTCCTCAACTGATTCTGCATCTTCCTCTTGGAAGAAAATAAAAGGAGCCAGGCCAGACACCTCCTGATAGCCCAAGAGGGATGGCCAAAAGCCCTTCTCCTACTGCTGTCAATGCCATTCACATCTCTTCCTCCAATCACAGTCCTCTCAAAAATCAGTTTCCCTTGGCACCTGATGTTTCTCTTCTGTACCACCATGAATCTGAGAAGAAAGTGCAACCCTTTTACCAAATCCCATCCATTCAACACAAAGTACTTGGGTTTATGCTTTTGTTCTGTCATCAGGGTCCAGAGCATTTCAGACCTGAAGCAAAGGGTCTCCTTCACTTCCCGGAGGTGGGTTCATGTGCCATGGCTGGACAGAGGTCAGCTCCCTACAGTCATCTCCACTTGCTCAGCTTATCAAAGCTTTGCAAATATTCCATGCCACAAGGACCCAATGCTGAAACTTGAATTAATTATTCGATCAATTGGATTTAGACTCCCTGTGCATACTGGAAGTTGGCAAACATCCATTAAGACTGAAAAAAAGTTTAGTGGCATCTGTCTTGGGGAAAGGGATGGACTAAATGGTCTTTTCCTGCCTTGCAACCCTACAGTTTAAGGATGCTCTGTTGCATCCCTTTCAGATGCCATATCCCCAGTGGGTCACTGGAGCAGACTTGTGGTTTAAAAAAACCTCAGAGTGTTTTTTCCCAAAGTGTGGCTCTTCTGTGGTGAGGCTGTTAAACAGACGGAATTAAATAAAAAAAAAAAATAGAGAAAAAACCCACCAAACCCTTTGCAGCTGTCACGGACGCTCACTGCCTCAGTGCCTCCAAACGCCACTTGGCTCCCATGCGTTGATGCATTAACTGTACTGGTAATTAATGCCGTTAGCTTTGTAATTAAAAAAAACAACTTTTTGCCTTTATACTTGGGGTGATAATGCTGCAAGTAAAAATTAATTAAAATGAGATGAATTGCCTTCAGTTAAACCAAACGGAAAGAGAGGGAAAGGAGGGGACATGGAGGGGAGGGGGTCATAGTGGTAGCGAAGAGAGAAGGAGACACGCAGTAGCCCTGCTAATGAAGCAAAATGATGCTGTCGGCATTTTTAAAGATTTTCCCCTTGGCTATGGTACCTTCTGTTGGGTTCTGGGTTAATGGAGCCTAAAGCTATACGTCTGGCAGAGAAACTCTGTGAGTCACTATCGCCCCATCTCTTTCATGAGGTCTACAAACACACCCGCCCATGTTTCTTCAAGTCCCTCCTCCTCCTCACCTTCCTACCCCCCACCTGGCTGTGAAGGGTAATGGGCTGTGAAATTGGCTTTTCTATTATTATTAATTAGATCTGATGTCAGGTTTTTTGTTTTGGTTTGCATCTTGCTTTTTCCCCCCTTGCTAAAGTAAGGAAAATACCAACATGCCTGAAAGAGAGGACACACTCCTTACAGAGTTGATGCTGGGAGCCAGTCCTAGCAACTGCAGCAAACTTGTAGAGGATCAGAGCCCCTCTCCCTCCTTTTAGCCAGATGACTTCTCTGTTCACTGCTTAACTCTTTCTGTCCCTCATAGGAGTCCCATCTCTTTAGACAGACCTGAGTGAGAGCTAACTTAGCAGAAAGGATATGAAGTAACCTGTATAAGATACGAAGGAAGTCCCTGGCAGCAGAGGAAGCAGACAGCCTTGCTGAATATAAGGGAAGAGAAACTGCACAAGGCAGGAGAACCAGAAGCCTTTCAGTAAGTCTTGGGCAGACCCAAATGGCTCAGGTCTAATTGAAATCCATCTTTGGAAATTACTCTGAATTTTACCATTGTTATGCACATCTCATTTCCTTACTCCTAATATGTAGGAATTTAGCAAATGAGGGAAGAAGAAATGAACAATCTGTTCAAAATCTACCCAACCAGCTATCCTGTAGCACCCATTGCTTTTCAACCACTTCAGTTTGGGAATTTCAGAAGTTTCCCATGTACAGACTGCCTCACTGCAGCCAGCAACATACTTTTCCACCAATCATAGCTCCCTAAGATTAATATATGGTGCCCATGGGGACTGCTGGCTCTGCATAGTAAATAATAAATACTCTTCTCTAGATGTGTTATCTATCTACAAATACTTGCCTATTCTAGAGTAAATATTAGAATATTTAAGTGCCCTGTGTCAGAAGAAAATGCTGTTACTAAGAAAAAGAGCAGCAGCACCTGCAAACTCTCATAAGACCGGGAACAACTGAGATCCTATAGCTGGAATTTAAAACTCCAGATCTGTAAAAAACTCTGCAGCTTCTTGAATCAGCGCTGCCCATCATTCTTCCATTTTCCCTGCAGAGCACCTTGCCACCACGATGGCCAGTTTCAGACGTTTGCAAACACACTAAGAACCTGAGTCTTTAGGATCAGCCCTCCTGCCTAGCCTCTGTAAGGTCAAAGAAATGTGGTTTGACAGCAAAGCCAAGTCAGATAGACCCCTGTGGCGAAACTCAAGAGCAAAGTCTTGACTGTTTGTCCTAGTAGTCTCAGCTGTCTTCAGGTTGAAATTCAGCTTGATTTCGGGCAGCAGGATCCACCTACACCCTGAAGAGGGTTAATGGACTTTGTTCCCATGTAACTTTCATCTCTTGAGACTCTGGGACTGTACCGACAAGGCACACCATGAAGATGCTACTGATTCTGCCATGGCTGATGAGAACAGAGTGCTTTGCATGCCTGTGCATGACAGGAATGTTCTCTCTTAAGATACAGCAGCCACACCTGCCCCATACATGGGGGTGAGATAAATGAACACATATGTATTGTTTCCACTGTTGAGAAGGATACTGGCACTGCCATGAAGAGAGAGCTGCTGGGACTGAGAAGGAATGAGGCCACCTTCCCTCCATGACAGCTTTCCCTCCTGTTTTATGTTCTCTTAGCTGTAAGTGTGGTGTGACCATTGCATAATGAAAAGGGATGGACAGGTGACATGTCCCCCCAAAGGATTTCAGAGCTAGAGAGTTCTACAGCCCTAGTCTAACACCTGTTGAGTCTGGCTGCTGGTAGTATGAAGGCAGCTCTGGAGTACACACAGTGTGGCCCTGACAACTCCTTCCCAATTCAGTTCAACATGGTTTCATTTTTATAACTACAAAATGGCACTCATTCTTCTTATGTAGGACACTAGGAGTTCTGCTGGTGAAAAGCAACACAGCAGAGCAAGTCTTTGGCAACCTGGAGAGCTCAATGCAATCTCTGGTCCTTCTCTGGACTCTCTGCCTCAGTTTCCCTGCCTATAAAAGCAGCATGGTAGCACCCTCTTTGCAAAAGTGAGACTGGATTATTGATTGGCAAGATGGAGCCACTACCTTAAGCTGAAGTCATCCTGATATAAAGTTATTAAATCAGCTGAGTGAAACCAGGAGTGATGTGGCCCTTCATCAGAGCCAAGGCACTGCCTTGACCTTTGAAGGCTATTCAGGCTGTTCACTTCGAGTTACTTCAGAATTCCAGGTGAGACCTTAGCCTGGCTGACAGCTTCGAAAAGAGAGTCAAGCAACCAGAGCAGATCCATGGAGGGATTAAAGAACTGAAAACATTTTTTCTGACCTTTTGAATGGGACTTTCATCAGCTGTGGTTTGGCTAAACACATACCTGGGGCCTGATGGCTGCAGTGCCACAAACTTCTGTCAAGTTACTGCTGAAGTGCTGTGCTGAAGTGCAAGAGTCAACACCATCCCCCCCAGTATGTACAACTCAATCTACTGATGGCCCCAGCACAGCACACACAGGCTGGGAGGAGATGGGCACGTGCAGCACAGCGGGGGATTTACAGATATCCTGTGAGAAAGCAGGAGAGGAGAATGTTGAAGCAAAGGGTGGGGTGTGTAGTATAAAGAGTCTGTGTGAAAGGGCAGCTCTTTTCACCAGAATAAGTCTCTCATGCAATGGTGGCATTCTCCCCTTCAGTTCAGATAGGTTTCATTTTTCAGTGCTAAAGGAAATAAATAAACTAAGAGTGATGCTTTTCTGACTGTCATGGTAAATCAGGCATCACTTCATTACAATCAATGGACTTCCACCAGTGGAGAGTTGATGTGAAAGAGATGACCATTAATCCCAGAGTATCTAACCTCCCAGCTATCTCCAGGATCTGAAAATCAGCTGTTCTTTTCTGATTCTTAGAGAAACCCCAGGAAAAAAAGAGCCTGCAGTCAGACTATAGCTGCTGAGGCATGACGCAAATTAGACGCCAGTCTCACTTCTCCATAGCAGTGTCAGCTTCTGCAGGGCTAAGCAAAAGACACTGAAAAAGCCTGGGGAGAAGGGATATTGAGCCAAACCTAGTCCCAGCTCCAATCCAATCCAGCCTTAGTACAGAGGGAATGAGATGGAAACAGGGACAAGGGAAATGTCTGCTGTCTGGTGTTCCCACGATGGGTTACAGGTCTGTACTCTGCCAGCCCTGAGTTTGCTTAGACAAAAACTTATGTTTGAGCCATCCTTGTAAGCAGAGCCTTCAGCCCCCTCCTCATTAGCTGCACCAAGTGACGCATGACTAGCTGAGGATGGAGCTCCTTAAATAAAGAACCCACACTTTTGCTGACAGCAGTCACCTGTTGTGCTTCACAGATGAACCATAGAAACTTTTCTTAGGAAAGCAAAGGGTTGCTGGAGTAGTTCAAGGTCTGTCATCACTCCATAGCATGGAAAGATATTATCAGTGGATAAACTTCTAAACAACACTGTCTGGAGAAACCTCCTCCTTCTGCATATTCATGTGAGCTGATCCATGCAGGCAAGCCAGCTTCCCTCTTCCTGAGCACTTGCAAGTCACCCACCCCACAGACTGAGCAAACTGGCTACAGTGCCAGACTGCTGCAGGACAGCTTGAACACCGTTCCTGCCTTGAGGATTTAATGGCCAATGCTTAGAAGGTATTGATTATCATTTTTGAGGCCTTCCAGCTCTGCTGCAAGTTTCCAAGCCCCCCTGGGCTACAAAGCTCAGCGGCCTTATAAATGCTGCCACTTCAGGACTAAATGTGGCAGCTGCTTAGAAATGGACAGCACCGAGGGAAGGAAGGAAGGAGGCTGCTTTATTTAATTTAGGACCATTGGAAAACACTAAGGAAGAGAGAAAATAGTTCTTCGCATTAAAATTTTCCCAAGTACTGAGGCTACAGACATTGAGAGCCATCATGTGCTATGTGGTCAGGACCTCTACAGCTTGCCATAAAGCTGCTCTCCCTGCAACACAGCAGCAGCTGATCCCTTGCTGGGACCTTTGCTTATTGCTGAATGAGAGAAAAATCAACACCTGCTGCACAGCCACCAGCACCCCTGGATCTGAAATACAGATCTGCCATCCAAACATGCCACCAGCCTAATGCTGTTTAGACCAGAGGAGATAGCTGCCCTGGGAGATGCAGCTCCCAAGAACCCAGGAGCTAAAATGCTGCTGGCTCTGCTTCCAAGCCAGCAGCAATAAACAGAAGATGATGCTTTAAGGGACAACAAATTCATTCTGGTTTTCATCTGGTACTAAATACCTAAGCCTCCACCTGCCTGAATCCTCTTCCATCCTTGCCAGGAAGCTGCTGGAGAGGAAACTAAAAAAAAGGAAGATGAGGCAAAATAAAGCAAACTGCCAGGGAAAAATGTCCAAAAAGCTAGCCCAGAGGACAGGGGAGAATCGAGGTCTCCACAGATGAGTGCTTTTAATTAGGAAGAGGGCTGAACAGCAAGAAGCTTATGCTAATGAGTAGTCTCTTTTAATCAGCTTATGTTTTTAAAAAAAGCATTTTTTAACAGTCAAAATAGTTCTGAAAAATGGTAATTATCAGAAATGCGTTAACATGGAGGAGTGGGCCAGCAAGCTTAAATTATGGACACTGTTGTCTGACAGAAGGGGACAGCATTGTCATGCAGGGTGATGCAGGAATGAGGTAGGAGGGCTTCCGGGGCACCACCCTGGAACAATTCCTGCCTCTGACATCCCTGAGCTGTGAATCTTCCCTTTCCTTCCTGGTCTAATTAATCCTTTCTCTCCCCCACATGTTCATTAGTCTCCGCCTCTTCCCTCCCATTGGGGAGTCCTCTCTGCACTCAGAGATGTCCTTGCTCTTTGCTTGTCTATATCCCCCCCTTTCCTCCTACATGCTCCTTCAAGTACTACCCTGCAAACGGGTGGTGCAGAGGCCCTTCTCCTGCTAGTACTACAAACCCTGACACATTGTAGTCTCCACTGAATGTGGATGCTGATTGTTTGGAGAGTGTAATTATTGTGTGTCTGCCCCCCAACACCCTCAAAAGAAACTGAGCCTTTGCAGTCCATGCCTGAGGTGTCTGAGCTGAGTCTATAGGTTATTCCCCCTAAACAGTGAGTCCCTTTACTCTTGGCAAGCCTTGTTGGAGATTGGCACATATTTGCATGCAGTGGGGTGCAGAGAAATCCCTCTCTCCTTACAACTTCTTTCTTTTGGCATCTTGTCCTCTCCTCTGAAAACAGATGCTCTACCAGAAATGTGCAGGATTCCCAGCACCTGTATGCCCTCACAATGCCCTGCCCACGTGAGTCTTTGTGACAGCCCGCCTGCTTCTCCAAATGGTACAACACCCACCAATATTTCAAGTAGATGTTACCAAGTGAAATGAACACCAGTTTGCAGTATCCTACTTTGTCTGAGGAAACAGATCTAGGCATGTGAAGCCATCTGCTCTTGTAGGGTTGCCATCCTCATATTTCTGTGTACTGTGTGCAATAAAGAGCGCTACCAGACATCACTCTCAAGCTCACAACAACCTTGGGGCAGAAAACAGGAGGGGGAGGCAGCACATCCACCATGCCACATATGGTGGGGTGAAAGGAGAGAGACAGAGAAAATATACACCAAAGGTTGGAGAGAGCAATAGACTGCCTGATGCTTTTGCAGGCAGTAAAAGGTGCTGTAGTTCTCCTGTCTGAAGGCTGGTTTAATCCTAATTGTTTTTCCAAGATTCCTGCAGTGAAGTAGAAAACCAATTCAGTCCTGTCTTCTCTCCAATGTTAACAAAGGATGCAGACTGGAGGCCCTACAACTGTCCCTGTCCCATAAAGGAAGGGCTGGGTTTGATCCACCACTTACACCCATGCAAAGTCTCCTCGGTGCCACAGGTTTTCAGCTTATGCATGGCCAAAACCCAGATACATGCAGTAAACCTCTTTCCAGCTGAGCAAATGCCGCTTGGTGGTGAGGCAGCTACTCAGCATAACTACAGTACCAGGGTCTTGGCTCTGCTCACCCTCTCCAGTTTCTCAGATGCAGTTTCCCAACTGATGGGACCTAAGGGCATCCAATTGACCAACACAGTTGTGCTTCAAAGAGCTCACACCTCTCTGGGAATCAAGCTTATGAGCTACAAATCTCATGGCAGTGAAGGATCAGGCTAGGCTTATAACTCAAGTTTTAAAGGATGAGTCCTATGAGAAAACAATCAAATGTGGTTTTGACCCACTCCTAAAAGACACTGCCTTTCCAAACAATCACTGTACCAATGTGCATGGCATTAGCATAATAATTTGGTGTCAAAGCCTGAGGCCGTTGATGTATATTTGTGCATGGCATATCATCTTCCCATGTAATCCCTTGCTCTACTTTCTCGCCCCTGTTTGAGGGCAGGCATTGCTTTAGTGAAAGGAAGCAACTGTAAAGCTGATTATTTTAAAGCTGCATCTGTAAATTCTGGTGTCCAAAGCTAGGCTAAGAAAAAGCAACACTGTCGGACATGACCTGATCAGATCTCAAGGACAAGTTCATACAGACCTACAGTAATAACTTGAGTCAGGAGACAGCCAAAGAAAATCACATTTTGTACCACTGGACTGTGTTCCTCCACTGAGGCCATGGCAGTGCTGATTCCCTTTCTGATGTGAGGAGCATGTGATTTAAGGACACAAAGAGCTGCAGAAGTGAGGAAGATAACTGCAATGTAAAACCAATACTATGATCCCTTAGACCATTAAAGATTCTGTATCACGTTGCATTTTTCTCCTTCACAACATTTTTGAACTCGCATCAATTTTCCATACTGTATTAGATGCAGTAGTAGTAATGGCTATTTATAGAGCTGTAGGTTTGGATCAGGCTGCTGTACAAGAAGAAAAAAAGACCGTCTTGCTGAAAGGCTACCATCTGAAGAGTGAACTAAATGCCAGGGCATATAAGGTTAAACATCCTAAATATCTGCCTCCCACTGATAGGTGGTAAGATTGTTATTACTTCAGTGTAGAGGCAGAAAGCGTTAAAATAAATGTTAAAATAAATTACATGGTAAAATAGATTACACAAACTGAGCACATTAACATGCACTAATAGAGATTGTTGCTAAAACAGGATTCTTTGTTCTGGAGCAAAATGCCTCATCATTATAGGCAGGCCAAAACAAAAGTCCCCTGCTGCTGTAGTGAAAGCTGGACTGGGATTATAAACAGGATTTTCAAAGCATAGTTGTGCCTTTCCAACAGAACGGTGCTGCTGAGAACCAGTTGGACTGGTGTCCCAGGGCTGCACTGCTCTCCACTTTGAATGGATGGACAAAAGCATCATGTGGAGATACCCTCTCCTGTATTATCTGATGGGAGTGCGTGCGCCTGCTGTCTGCCTCGGGCAATGGTGCAGGCTGAGCGTAAAGCAGCACCATCTGTTTTGGGCTGCCAGCTTGTGCCCCAGCACTGGAACAGGGGGTCTGTGTGTACCAGGAAGGGAAAGGCAACCTCAATGCTTCCCTAGAGTATGGGGAATCAGCAGCTGTGCTCTAAGCAAGAATCATCCCCCAAAAGCAAATTAAGCTGTGGTACTTCATTGGCAATGGCAGTGCGCTCCCTCCCTGCAACTGCCTCAGCTCTGGGTTCCAGTCTGGGCAGACCATAAGCAGGGGCACCCAGTGCCTACAGGTCCATCTGGCAATGGCCTCTCTGATGAGGTGCTGACAAGTGTCACAGGTGGGCTCCCGGTAGAGAGGTGGGCCGGGAGAGCACAACTCCCACCAGGAGCTCAACTGAAAGCCACCTATCAAGAACCAAAGATGAGACATCAAGAAGGTTGAAAGGTCATATGAATTGCACCAATGCTGGTGCTTAAAGTCTAACTCCAAAAGAGCCAGGAGTGAATCCAGCTTCCTATTACTCCATGCCCCCACAGAGAGAAAGATCTATGAAGGCTAAATCTGATGCTTCTTGCTGGCACCATAGAACCTGGTGCACTGAATCAAGTGGGAGCACAGCAACACAAGTGACCCTGTAAAGTTGTATTTCTAAATATTTAAACTGTGTAAATAAATCTCCTCTTTTCACTTTCTTCTTCTAGAGTGAAGGTTAGTGACCTTGCATAATATAAACCAAAGCTGACACTGATGCAGGTAACCACACATCCCTGCAACCATAAGCAAAGGTCTCCCAGTCTTCTCAGCAGCCTCCCCTTCATCTGACTCCCAATTAGCCAACCTTACAAGGTCTGCTCTGTTCCATAATCATTCCTTTCTCCTTACTCTACCCCGCATGCTTGTGTGAGATCTAAGCAGAGAATTAACTAAGTGCCTGCTGCAAAACAAGCAGGGATTCTGGCTTTACTACTATACCACTGAATAAATAGTTTCAGTGATAGATAAATAAATAAAGCTATTCACAAAGGATCCTCACTTCAGTTTAGTTGGCCTTTCATTATGTTTACAAATCTGCCATTGTTCCAGATACTTGGAAACACAGCTATTAGCCTTCCCCTCTATTTCTCCATTTTAAGATAAGTAGGAAATGCCATTTATTTGTTAAAATTTTATAACTCAAAGCTCACATCTCCTCCTTCTGCCTTTAAAAGCACCCAGCCCTTGGTGAGAAATGACCAGCTGCAGGCAGGCCGAACAGCCCAATGTTCATTAAATGCCTTATTCAACCCCAAACCTCATGAATTGTTTAATGTACAATAGAGACAAAAGCCTTATTTTTTCTGTGTGTCAGCTCCTGTTAAGCGACTCCCTGCCCATCTTGCTGCTGGCTATAAACAGGATTAACCAACCCTGTAGTTAGATGCAGGGAATGTGTACATACTTCACAAACTGGCAAACACATGTAGAGGACAGGGTGGCTCTCCCCCTACACAGTCCCATGCATGTGTTCCCAACCAGGCACACCCGCTACATGCCAGCCCTGCCAAGCTGATTTACTCCCCGGGAAAGGCAGACATACAACCCAGGCATGCCAGCACAGACAGCCCAGGGTGCCTGCACACCGCAAGTGACAAACACATCCATCCCAAGAGCTGCATATTGCTCATCTGCATGGATCACTTCTCTCCAGCCATATATATGGGAAGGATATCCTAGAGAGGGAGATGTGCTCTCCAGTTGAATGACTGCTTTTCCCAGCCCTCATGCTGCAGGTCCAATGTTAGACAGCTTGAACCTGACTCCTCTAAGGAATCCTACCAGGTGCTGGGTACTACATTGCAGAGGGGGGCCCTCAAGAGGTGGCGCATGCCAGACACTTCTGGAAACACCCAGCACCTCCCACTCCCCCTCTCCTCTCCTGCCCAAGCACAACCTGTGAGCTCACATGCACACAGGCAGAGAGGCAAGCACACAGACAAGCTCAGCATCTGGCTTCCTGCAAGATCCCTTCGGGCACACACCCTCAGTCTGGAAGCATGAACCTCAACCTTCAAGAACACCACAACCCCCTTGGCCAGCTGCCCAGAAGGCTGCCAACCAACCCTGGCTGAAGGGAGGAAAGGGGAAGAAAGGTTTGGCAGCTCCAAACCGGCTGTACCAATGTCCAACTTTTGATGGGGCTCTCGTGATTTCCACTCCATCCCCAGCAGCAGCAGGGCCCGGGAGCATTTCCAACACAAATGATGCTGTAGACTTCAAAATGCTGACCAGCTGGTGGGGTGACGTCACGGCCTCAGCCCAGCAGAGAACTGGGCAGCATAGAGAGAAGAGGGAGCAGGAGAGATGTCCTTGCCATGACAAACTGACCAGGGACAGTGCAGGAGCAGGAGGGTGAACGTGTCTTTAATGCAGCTGGCTGCCACAGAAGGAAAGATGCCAAGTTGTCCGTTCTCCCTGCCTATCTCCATAGAGGCAGAAATTACATCCACAGTTAGTGTATGTCATCCTCTGGAAAATGCCATCTGGAAAACATTACTGGGCTTCCTGGACAAACAGCACAGACCTCTGCAAAACCTGTAGCTAAACATCTCTTGATACTCACATCAAATGGTTCCTTAAGAGGCAATAGCTTGCAGGGCTATTGCTTGGGTGTTTTTTCTCATTGAAATCAGGAGGAAGCTGTACTGCTGACCAAACCCACTTACGAGTTACAAAGTGAGTGAGAAAATAAAAGACTCTGATGAAAGCCAGCATTTTTCTGATAGCAAAGGAAATATCCATCTCTCGTGCTTATTTGTTATTCTGGATTATTGATGTATTTTCTGGCAGCAAATAATCTTTTCCTGACAGATTAAACATATTGTGAATATTGCAGTCAGCTGGAAAATCCACCATTCCCTCCTACATACCACTGGACTATAATATCCACATCCCTAACAAAATCAGCACAACACAAATGGCATATATGGTGGAAACATTGGAAAATGTACAAGCATGTGTACAGATAAAGGCTGAGCTTATGTGAGGGGCTGATCTTATGTGAGGGGCTGCAGAAAGCAGATCAGCACCACCAGTGCTTCCCAGTGCAGCTCATGGCCTGCATGATGCACTACGAAGGTGGGGAAGCAACCCAGTCAGACTGAGATGGCACTCAAAGACTTTGGAAGGTAAATCAGCGTGTGATTTATCCAACTTGACTCAGCTAATTAAGGGCCAGGAAAAATCAAAGCCTAAAACTCAGACAGTAGTTGGCAGCACAAAATGCAAACTTCCTCATCCAACAGACCATTTAAAATTCACCTTTGATGGAAATACTCACAGTAGCAATTTCTTCGTAGTGAGTATTTGCTCTACCCAATCTGCCATGTTTGCAGAGAGGGATGGCAGAAGGGCTGCAAATAACATCAAGCCAAGATTTGCTTTTGAATCACAACAAAATAATAGCAAATCTCCCTCTGCCCCATTTTGGCAGTGCCTGAGCCATCTCAGGGACCACCACTCATGGTCTTGGCACTCCCTGGAGCTGTGCCTCTCTGCCACCCTTCCTCATGCCCCCCATCATGCATGTTTCTTCAGCTCCACAGGAGTTCTGGCATCCTCTCTGCCCAAACAGCCTCAATCTGTACCAGCCCTGCTCCCATGCGTTTTTGGCTCCATTTAGCCTTCAGCATGCTCCAGTACAGCGCAAAGCAACTGACTTTACCCCCTCCCAAGTGACATGAACCACATCCATATGAGTGCAATATATTCTCAGGGCTGTATGCGTCCCCCTCATGCTACACAGTAATGTTGCAGTCCATCCATTTCCACCACTCCTCACGGCTGCGTCTCACAAAGCCTTCCTCACGCAAGTAATCCCATTAAACTCAATGGGCTAGTTGCCTAAGCACAGATTTACAGGATCATGCTCTTAAAGGCTAAGCTCTTCAGTAAAGGGACCTGAGGAGTCCCTTGTAAATTGCCCATAAAGCCCTACAGCCACCACTGGCCTGCTGAAACCTGGTGTTATTTGCAGGAGATCAAAGTCCTGTCAGGTCATGTTGACTTCTACTAATGGAAGCTGAGATGCTCAGCTGCACTCCTAGGTGTCAGGCCTGTAAATAATGAACTCTTACTGATGTGTTTCACCTGGTAGGTTTTCCAGGGAGCTGTCAATTGGCACCAAGCAGAATTCAAAAGAAAATCTGATTTGCCCAACACCCTGAGGACACCAAGTTTTCCTGTTTTGCTCAGCTACAACCACAGCGTCAACAGAGGCTGAGTTCTCAGAACAAAGGTCTTTTGGGTGTGCTGGGGCTGGGATATGCACATTGGAAAGTGCCTGCCTGGCTATGTCTCCTTCTCTTTTAAATAGTTTTTGCACCAACATGTGCCTTTTCAGATGACAGACATGAGGAAATGAGAACAGAATGTGCATGCTATTCATATTGAAGAAGGCCTGGAATAATAGTATAATTAATAAACCTTCGCAGACCTCTATTAATAGCTCCTGGAACCTGAGCAAGCAATGCAGTGATGGTTTTGCTAGGGCTCATTCTGCAAGGGTGAAAATCTTTTGCTTACTGTTTTCACATTTGTCATTGCCATGCTCCATCAAGCTTAGCGCTGTAAAGGCAGTAAAGGAAAGCAGGGGACCAGAGGAGAGAGGAGATGAGGAAATCCTGGCCTGTGGCTGAATGCATTTTGAAGGCTTTACAAGCACAAAGGGCTGGATGAAGTCATGTTGCAAAATTACTTGTCCACTCATGCATAGGGCTGAGAAGGAATCCTATACAACTAAATTAAATTTAAATTATCATATGCCAAATTTACATTAATATTCAGGGAAAAGAATAATTTTTTCAGGCAGTGCATTGATTTAATTTTAAATACTAATAAATTCCTCCTGCCTCACTGGACACCGATGGCACATTCCCCCTTAGCATCTACCTTGTGTAACACTGGCCTTGCACCCTGAACACAGGGCTTGGCTTTGCAAGCCAAGAGTAAGCATCCCAGGAAGAGCAGATAGAGCCTTGAAAGCAGCACAGACTCCCCAGCCAGAAGGTTTATTGAGGCAGATGTATTTCTCCCCTCCCCACTTTTCCCAGGCATGTCTTCCCTAGACCTCTCCTCCGTGCTGTGAGGGTCCCTGGGGCTGTGCGGGGACCCAGACCAGCAGCATAGGGCTGTGCAGGCCCGGGGGAGGGCGGGCTGGGAGGCTGCCACCACTCTCCTGGCCCTCTCGATTTGCACCCCCTCTCCAGCAATTCCTACAGGTTTCATTGCTGAATGCCTCAGCCCCTGGAGTCCCACAGTAATTTGGCACTGATGCCTTAGTCACTTAATTATTCTTTACAAAGGAGCCTTTGAATTTCTTTTTCCCCACCTTGCCTTTTTTCCTCTCTCTCTCTTTTCCCTCTACACATTTTGACTCAATAATTTTCCTTGAAATTGTATAAACTCGCTGTTTATTTCTTGCCATCTAACATGCTGTGATCTATCTTTTATTGTTAGTATTTTTTTCTCTGCAGCGTCCCTGCTGCCTGTCTCTGAGTTCATTCTGTTCCGTCTTTCAGCAGCACTATATTTTTCCTCTCAGTATTTTTGCTTAGCTCTATTAACTTTTATTTATTTTTCTTTCACTCCTTCACCATGTTTCTTTTCTTAGTTGCTGTGCACCATCTGTATATGTTTCTGCCTCTCTCATGTTCCCACAACTAGAATACTCTGACTGCCTTTGATCACCACAGCCCCTTCTTTCCCCTCCCCACATATTCCCCTCCCTAATAACAGCTATCTAAAATTGCCCATGACCCTTCTTGGGTTCTCCCCTCTGGTTTCCAGCTGTTGCCTGTGAAAATTACCTGTGTAGGAGTGTTGACATCATAAGCTCTGGCAAGCCAAAGCTGTTGAGAGCACCTGAGTCAAGAAGACTCAAGATGCAATAAGAGATGATGAACTCAATGTACAATTTTTCCAAAGTATGAGTATTTTTAATTCTGCATTTTTTGAGAGAGAAGGGAAAAAAAAAGAAAAAAGAAAAAAATCCCTCCTCCTCTTGACATCTCTTACCTGGTTTTGAACATCTCACTATGCAAACAAATTAGTTTCTCCTCATAAAGGTTAGAAAGCGAAAAATAAGCCTGAAAATAGAAGTATAAACTTAGCCATAATTGAAGAATTAGAATCAATGCCTACAAAGGAAAGGAATTCGCCGTCTGAAGAGAGATGTGCACCAAGGAATCACAAATGACCTCTTCGTTCCACACCACCTTGGTCATCTCACCACACCTCCTCTTCCTGCAACAAGGGGAGCAGCTCTAGCAGAGCCCCCAGTCACTGTCTTTGCAAAGCACTGTGAAAATAGATGCCAGGAAAGCAACCTGTGACTACTGCTCCAGAGCTCTGGCCACCAGCTGCAGACTGTGAAGGACAGAGGGAGACAGCCAGAGGGGATCTGAGTGCAGGGGCCAGTGTAGTTGGGGTGCTGGGGAATAAAAATGGCCAAGAACCAGGCTGGAGCAGACTGCGTTTTACAGCAAGCATCTGCAGCAGTGCAGGCAGGTCACTTTCTGCCTCCCCATGGGAGCAGGTCTTTTCCTGGGTGGTCTCCACACAGCCACCTCTGTTGTTTCCCTCTCCTGAGGCTGTGGAGAAATAAAGGGAGGGCTTGACTTGGCCTGAAGCATTTCTGTTTCTGCCACGTGGGCTTTGCTGATCACTGTGTGTGTGCTCTCCCTGCAGACAGACCCTGTGGGGAGGAAGCAGGAGCTGCCCCAGAGCACGCAAGAAACCTCATCCACGCACGCCTTGGAGAAAAAGCTCTCCAGCTGACAGGGCTGGTTATAGGCACCCACGTTTACCCAGCCCATGGATGGAAAACGAGGCAGCAGTGAGAAATGAAGTTCATTTTCCTCTCCTTGTCTTTTCAAGAATCAGACTGAAACTCATCAGGGTCACAACTATATGGATTACAGCCAAGGAGAAAGGTTATTTATGTGCCTCTAAGAAATAAAAACAAAGTTGAGAAAAAAACAACCCAGCACACAGGCAGCAAAGCTGGAAGGAGAAATGCCATCCATGAATTCCAGGTTAACAGGACCGAACCCAAATCTTCTTCCAAATGTCAACAAGGTTCAAAACAGGACCCAGAGTGAAAACTGCATCTCATACCCAGACATTCACTAATGCAATTCTGAATCATGATATCCTTACACCTTGCCATGGTCAGGTATGGTACAGTAGAATGGTAGGTAAAATTCACACACCATTTTGGTTTCTTATCTCCCCTATGTTTTTCTAGAATTTCCTCAACAAACTATGAATGGTGTCTGAATTTTACACCAGAGAATTTGAGAACACATTTTTATCTACACACATACGCATGTGTGTGCATGTACCTAGGCATGCTGATATACATATGCATCTACATCTGTGAACAGAACTATATTAAAAACCCAGAGGTTCTCTTGCCAGATGTACGTACTACATACTATACTTCCCCTTGTCCCAGTCTGCCCATTTGTGCCGCACAACACTTCACTGGTTCTGCACCTCATAGCATGTTCCAGTATCCCATATTCTCATTATCCTCAGACTCACTGAGCCTGTCTGTCCCCCCTGGAGGCTGTTCAGCACAGAAATTTGTGCTTAGCTGAATTTTCACCACAGCTTTGCAATTCACCTTTACAAAAATAAACTCTCCTACGTGCAACTTTTGCAATCAGCAAAGAGACGAGAACAAACAAACAGGAAAACAGTCCCGTCAGCAATTCTCTAGCCCTGTAAACTGCTCGCTTGGAGCTGGGGAAAAAAATGGCCACCATCCCAACAGTGGGCCCTGCGCTGATGCTCCTCTCCTGCTCAACCGGCCCTCCCCTGTTTATCCGATCTAATGCAATAAAATGCGTAATTAATTTCTAAACGCTTCCGTTGAACGGTGCAATTTGTCAAGTCGAGTTGTTAATAGAATTAAGCTTTTTATCAGCGATTAGCAAAAGAAGGTAAAAAAAAATTAATTATGGAATTGTATGCCTCCCTGCTTCAAAGCCAGGTTTGGGATTAAATGTTTGATAAAGGTTCCCTGGCACATTATAAAACATTTAGCGAAAGCCGCTTTCCCCATGGTGCTTTTTGCAAAACAGCCTCTGTGGAAAAGGGGGGAGGCAGAGAGAGGAGAGTGCAGGCAGTATACTTGATCACATGGCGGGGGGGGGGGGGGGGAGGGGGGGGTGGGTTCAAATCGTGCAGAACGTATTGTATGGGAACACACCTCTGTATTGTATCATGCTGGCACTATATCCTGCCTGCCTCAACTTCTCAAACATCTCTCTGTTGTTTGTATAGATAATTTGTAGTGACAAAGAATTACAGGTAATATTGATTATCTCTGTCTGTGTGTCAAGAGGTGGTCCAAGCCCTGGCCTCAGTGGAAGGACTGTATTGCACCCTGCAGTGAGGAAGCACACAGAACATGGGCTGGTTATGTGGTAGGAAGTCCCCCTTACAGCCCTTCTCATTCCAGTAAATGCCTACCTTGTGGAGAGTTGACTATGTAGACCTACAGAGTATTCACAGAGATCAAGCCAGCACTGCCCTCTGCAACATAGCTACTGCTGGATCATCACCAAACCCACATGTCTTGCACCAGAGCGAGAAGAGGAGAGGTGAGCAGAGCAGAGATGGGGCTGAAGAAGCCCCCTCTCCACAGCACAGAAAGGATATGCAGCATCATCCTTTCCAGTGAGCCTGTCTGCACAGACGGGCTGAGAAGAACCCGTAACCCAAGTGTACTGCAAGGAATGCCACCTCCTCTGGGCCTTGTGCCACCTGTTACTGATGACAGAAATACTGCAATCTCCTTTCTTGCAAATTATACTGTTTGTTTACACCTGACTTCCACAGACACTAGTGAAAGAACTGTGCCTGAGGGACCTTGTTTTGGAACAAGGTCTAGCCCCGGCATTTCCCTGCCAAGGCCCAGCTCTGTGGCACTCTTCCAAAACATATATATTCAGTTTCTGCATGGATCTACCTCAGGTTTACCAGCAGCAAAACAAGGGACCCATCCAAGAGACTGTCATCCTTGCAGGGGCAGGCTGGGAAATATCTTTGTGGGACATTTGGAGACTTCGTTAAGCAAGAGGGGAGAAGAGCACCCTAATGATGTGCCAGTGGGATTTTTGGGGGAAGCTCACCTACACAGGAGGATGAAATGCAGCAGCAGTGGGTGGCAAGGGCACAGGCAGAGCTGTCAAGAGAAGTGCTGGGTGAGGAGACCTGGCAGGCTGCAGGGCAGGAGGAGAGAGCTGCATCAACAGAGCTTTAAGGCGCAATACAGAATTAAACACTGACAACAGTTATGTTTCTGTGCACACCAGCTTAATTAGCAGCACGAAGCTTTCTGACACCTCCATTTCACGGTGTCTTTATAGCAAGTTTCTCAACAAGCAGAATTTCTGGCAGCTCAGCACATGCTCTGTGCAATGGCCATGCAACTTGCAGGAAGGAAATGAGGAGGAGGTGAAATCTTTAATCTGATTCCTGATCCTACTGGCAAGATAAAGTTACAAAGTTAATGGCACATTTAAGTATTTCAGATCCCCACAATGAGACAGGAGATGCTCTTGAGCAGCCTCCCGACCCCACATCATCAGCTCAGCCTGTTTTCTACTCCTAATAGATCTGGCCTCTTGGCAAGGATGGATATGGAGTGCCCAGCACAGACTTCTCACTCTTAATGCTTTATATGTGTTAGCAGCCATGATCTGAGGAGCAGCAACTACTGACACACCTAGAAAGTACTGTAGTGTTGGTGAACTACAGCCATGGCATAGGAGACTACTCAAGCACGGGGTTCAGCTCTTACCATACACATCTATATAAATGCAACTCACAGTTCAGTGTCTATTTTCTTCCAGATATCGATTAGCTCGCTAGGATTTTGATTAGGACTTTTTTGTTTGTTATTCAACCTAAATTATCACATGCTCAGTCAGTTACTGTTCACCCCTTGAACCAGACTTGTCAATTCCTCTTCTTTCTCTCTCCTAGCTTGGCTTCCTTCAAAAGCTAGTAGATTGTTATCATTCATGTCCCGTCTCTAAGTTGCCACTTAGCCGACCTCCACATGTTTAGTTCCTTTAATCTTCTTCCCTAATAGGTCAATCCTTCAGCCCTTTAATCATGCTAGCTTCACTTCTCCAGATTCTCTAAGATTTATCTGCATCTTCCTGGTACTGAGGTGCCTAGAAGGCAAAGCAGGCTTGTGAGCTGCCCTGAACAAGCCATCTCCTGTGGGCATGAGGGCAAGAGGCCACAGCCCAGGTTCTGTAGGGTTTGTTTCTTCTCCCCCCACTGCTGTGCCTATTGCATTATCCCAAAGATCCCAGAGGACAGCTCTCCTTGACAAAGCTGCAGTTAACGACCTCTGGTTGTTAAAGTCAAGTTTTCCATTCATCTGCTCCACACTGCTGTCGGTGGGTTGCAGTTGATTTGCCCTACTTTCCATGAGAAAACCAGCCAGCAGCCCTTTCTTGCCCTGATCTTTCCATTTGGAAGAGCTCCATCGAAGGCTGCAAAAGGGTTCTGCAAGGGAAAAGGCAGACCCATCATTCTCCCCTTCTAAGCCCTTGTGCCCTCCACTCATATGGCATGAGTGTCGTGCTGTAATGTCATCACTTTGGGGTCTTGATATGGAAAGTCATGAGTGTTGTGAAAAGGAGGAAACAGAAAAAGAATTGAGAGCCTTGGGCTGGACACTGGCATTTTGAGTCAGCTTGTGAAAATCCTTTCCTTCCTCTGCAGTTCTGTTCCATGAAAGTGGAGTACTACTTACTTCCTTTCCTATTCAAGTACTCAAAGAAATCAAGCATTGAGAAATGTATTCAGGTTTTGCTTAATAGCTACACATACCAGAATAATTTGATTCACAGATTTCTACCAAATGTAGCCAGCATTTTGATTCAAAGCTGCTAAGGAGTTTTATTTCATTTATGCTTCCATCAAAAGAACCCCACAACTAGGCTCAAGTATACTCAACAATTCTGAGTTCCCTTACTTAAACTGACATTGTTCTCAAGGAGATATCCTAGACAATACCCTATTTTGCTTTTCTTTAAGCCTCTATCTAAATTCTTGCACAGCAGTAAACACATGTTACAATTGCCTCTACATGAAAGCTTATTATTCTCATTAGTAAAAGAAAAAGTGCTTGCAGAGGCAATAGACAATTTGGGAAGTGAATGCAAAAGTGTCTTCCCCCAGGGAAGTTTCATTGTCAGGCCCCTGAGCCCTCTCTGCCAAGCAGACGGATATGCCAGCCTGTACACATAACAAGGACAGAACTATATTTTGGTGTTGATTTATACTGGAAAACATACTAGTGTGTGTCATATTGATTTAAACTAAATTATAAAAAAGAGAATAAATAAATAAATAAATGCTACCCTGACAGCTCTGTGTGGGAGGTCTCTGCCCATTGTCATTTAAACTTGGTAGTATGCTCACATAGGTGCACAGCTTAGCAAAACGTGACTCACATTTACATGGGTTAGACGCTCTTCAGCCCAGAGCTCTCTCTGTAGAGGGGAAAGGGAAGAACAGGATGCAGAAACCTGTGTGGGTTTCAATTCCCTGTTCTGCTAATGATCTCCTCTGGCGGATGGTGCAACTCTCATTGCCCTGCCACAGTGTGCCTGAAAGCCCAGTGAAGAGACTCACTAAGGAAGTCTCGCCATGGAAGGAACAAGTTGCTGCATCCATATGTCACAGTGATGTGCCATGTGAAGACTCCAGCATTGCCTTGTGAGCATGGCATGATTCTCAAGATAGTGAGGGCAGTGTCTGAGCTCACAAGTACCTGTGTGACATCACTATGGTGCTTCCCAATGGAATGTGAGGGCAGCCAGGTTCCAACTCAGTGCGGAAACAAGCTGCCTTCTTCCCCAGGGATGGTGGGATGGGGGAATACAACAAAAATCCCTGATTTGTTTAAATGCCAATACCAGTGACCAGATGAAAACAAAAACCAAAGGACAAAAAAAAAGACCCCCCAAAAAATCCTCTTCTTCAGCAAATAATCTTTTGGCATTTCTGTCCTTTTATTTTGGGCAATAAACTTTTATGCCGTGGCTATTGAACACTCAATCATTTTGCAAAGCAGTCCTAGTAGCCAGTTTCAGGACTACAAAAAAAAAAGATGTGGGTGTTCAATTCATGTCACTTCAAATATTTAGGACACAATTTCAGCTCAAATCACGCAAGGTTTGTTCCCACAAGAGCCCTTTCCACAGCAGCTGGGTAGGGCCAAGGGTGGCTGAAAGAAGCTCTAATCAAATGTTTCAAGAGAAGCTGGCTGATAGGCACCGTGGTACAATTTATAGCTGGCTCAATGCAGGTACTGTAGTTTTGCAATCATGCCAGCTATCAATCAAGCTCTATTCTATTGGTCTTTTATGTCTTGTACTCCAAATTCCAAGCTGAGCTCTGTCAATGCAAAAAGTATTCTGATAATTGCAGATGATTCTCTCTGGACGCTTTCATATATCATAACACATTTGGGCAGGAATGATAGTCTTGGGATGAAATGCATCCAGGGCTGGGAGAGTGGGGAAGGAGTGAGGGGTATTGGCCCAGATGGAAGGCAGGTCTGGGAGAGCAGGAAGGGTGCAAAGCACTGGTCTCACCCTCAGTGTTGCCCAACAAGAGGAAAGTGAGCCATCACTACCACAACCTAAGCTCAGCGATGTGCTACAGCTCTGCAACTCCTTGTTCAACTCCCTTGCCCACCTGTATAGAGTTCCATGGATACCAAGCGCCCTCTGCCCTCTTGTACACAGTGACAAAAAAGCCAGTGACAGGAGACCTGACACTTCATTTTTGAAATCAATCTTTGTTAAACTGCCTCCCAGAAAGCCTCTCTTCATAGCAAGGAAGAGTCCTCTGGAACAGCTTTTGGTCACACTATAGACAGACAACTTTTCCCATGGCAGCAAAGACATGGCTGTCAAAACATTGTCCCTTACAACAAACATCATACTCCGATTTCAAACTGCCCTGGAGAAGATGTCCCCTCACCTGGTTAGGAACAGCCTGGAGTGAAAATGAGAAGTTTAGCAATACTCAGTGATAGAGCTCACGCTGCTGTCCACCAAGAAGTTTCCTACAAGGAGAAAATGTACCTGTGCCTCAGCACTCCCTGAACTTGACACTCTGAGGACATAAATCCCTCTTTCAAGGATAAGGTGGGAGTGCCTGATGTGCCAGGGTGAGGAAGTAAATTCATGCACTGCGCCTCACCTTAGCAGACAAAAGCCCTAGGACATGGTTTGGCAGTGATCTCCTATTAGGCCTAGAAGAGATTTATTTTGCCTTGTTGATCTGAGGACCACTGGATAATTTTCCAAAGGTTTTCCTGGAGCTTATTTTAAAGATGTATCTCAATCTTTGCTCCTACATAGCTTAAGAGTAGACAAACTCCACCATATTTTAGGTCATTTTCATTTGAGTTTCCTATTGGGAAGTGGGGAGATGTTTAACGGAGGTAATTCTGAACTGATTAAGGGATGGTATAGCTGCCGAGTTCATTAGGAAACTGTATTTTATTTCATATCCCAACAAACTTGCATCTGCCTCTTCCCTGTTGCAGTAATTCTTTGAATCTACACGTGTTCCAGGATGTGCAGGGCTCACAGAATTACCATCTGTTTCCCTGTCATAAGCAGCCCAATGACGTGTACGCTGCTAAAACAACAGGCCACTTCAGTAATAGGCTTTATTTTATTTCTGCCACTGCTTTGCATGGATCAGGTATACCTGTTCTGCTCTCCGGTAAGAGATTCCCAGCTGAGGAGGCCACACTTGCCCTGCTGCAGCTGGGTACAGGCCCTCACTGTTCCTGAAGATAGGAAACCTGTTTTTCCTTACTACACGTGTCACAGCGCCAAATCTGACACAAACATCACGGTGCAGAACTTCCCCTCCTAGCTCCAGGTTCCCTGTTCTGCCAGGTCACCATGAAACACATTTTCTATTATTTCACCTTTGCTCTGTGTACAGCTCCCCAGCTCTGGGAAGGTCTGTGATTCTCCTCATCCCGAGCCTCTTCAGCCTCTCCCCAACCATCCCATACATACAACCACTGCCAATCTAGGCATGGGCTCTTTGTCAGCCCACCAGAATCTGAAGGTGCATAGACTGAATGGAGACAAGGATGCTCCAGAGGTTGTGTTAATACCCACTGAGCACTTTGCTGATGAAAGAGCATTTGCCCATGCCAGGAGGAGCAGGAGGGGAGACAGGAGACAGCCCAGCTTGGGACTTCCACCACTCTCCCAGGGAGAGTTTGCATTTTGCTTCTGCTTCTCCTTGGGGTTGCAATTACTTACATACAACGTTAAAACAACCTTAACCCCCATCCCCAACAGGCACCATCCCCCTCCCCTCTGCTCCACACAAGAGGAAAATTGTGGAGAAATACTACTTAATTATCACACCACGTAACTAATTAAAAGCTGAATGCTTGTGTGTGGTATGCTAATGGGGCATTAGAGAACCAGCCTGCTTTGGTAAAGAGACATGATCCCCCTCTTTCCCCCTTCACCTTACTGTGGGAGCTTCAGGCTGACAGGCACCTGGGATGAGGTGGGAATTTATTATGCTGCCTTCAGGTTCACAGCTTCACAGAGGGCACCAAGGTCGAGGAACTTCATCAGTAGGAAAGAAGAAATCACCTGGGCAGGCGCCAGGAACGAGCTGTACAGTGCAAGTGGCTTGCTATGGAAATTCCGTACACAGTGGGGCTTCACACGTATCCTACAGCCCATTTTTTCCTCTATGGAGTTCTTGGTAGGAAACAGGAGAGTCTCTGGAAGAAGAGGCTTATTGCATTCCCTGCTCTTTGTGGGGTGGGGGGTGGGGGTTAAACTCCAAGACCTTAAAAGATCTCTTTCAACTCAAGCTGTTCTATGATTCTAAGATGTGTATATTGAGTATAGACAAGCACACTTCAATTCCTCTTCTCCTACTACGTCACTACACCATCTGGTGCCAAGTGCCAGCCCTCTCATTTCAGCTGATGCTGTGCTACAAGTCCATGCTTGCTTGTCCAGTCACAGCCTGGACCACTGAACATGTTAATTAAGGAGGGAGCCTATTCAGCTTTGTTCAGTTTTTCTTAACCACCATGGTACTTGCACATACACCCAGAGATTTGTCCTGATACCTGTGCACTATAGGAAGAGCCTGTGTGACCCATGATTTGGGGACAGAGAGGGACTCTACAGGGTAGCTATAGCAGCACACTGTATCAGTTCACCCAACAGGTATGTGGCACCTGAGGTCTTTGTATGCCTAGTTTTGCATGCTGGACCTGCTGGGGGTGTTTCCCTGATACCATCTGCCAGACAGAGGTAGTCCCAGTCACCTCCCACTTTCACCCACAGAAGGCAGGTATCCTTGGAGTATGTAGGGTTTTCTATAGCTTGTCTTCCCTTGAAATGAGTTGAGTGGAGACCTGGATAAAACTAGAGCCCTAGAAAAATGAAAGCATCACCAGTGTCAGCAAGGAGATGCAGGGATTTATCCCACTTTAAGGGTATTGTTGTATCCCTGTTATCACTGCCTGCTAAACTGCATATGTGCCTCTTGTGACATGTCTGGTGAGCTGCAGACCCCCATCATGAGGGTCATGACTTCCTGAGGCACGGCCAGGCATGCAACAGCCCAGCACACAGCCAGCATTGCCATGGGACCTGAGACCCAGCAGTCAGCACAGTCCCACTGGGGAGAAGCTTTTATCCCATCAGCCTCATTTCCCAGAGCCAGAAGAGAACAGATGGGGCTAACTGGGTGGAAAAGGCCAGCAAGTGACCATGCACTGCCTGTGAGCCCCAGAGCTGACACTGCCTGTTTCTTCCTTCTGCAGGCTTCCTGTTGCCCACTTGTCCTTTGAGTGCCAGCCAGCTGTTTCTGCCAAGTGCAGGGTGCCCAGATGCCTCCCTTCACAACTCTTGAGATTTGTGTGATGAGCCAGGTTCCTCCATCAGATGCATCCCAGTCCACTGTTTACCAAGGTTTTTGGCAAACAATTTCTGTGAAGAACCCTCTGCTAAGCAACCACAAATCTTTTTCTAGCTATAATTTGATCTCAAGCTAAGATCCTCATTGTCTCCTATCTCGACCTGGAATGGAGGTTCTAGAAGTTTCTTTTCCAATCACTAGCTGAACACCCTGTCCCAGGCTGATGTGACACCCTGTCAGGTGCCCACAGCCCCAGCATGGCAGAAGAGGAGGGTCCTCCTGCCTTGTGTGTTAGTTATGTTGCTGGCACATCAGCACTAAAGCCTTGTGCATGCCCTGTCCCAGCAGAGACAAAGGATAGCCAGTGGTGGGAAGGAAGACAAGAGCTCAGCCATGGCACTGAGAAGTGAAGGAGGCTAAGTACATCCCACCAAACTCATGCCAGAGAACGACAAGGATGAAGGAGAGGCCAAAACCTCCTAAGAAAGATGTCGTTCTTCACTGCTCTAAGATTCAAGTTGATGGCAAAGCACTTCTTGGTGCCCTGTGCTCTGAAGATGAGCACAGCATTCCTTGTGGTTGGCCTGTCCTTGCCCATTAGCTCCTCTTCAAGAAAGGATCTTCTCTCCACCTCCATTTAGTCCCAGCAGCTCCCTTTGGCTAGCCCGCTCCAGCCACCTGTGCTCCCACTGAGCACAGCACAGAGTGATGTTCTCATTCCCCCACTGTTATTCTGTCATTTCAGAGTTGATTCGTGACCATTCAGGTTTGGCAGAGCACGCTAACAGTGTGTCTCAGCTGCTGCTTGACCCTCTCTCCTATTCTGCCCAATTTGGTCCCGAACCATCAGCCTTACTTTATGGATCACTGCAAAGCTCTGGACTGTCAGAACAACTTCAATTACAGCAGCAATGGGCCCTGTGCCACCAGCAGCATCCGCGGCCTTCCAGCGGCTGACAAGGACTAATTAGGAAATGAAACATTAGTTAAGTCGCTCTCAATTAGGGCCAGGATAACGTTTTCCTGGCAGCACTGGGGCGCTTTAACTGCTGGTCCCATGATGACTGTGAGCACATCAGACTTGCTGAAGGAGCTTTAATGTTGAACATATGTTGGAGGATTACAGAAACCCTCTCAGCTGTGACATTTCTGTGTGCTCCCTGCTTTTTCTTTCCCCTGCAGCAAACAGTGAACAGTGAATGCCAGCACAGGAAAGCAAGAAAGAGGCTCAAAGCAATTATCACTAAGACACATACACATGTGCACACATACATATGGGCACAAATTATATACATGTCTTTGAATATACACATTCCACATTTTAATTAAACAACCACTGCACGCCATCCTTATTCTTCCCCATCTCTAGAAACATGCCAGCGATGACAGACCATTGTCCCATGCCAAAAGGGAGATCAGAAGCCCAAGGGATTTATGGCTACAAAATTCACAAACACAACAAAACCAAACAAACAAAAATCCAAAACACACAATGAAAGAGAACCCAGTGAGGTCAGGAGAGAGGCAAGCTTGGACTTTCTTCAAATAAAAGCCAGATGTAGCTAAGTCTTGTATGGGAACCTCAGAGGGACAGAAAGCAATAAACAAAAACATAATCTACCAAAACAAAATGCAAACCTAAAATTAAAAAGGCTCTTGTGCCCTTGGAGAGCATGGAAGTTGGAGGGTGTGAGAGGGCATTAAAGGAAAGGAAATATTATATTAAGGAAATACACAATATATCAGTATATTGTGTGCATAGTCATTTTATGTGGTGCGGTAATCTTTGGGGAGCAGCTTCAGCACAAACGGCTTTGCTGGGATTAAGGAACAGGACTGGCCTCTCACATGCTCTCTCCTGGGGGGAGGTGTAGGGCAGAGAGGCTGGGAAGACGACTGCAACTGGATGAGTATGTACCACAGTTTTTGGATTTGAGAAAGAATGGATCTGCATCTGCTTGAAAACTGGCTTTTGAAACACTTTTAAAATGGAAATTTCAGTTTCTAAATGAATTAAGAATCTGGTCTCAAAAGAAAAGAAAAAGACTTTTCACATGGAAGAATGTCTCTGGTTAAAAAAAATGGAGAACCTTTTGACTATCTGAAATTTGCTAATGGAAAACTTCTGCAAGATCATCTCTTTGCCATTTGGTGAAAAATGTATCCTTTTCCAACTGGTTTGAATGTAGCCCTTTCTTTGGGCACATCTCTCCAAATCCCACTGGGAAAATTTCTATTGAATTTGCTAGGCTTTGCTGCCCAGCAAAAATACAAAGTACAGAAGCAGAATGCCAGAATATCTGAGAGCTCTTGTGGCCCAGGTAACTGGGATCCTTAAATGACTGCACCAAGCCCAACTAACTGTTAAGACTTCTGCATCACCATTTGATAAAGCACACCCTTGGCAGGGCAGCTCTTTCTGGAGCTCAACATATGCTGCTAATGCATCACAATTCCAGCACACACAGGTACATACAAAAAGCCTGAGAAGAATTTAAATGGACCTGTGCCTAATATGCTTGCACTAAAACACTAATCATTAACCAGAATGAGATATTACCAAAGTATCACAAGAAACTGCTCTCTGCCAATACATACACAGTGCTGCAAAACACATGCCATGCATGGACCTTCCAGTAGAAGACCAGAGGCTGGCTGTGATACACCAGTGTACACTTAGAAGTGACAACAGCTACCTTCGTGTTAGCTTTGTGCCAGCAATACCAAGACCATAACCTGGCTTTTTGTTTTGCTTGAGGTCTTAAATCTCCACCAGCTTTTAACTGGTGTTGTCATTTACAGCTTTGCCAAACAAAAACTTTCAAAGAAGCATAATGGCAGGGTTTCTCTTAGTGTGCCCACACACAAACGATGACACACGTTGCTAAGCCGCACCGAATCTCATTGAGCAGGCATGCCGTGGGAGGACCTGGAAGAAGGCAACTTACACCTTCCTAATCAGCCTACTATCAGATTTTGCCTAATTTGGTTATAGCTACTTTCATGCTCTTTAAACAAAGCTGGCTTAGAAGACCTAGTACAATAAAAAGGAAAGCACTGGGATGTTCTCTATCCTGTTCTTATAAAATCAAATTCGTGTTTTTACAATTCCTCTTTTTTTGAGGTAGCAATATATGACTGTAAACACACTTCCCACTGTGCCCCTGTTCTGGCTGAAACCAATGACGGTGAAAACATAAAGATACTTACATGCAATGAGCTGACCCATGTCCACAGAGGCTTTGAAGGCACACAGCTCGTTATTTCATGCAATAGCTAAATGCTTTGAGTTGCGCGCACACTCCTTTGACCATTTTGTTAGCCAAAAGGGTGGCTAGCTCTAGGAACCTCCTCTTATACAGACAGTACCATCCAATTGGAATTCCAATGAAAAAGTGCTTTTTCAACTTTTTGTAAGTATGTTAGCATGTATTAGAAAGTATTACTGAGGAGGAGTTAAGAAGGGACTGACAGTAGGAATGGAGAAAGCGAAGGACACATACAGTACAGCCATTTTCACTCTTGTAGAGTCCTTCTTGGTATCACAAAAAAACCAAGTCTTTCACATCAGTCAAATTTGAGATTGTCATTTCAATACAGACACCTGCGCGAATTGTCAGCAAATGCTGCAAGACTATTCACAGCACAGAAAATTAAATAGGTGATTAAGTGTCTGCAGGATTGAGGCTTGTGTGTCATTGCTAAATGGAACTTGCCTTTCTTACAATGACGACAGTCTCAACTATTATTCTGCTGGAAAAATTATGGGAAAGCAATTCAGCAGTGTGACCCAAACTTTGTCCAGAGCCTGACATTGCCTTAGGCAAGCATCTATCCAGTCATCTATCTATCTAAACTCATTTGCGTTGACAAAGGAAAAGAAGCCAGAGAGACGTGAAAATTATGGTATTTGATACCCACATGCAGGAAGATTCAGCAGCTCTACTAGGCAGTTTTCCTTGGAAACAAATTTAAGACCCCTGAAACCTTGAAATAGTCTTTTCATGTGCAAATATTTAACTGAGTTTGTTCCATAATAAAATTTCTAGGGGACAACCTTGCCACCCGTGCCAGCTGAGGAATACATTACCTGGTGGGGTTAACAGGGTTCTCTGCTGCAGAAATAAATACATTAGAAGATGAGACACAAAAGGTTTCACAGCTCCTGATTTTCCTTTAATAATATTCCATTAAAAATGACTGAAAGGCAACTCTCCTCCTATAAATCAGGTACCTCACTGATGTCTTTTAGTCCTGAAATGGGCCTTCTTTGGTTTTAATAGCTTCCCTTCCTTCCCCCTCTGTCTGTCTGTCTCCAGATATGGCTGATTTACCTGGATTAGCAGAAACATTGGCTCCACATTCTTCAAAAAGTGCTGATCAGGCTGAGCTGGTGAAAGATTAAAAGTCACACAAATTGCTTCTATCATTGAAGGAGTCTAATTGATTTGGGGAAAAAATCTAAATCATGATTTGCTCTCTGCCAGTTGGAGCCTATCTAGAGGAGGAGCACTGTTTTTTGATGGGCAGGAAGGGAAGCATCTCCCTAGAGCACATCAGTTCCCTGCCACTACAGTGGCAGATGCATCTCTCCTTTCCTTCTTATAATTTGCTTTCCTTATATCCTGCTTGGTGATTGAAGTTGTTGCTTGCTCACTGTAAGGCAAGTGGGTCCTGCTGAACTGAGGACAGAACTGGGAATTAAAGCACCTGTAAGGTCCAGCCCTGATACAAATTCTCCCTCAGTTTCACTACCTGAAAATGGGGGGGCCAGGGAGGAGGGTCTATGAGGCGGACAAATAATCTTCCACCGGTCTACTGCTCACACAATTTTTGGTAGGTACTAAGAGGGCATCACAAGGCAATAATGCAGCAATCTCCCTCCCTGATCATTAAGTGGGGAGAAAGAGAGACTGAAGATGCCCTAGAAGGCAGGCTAGCTCTGTCTGTGAAGGCTCTTGCTTTTAGGATCACAGCTATGTTCAAATCCCAGTGTGAACAACAAAGCATGGGGTGTGCTGGTACCTGAGGAGTATTTGATATTTGTAAAGCACTTAAGAAACATAAAGTACCAACCAAGTGCTAGCTAGGATTGTGTCCTAGTAAGGAGATGACTAAACATTCCTCTAACACTTGGGGCAGATTTCAAGCACAACCATGTATTCATATACTTACACTGTTTTTTAGGCCAAGCTTGCCTGATGCGAATTGTAAATGTGTGCTCCAAAGCAGCCCCAAACCCTGATAGATGCGACACTGGGAATGAACACCCTCACAAAAACATGTGTCCCATCGTGTAGAGAAATCACAGCTGCAGTGAAAAACAAATTTGTGGATCATGCACAGCATATTGCACAGCTGACATCTGGGTGAGGTTGAGTTGCCTAGATTTCAGGTGTTCAGTTGAGCCTTTCCTCTCCCTACTCTGCTATAGGAGTGAATCCTATGTACCTTTCACATGAGAAAAAAAATAAAAATCAAAATCAAACACCTGTGTTTGCTTCTTCTGGATAACAAGACCAGTATTTCCTAGTCTACTTCCAAATCATGAATTACAACACAGGATCTGAATTTGACTCAGCACTTGACAGAAGACATGTATACCAAGGAACTGCTCTAGACTAAGACTAATGCAGACAAGAAAGGCCAGGCAGCACTGCAGGCACGGGAACACTCTGACTGTGGATGGTACAAGTGGTTATCAACATCAGTTTGGGGGAGGAAGGATACTGGCACACAGGAGCTAGCACAAATAAAACAGGTGGGGGAAGACACCATATTTTTAATCTGTGTTTTTATAATATCTTGCAAAGGAGATCCTGACCCATGAGCAGGGCCCTGAGCCTCATGGGTATGGCCATATGACCACAGGGGGGCAGGAGAAAGGGGGATTCGTGCCTAGGTGGAGGAGACGTGACTGCCTCTTCAAGGACCAGCCACACGTAAAATAGTGAAGGAACATCATGACACTGCAGCCTATCATACTGCCAGGGCTTTTTCACTGAATAGGTATCAACAGCACACTTCATCTCAGCACATTCAAGTGACTCACAAACAGGAGTCACACTGGTTAAGACTCAGAAGTCTCCTAAACCACAAAGCTGCACCAGTGTCTCTACCCTATGTTCAGACAAGTAAACTGAAGCAAAGAGTCCAAAAAAAGAGTCAGCGGCCCCAGAAAAAAGCAGTGGGAGAATCAGAACTGGAATGCAGCTGCCTTATTGCCAAACTACCTGAATATCATAATCCAAAAGACAGGTATCACGACACTAACAACTTACCTCTTCCACACCCCATCTCTGCAAAAGGCTTGTACAGAGAAAAGCTACCAAAATACCCAGTGCTGGCCACATATGCAAAAACATGGTGCAAAGAAAGATTGCCTCTTACTCTCAAGTCACTTGCTGATTTATTTTGTTACCCTGGAATGAGAAGATTCAAGACCCCTTGCATCCTCATATCTTAGGTTAATACCTCACCCAGTATTTTGTATCTTCCTATCTTCCTTATTTCAGCAGTAAATCTTACGAGTAATTGAAAAGGAGTTTGCTTTGAATCTTATTGAGTTCTTAGTAAGTTTCTGATTTCAGACTTATCTAGTGGCAACAACTTCCATATATTAATTAGGCATTCTGTAAAAGAGTATTTCCTCTTCAGGGTTTTAAAGTGGTTAGATTTTTTCATGTAATTGCTTCCCTTGTTGTTCTTCTAATAAAATGAGAAGTAAATAGGAACAGCTGAGTGAACTTCTTTTTTTGTGGTGACTACTTCTATACCCTTACCACAATGCTTCTTATTTATCTTTTCTCAAGAAAACAGTGTTGCTCTTTTTAATCATTGTTTATGAAGAAGCTATTAAAAAACTCCAGTCATTATTGTTCCCTTTCATTGGTCATTTTTCTATTTCTGTTATTTCCTTTTGAGAGACAGGAGGAGCAAAGTGAATAGAGTGTACAAGGAGAACACGTACCATCAATTTATATAATGGTACTGTATTATTTTATCTATTATTCTCTACCCTTTTCTTAATGTAGTCTCTCATCTTGCATGCTTTTATTTCACCATCACTAAAGACGGAATAAATGTTTTTACTGAGTTGCTCAGTCGTGCTTTTTCTTTTTTTTATTCTTTTCTTTTGAGTGGTTACAATTATTTTAGAACCCAGAAACGAGCATGACTAATTCTAATGTGTTGTTTCCTGAGTGTATCACCTTACCTTTGCCATACTGCATTTCATTTACTCTTATGATGCTTGCAAATTGCCTCAGTGAGCTCACTGACAGACCTCCTCACTGGCGTTTATAGGCTTGGGTAACCTAAACATTGCTATATTATCTACACATTTTTCCTTCTATGTATTCTTCCCATTTTTGGGTCATTAATCCATATTAAAAACCAGACATAATACTGCTCAGTGACACATCTACTGAGCTGTGGCATCTTTTCATGCTGAGAACCAGCTATATATTTCCTCCTTATTTATTCAGTAAATTTTGGTTTTCTTTTTACTTTATTTATGATACACCATTATCTCATATCCCATGACAAGTTTGTTCCTTAATAATCTCCTAAAAGAGACTGAGTAAAGAAACAAATGCAACAAGCATTTGGAAAAGTTTGCTTACATGAAATTTACTCCTTTCCTGTTATCTCATCTGTTTCAGACTAGAGTAATTTTAGCAGGGTGAAAAAAAGACACCCAGCTTACATGGAAGCCAGATTGGTTTGACTGTGTCGAATCACAGAAATTGCAGCAAGGTGGAACCAGAAAGGACCTCAAGAACATCATTTGGTCTAGCCCGCTACAGCAAGACAGGATCAAATATTCCTTCAAATCCATTCCTGAAGAATATCTGCCTACACGGTTTGAAGAAGCTCTAATGAAAGAAGCTCCATATCCTCCCACCTACACTAACCCCTTCCAGTACATTGCTAGTCCTACAGCTAGAAAGTCCTCTTAGCTAAAAAGTCTTCTTAGTATTTAACCTATTACTTCTTATCTTGGGGATTTGCACCACAACAGATCAATACCACTTCTAAAAGAACAATTTATAGAAACAAAGACTTATATTTCTCTTTGCCTTCCCCATTTAGAGCAAGCAAATTTTTATGGCTCCAGTTCTTTTAACCATCCTGTGCAGGTCCTGTTTGCTTGGCCTCTTGGAAAACCTGCTGCTCCACTCTAGGCTCTCTCCTGCTTGTTTATATGTTCCTTAAAGCGTGTTGCCCCAAACAGTAGGCTGCATGTCAGCAGAGCCTGCACCTGGCATATAACACTCCTGTCCATGGTGCTCAGAATAAAACAGAGGGACTTTTTTGTTCATCTTCAATTCAGTGTTTTCAGAAGTATTTGTGGGTTTTTAACTACTTCTAATTCATACCTCATTCAGCTTGCCCAATACAAAAAAAGAAAATCCCCAGTCTTTCATTTCCAGAGTATGACCTTGCATCTTTATAATTTTTCAAAACTCTTACCTCAGTTTGAAAGCTTGTCTACAAATATTTGTCAGCAACTGATCAGCCCCTTCAAAAACCCTTGCACATCCTGGCGACGTACAGCAGTCAAGGGGTCTGCCTCTCTGCACCTCAGTGTAAATCTGCTCAATATGACCAAAATTTTTTAGACTTTCTTTTCTACTCACGCAAGAAAACACAGAGGGTCGAGAGTCATTTGCTCAGACAAAGCTATCCAGAAGGGAAGATAAAAATTAGTGCATTTGTGACCTGTTTGTTCTAATACCTTTGCTCTTGACACTGCTTGAAAAAAGCTGGGACAGGTGAGGCAGCCCCCCAAACATCCACTGTAGCAATGATAAATGAAGCGGAGTTGCTTAGCTTCCCTGCCATGCCCTTAACCTTCTGTCATCTGTATCCATATTTATGATTAATCTATAGAGTGAGGTAGATAGGAGTCTGCAGTCAAGAACCAGAGATACATTGATATATTTAGAAAGAGGAGAAGGGGGAAAAAGAAAGGCAGGATTATCAATCTAGCATTTAGTTTATCAAATTAAGAGCGACAGTCTGATGTGCATTACATGGGTCAAAGCTGCTTAGTGTGGGACATGAGGTTCTTTGACTTGCCCCACTTACAAGATGACCTTCGTATATAAAAATATGCACTCCCAGGCATGAATCTGAATTTACTGTACACAAACCTGCACATCAAACAAAAGGTATGGAGAGCATCCTGAGGATTCATCTTGCCACTTGCTCTCTGTATGTGCCCACATGCTATTATGAAGAGAAAGCTTCCAGGTCATTCATTCCAGCAGGGATGTTTATTTCTGAGTCTCTGTGTGGGTGTGCAAAGGATATCTGGCACCATCAACCTGCTCAGCTTAGTGCCCTAACATTTTCCAAAGACAAAGAGAGAGAGAGCAAAAAGGAGATGCGTTTGAAATAGACCAATACACAAATGATACTTTCAGACAGGAGCAGCACACACAGAGAGCATGGGAGCTTTTAGAGCAAAGGCACTTGCATGTGTGTGTAGCTTCTCTTAATAGTTTCATCCCGGACAGAATGAAAGCTCACAGCAAGCAGTCCTATCATCATCACACTTCTGTGAAAATGAAAAAGCATTCCCAGCCCTTTTCTTTGTTATACTCTCAAGTTATTCCACAAGCAAGTTTCCACATGACTCTTACAGCTGTTATCTGCTTGCTGACTGTGTTCTCCAAATGCAGGAAAAAACACTAAAAATGTTGTAATTTTTCTACCCAATGGGAATTTCCTCCTTGCTCCATCCAGGCTTGATTAATCCCTTGGGGAAATGGGGTAGTTAAGGTAAAAGACGAATTCCTCAGTGGCTATATAATCAAAATTGAGGCTTACAGAATATATTCTAAGATTTGTTGCCCCCTGCACCTCAAATCTTTCACCTTGAGCTTAACAAATACTTGTGGCCGGTCCACTGTGTTTTCAACTCCAGCCCTTCCCAGCAAGGTCTCTAGAAGGGGCCTGATCCGTGGACTGAGGTCATTAAATTCACAGACTAGTGCTAAAGCTCCGCAGTCAGCAGCAAGGTGAGCCACTGTCAAAAAAAATCTGGTCCACAGTCCTCAGTGAGAGGGGAGATGTCTCCTGACATGGCAAAATAGAAAGCAGGTCTCAGCATCCCAAACTTTCACAGCTCCAGGGAGGAAAACAGCAGGAAGAGTTTGTACAGGCTGAGAAAATATGAGGATGAAAGTACATTGCTCATTTGGAGTTCATCCTTTCTGTCACTGGAGATTTTTTCAACAGCAAAAATACATCCCCATCATGTCTTTTATGGAGACCAAGATAATCCATTACAAGGATAAGAATGACACAAAACACAGTACAAGATGCTGGTCAAGGAAACCAGTAAATAATCTTTTCAAGTATGTATTTAACTCGCTCTAGCCATGTCTCTTTTTGGGCCTATTCTAATGAATATGTTCACTGGCCAGAACATTCAAGAAACAGTCAGTGTTACGTGAACAGTAGAGACTATTTGCTGAAAGCACCTTTTAAACTTGGAAACTAGAATAGATGCCCTGGAAAACCACCTCTGAGTTTGTGACTGTATATTAAGATGTCCCTGTGCTGCTCTGCTAATCTCCTAGATGAAAATTGCTCTGAAATAGGCAATGTGCAGCAGGCTCTCCTCAAAGCGAATGTGCCTTTACATGCCCCGAGATTTGCAGGTCTGCTTAAGAACAAAAACCAGAGATGTAGTCAGAGAGCCGTTTAGCAGCAGTTTGCTTGGAAACAGCACAACCTATTGATCCTAGGTCACAAGAAAAAACAAACAGCCCAGACATTACATGGGCTCCTGAGAACAGCTCAGGGAGCTGGGAACCAGCATCTCTGATATCCCAAAATGCTGAACGCAGGGCAAGAGCAGTCAGCAAAAGACCACAATAAAACTCCAAGTCAAATTACAGTGATGGTAATTCCTGCTTATCCCTGTTAGAAAAGACATTGAGTCCAAAGGTCCCAGGAGACAAAAAACCCCCCATCAGTTTCTAGAACAAATATTACAAAGTAGTTCTTCAGGTATCAGTCCTAGAGCTTGAGATGAAAGGATACTGCACTGAGTCTGGGCTTTTCAGCCTGCACCAATACACTGCAGAGCCCACCTTGGCCAGAAGTGTGGAAGGCAAGCAGATCATATTAGATTTAGTAACTGCCACATTTTCCTCCAGGATTTTTGAGAATCAGTAGCTCCATCTCTGCTATGTTCATTAACCCTCCAAGGAGAGGTGACCCCAGAACACCAACACACAACTAACATCTGTGGGGAGGACATGTCTGTTTGCAGGGCAGGCTGCAGAAGCTGTGCTAATCCCCAGTTCTTTTTGGGAAATTAAAGTCCTTGACTCAAGCATGAATGATACTGGCAAAGATCCCATTACTTTAAAGCTCTCTGCCAGCCAGCCACCTCTCCCACTCCCCCTTTTTATATCTCTAAGGTCACTAAACTGCAATTTAGTCATCATTCTTTATAGAGCATGAGCAGATATGAAACATCTGGAAACTGTTGTAGTCACACTTTGAGATACACATCCTGAAGGAACTGAGCTGCATAGGAATGGGGAGAAGTACTTTTTTACCTCGAGGTCACTGCAGCTTGAATGCATCCTTGATACCTAGTTACTGGGTACTGATGCCTCTTAGACAACCAGCTATCAAATGAGTTAGAGGGTCTCAGTACAATTCCCAGTGAGATAAAATCCTCAACCGAAAGATCATCTTGAATAGTCCACTAGACATCCTCTTTCTGGCAGTATCCATGAGGAAAAGTGGACCATAAAAATTTCAGTTCTTGTTTAATTCCAAATGTGATCCCTCTGGAGATGAACTGTGGCATGGAGATACGAAAGAAATTTGCTCTGCTGCTACTTGTGCTTTGTAAGTAGGTAACAGCAGTCCCCAAACACATAAAGAAATATTCCCATCCTGATCTGTAAATGTATTTATGTAAAAAAGGGAGCTGTAGATTTTTTTTCAAACTTGCAGAAGCCAGCACCAGTGTCAGTCAAGAGGCAGAATTTTCCTACTTGACCCACACTACAGAAAGTTAATTTAAACTTTATCTTCAATAATCTCACTTCATTTTATTTACTCCATTCAGAGGGCAAAGGGTTAAACATGAGGTGTTTTTGAATAATTAAATGAAGGAGGAAGCACTATGTTACTGACAAAGCTCCTAATCCTCCTTATTTATTAATAGTAGCTGCATTAAGACTGCCTGTCCTTAATCCTGGCTCTCACCATGCAAATTTGGAGCATCAGAAATAGAAAAGACTAATTGAGGCCCTAATGCCAGGAAGAGAGACCATGTCTGTGTCAAAAGCTGAAAAGGGCCAGATCCAATCAGTGCCTGGATGGGGAGCTGCCAAGAGAAGCCTTGCTGGCCTGGAGAAGGAAGGCTACCAATTTGGCTCTTTGGGATCCAAGTCTTGTCTCAGGGGATTTGGACAAGCCCTATTCAGCTGGTCTGGTGCCCGAGATGCTTCATTTGACACCACATTGTACTCCGGGGCAGGTGCTTTGTTCAGTTTTGAGGAGCTCGAGGTCACCCTTTGAAGCACTCGCTGCCAATCACTGCAGCCACGCCTTGGCCCTGAGCAACTGATCGCCCCTGCGAGGGGCAGGGACAGACTTTCCTGACATCCCACTGTGTGGGGGCCTGAGCATCCCGGCAGCTTGTTCACCTGCCAGCTTTGTGCATAGGTCCTGACTGGCCTGCAAATCCAGCTGCAGGTATGGGTGAGTTGGAGGCTTTGCTACGAAAGAGCCTAAGCTCTTTCCTCTTCCTCGGCACCCTCCCCAAAGACCCAGCAGCCTAATCAAATTCTTTGGCTCATCTTATGAGCTCTGACAAGATCGCAGCCCAAGGAGGCTCGAGTACAGACTCAGCAATCCTTGCTACATCCAACCCAATTTAGCTGTGCTCTCAGTGCATCACGCGCACAGTAAAGACCTAATCTAAAGGTAATCATTAATTCCTTACTGCCACGAGGATGTGGCAATTAGCAATAGGATGCTGATTGTTTATAGGATAAAGTAATGGATTCCTTTGTTTTTTTAAACAATAACCACCCTTCACAGGTGTAAGCTCTTTATAGATATATTGTTGAGCAAATGACAGAAGTGCTCACAAAATCTTTTTGCCCAAAGACTTTTTCACATTATGTAAAGTGAACTTTTGGAACTTACTGCTCCATATTAATTAAAAAAAATATTTAAAAAGAAAAAACAAAAAAAACCTGAGCAAAGCATTTATAGCAACAACAGAGTCATCACCGGTGGTTGATAAAAGACTATAAACCTTCATGCTGGCAGGCATAAGATGGTCATTAACCTCATTCAGTCAGAACAAAAATGTCTCCTGTGAACAGGTAATTCTGGTATGGTGTGGTACAGGCCTTCTTGCACCTTTCTGAATTATTTGGCAATTACTAGAGCCCAGGTATTACATCTGTCTGACCCAGGCTGGCAAGTCCGATGTTCCTGTGTGCAGCAAATCACAGAGAAGTCAGACCAGCAGCTGAGCAGTTCCAATGGCTCCCACCACTCCACCTCTCCTGAATTCGGGTGTGTAGACCTGCCAATCGGTGCATGTGCAGAATCTGATACGATTCTTGGGAGTACAAAAAGGGGATAGGAGACACAAATCCACATTAAACTGGCCTTCTGCATTCCCTCCCGATTCACAGGAATGCAAACTGCAGAGTTTATTCTGAGGATTAGCACAGTTTAGACTCTGCAGAAGATGGTATTAGGAAATAAAGCTATTGAAGATGGAGAGCAGGGAAGGTCAGGTACTGGTCCTTTGTCTTCACCTCCACCATATTAGTAAAGAACCACAAGCCTGTAATTCCTCTGTAGCAATTTCCCCCCTTTACTCCTGTCTCTCAGGTTACCATTTCACTTGATCTGCATTTTCCCTCGAAAGTATGTCATCCAGCCTTTCTCCAGTGTATGGAGCCAGATACACCTAAGAGAAATGCCACTTCATGAAACAGAAATTGTATGTGTGAGAATTTTTACCCCAGTTTACCCCTTTTCAGCTATCCCTTACATAAAGTCAGCTCACGTGGCAAGTCAGTGTAATGCAGCAGAGGACCCTCTCTCTGTATGAGCAAAAAAGTAGCCCCCAAACTATTCCCTCCATTTCTCAGCTCCTTTAGGAAAGGATTGATGCAGTATTTGGTCTCTTTTAACCAACTCCTCCTCAGGGTTAACTGGTTAAGCACAGTATTGCCCTCTGGCTGCTGATCTGCATTCCTGGGACTAGTGACCATCACAAGCATCACTGGTTGCATTTTGGGAAAGTGCTGAAAAAAATGGACATCTCATTGTGGACTATGTCTCACTTCAATTCTGGTGATATTAATCTGTAAATTCTTAGGAGATGTGGTTTCCTTCTGAGCTGGAAATACCCTCAGAGCAGTCCCTTGTGGTGTATTCTAGCATGTTTGCTTCTGATACTGTATTTCTTCAGATGATCAATCAACATAGTTATGATGGGGAGCATGGGCAGGGCAGACTACCTGTGTGATATTTCTCTCTTTAGGCCAGGACAACAAAGAGAAGCAGGTATCCACAGAGCCAAAGCCATTAGCAGCGAGACCTTAAGACAGAGAGCCAGGACTTCCCATGGAAGGCTTCAGGAGGCTTGGATCCCTGTGGATCAGGCACAATGCAGGATCAATGAGACCCAGGTGCCACTAAGGCACTCTAAAATCTCTGACAGATGAAATGGACAGCAGCTGGAGCTTGCACCTCCTTAGGCATCACTGCCTCTCCAGATACACAGATCATGAAGAGAGAGATGACAATGAAAGTTGAGCAGAAGGGAGTGTCGTGTGGGGGAGATCGGCTACAGTATCTCCCTACTGACCTCCAAACAATGCTCACAGGTAGGGTAGGATAAGAGACCAATTTGGATCTGGTTATTTTCTCCAGGAAGGGATCCCTGAGAGCTGTTACAGATATGGTCTCTCTCATTTCCCTCCAAGCCCTGCACCACCTCAACCCCCAACCAAATAGAGCAGCGAGAAGCCAGCAGGCTGCTGCAGTCACAGCCTCCTCCAGCAAGAGCTGGGGCCTGACAGCCCAGCAAAATGACCCACTTCTTGCCGACTCAGACAAAAAAGCTCCACTTAGGCCCCGGGAAAGTGTCTCTAATAAGGCCATCCGTTAGCTGTGTCGCCCAGACCCCTCTCAGCTATCCTTCATCCCTGCCCTCCCTCCCTGCAGCCTGCCATTAATGCAGTCAGCACACAGGAGAATGAAGCCGTCAGGCTCAGTAAATATTACCGACCTCCACACAGGGAGCACAAGACCATTATTTAGACTCTCAGGTCCTGGGTATGTTTTGATCACACCAATTTAGCAAAGAGAGGTAAAAGAAAACGATTGGCTAGTGGCTGTCTGCCACACCTATATGTGTCCTGGTCTGTGAAATTCCAAATCCCTCTGGCCTGGCCATACCATTTCATGTCTGGAAGACTGGGTATGCTGATGACAAACCCTGGCATAGGTGGGTGGCAGACAACATTAGATAGGTCCTCACCAAAGGGTACTTGAAATGAAGCAGGCCAAAACTCATCCCTGCTCAGCCACTAAAGGCAGTTGTTTCAAAGCTTTTTTGTCTTGTTTGTGGGGAGGAAATGTCTTTTCTTCCCATTAAACTTGGCTCTCCAGTCTCCCTCATGTATGTCTGTATGTGTCTACTTATGTCTCTCCCTATCAGAAATCCTATGATGCTGTTCTGCAGCTTGAGCTGTTCCAACAATCTCTATTCATTAACAACATGCACTTCTCAAAGGCACTCAGCCCCTGCTTTTAACTCTTCCCTGTATTTGTTCCAGATGAGTTCCCTGCAATCTTCTCTTGGCCTTGCCCCACACCAAGCTGGTCTTTCTCCCTCCATGCAATGACACGTCTGTGCCCAGGAGTTAGCTCCTCCTCAGCTCCTACTGTGTACAGCAGCCCTGCTGCTAGCTCAGACATATCTGCTGCTTCCTGACTCAGCTCAAACCTCATCCTCTCCCCAGCTCCAGGCTGTTCATGGCCCCCTCTCCCTATTGCTCTGTTCTCAGCTTTTTGGCTGGAGGCTCTAATATACTCATTTACCCACTGTTGTGCATTGTTTTGCTCTGTAAGCACTTGAGGTACAGTTTGTAGGGGGGAAAAAAAACTTCAAGAAAATAAAGTTATGCTGCATGATATTTTGAAGGAAAGAGAGGCAAGCAGGTCTCACGAGAACTGAGTATGAATTTACCTTGCACATCCCCACAGGCACAGGCACAAAAAAGTGCAGGCTGATAAATCCCTTTTATTACCTGCACCAGTATCTGAAGGCAGGAGAGGATTTTTTTAAAGTCTGGCCAGTCCCCAAAGTGTCAAATCCAAGGGCGGCATTTGAAATTCAGTGGTGACAGAGTAAGACAGAGACAGACAACAGTGACCATGTGTCATCAGCCCAGAGTATGTGCCAAAGCCAGAGAGCCAACACATCAAAATAGCTCATGGAGCTCCTGATATAATTAAAGAGTCACTAGCATCTCATGAAGCACTCTGGGGAAAAAAAATAAAATAAAAAAGGGAAGAAACCTGCTCGGCACAAATGGATGGCATGAATGCTGAGGCAGCAGCACGAGAGCTTAGTTCCTTCCACTCCAGGCAAAGATCAGCATCCTCAAAATGCAGCTCTATTCAGAAAAGTGACTATGCAAGAATGCTGGGTTTTCTGCACATTCAGTCTCTCCCCTGGGCTGCTCAAGGAGAGCACTCTTCACTTTCTTGACTAAAATAAACATATGCTACATCTTTACTCCTGACACTCCTGAAGGAGCCAGCACAGCTCTAGAAGTGGGACTCTTTTGCCAGCAGTACCAGGAAAGCTCCACCTTACTATAGGTTAGGTAGGCTGTAGCACCATGCAAAAAGCCCAGCCTGCCCCTCAGATTTTATCACTGCCCAGTCTGGCTTTGGTTGGGAGAAAAATGCTGAAAGAAAGGTTGGATTGAGGCAAAACCCAAAAACAGGCACTTCTCTCAGAGAGGCCTCCTAGGGATGAGATAGAACCATGCTAGGAAGCATTACTATGAACACAGACCATCACACAGGCTGCTGTCATTGTCCCTTAGCTGGTGATCATTCAACCCAACCACAGTACCTTCCCTATTACTCATTCTTCTCACTCATATGTCGCTCTCACAAGGTGCTGAGAAGAATTTGCAACTTCTCAAAGCAGCTTCTCCCCAAGGCCCAGGAAAGGACTGAGTCAGTGACAGAACAGCAGACCTTAGCCCAGCTCCTGCATTGTGCTCATGGGCTGTGCTGTCTCATGCCATGGAGAAAGGGTTGAGACACAGCCCCTCTTCTTCCTTGCTAGGGCAAGCAGCACCCTCTTTTCTATTGCCCTACCATCTAGTCTACTGCCTCCTCCTTGAAGATTACCTCCTCCTCAGTCTCCTTGGCTGCTAATTCAGGTCTTCCTTTTATCAGCCAGCAGACCTGAGGAAAAAGGGCAGCAGAGAAAGAGCATTTAATTTAACCCTCTGATAAAGGAAAAGAAAATCCTTGGTCCATCTAGAAGTACCTGATCTTTCCTCAGATGCTTTGGTAACATCTTAAGATCAAACTGGAAATCATGTAAAACATCTGTATCTCCTCAAACTGGTCTTTCCTCTTGTTTCTTTCTCTCTTTTATTTTTAGAAGCCAGGGTATCTGAGGACATTCACCTTCTGCATTGCAAGTTTCCCACCTTAGTGGAGAGATGCTTCTCCTAGTCATGTGAAACATCTGGTCTCCCCACACTACAGAAGGGCAGCAGACTTGTTACTTGCAGGAGAATGCAAAGTGTACCAGCCCATCTGACACTCACAGCCTGTACGTCTACTTTCTTGGGAAAGTGATTTAATTGTTAGACCAGCACTGGAGGACTTGTGTTAAACATGTATGGTGTGAGAATGAAGGAAGTCTAGGGAAATAATTAATGGCAACACATCACAACTTTGATTTGTAAAACTGATTCCCAGTCTGACTCAGCTTAGCAGCCCTTTGCCACATGATCAACTAGATGCTTTCCTATGTATAGAAAATGAATTAGGTCCATATAGGTCCATGAGTTTCTGCAGTGGAAAGCTGCAATATTTCTCATCAACTCTAAAATAAGGTACCTGCACCAAAACCAGTGCCAACCATGAAGTGATCTGGTTTTGCAGTAAGCAGCTAGTGAGAGACAGTAGGAATTGCTTGCAATGAAGCAAAACTGAAGACTATTTTTCAGCTAATTTAATATTCAATAGCCAAAATATGTGAGATCAGAGTGACCCAGGTCAAACAGACTTAGGAGTGCATACCCATATCATGTCAACAAACTGATGTCTGCCTATGCCCTGCTGTACTCCTACGGAGAGGAAAAAAACTCCAAAATGCTTCTGATGTCACACCTGGACAAGATCTAGCAGGATTTTGGCTTAAGTGACCCAGTTTCCTTTGCTGTTGCTAGCTGACATAAGAGGTAGCGGGAGGAGAAACTGTCAATAGACTCCAGTGATGACCTGTAGAAAGCCTCTCCGCTGCTCTCATCTGACATGGTTTAATTTTGAATTCAGCAAAGCAGTGACAAGGACGGAGGCTGCCAAGGCCAGTCAGCAGCGCAAATTGGGCAGGACACCCTCAATTGATCTGCAAGGAGGAAATGAAGACGCAGCAGAAACTCTGGGCTACAGGTAGTGATGGGGCAGACTGTGGAGGGGGAAGAGAGAAAAGCACAAGGAGGGAAATGGATAGAAAGAAGCAGAGCAAGGACAATGCCACAGGAGGGAAATTACTGGCATTTGCACAGCCATAGGAGCTTAGTGCCTCTCACCCAAGAAAACTGTCTGGCCCAGGCTGTATGGTACATGGACCATATGGATTTCATTGCTGGGGTGTAACATCCATCATCCCTGTGCCAGAAGCTGCAGAACAATAACATGGGAAGCTGCCCAAAGATAGCTTGTCACTGCACTTCAGTCAGTCCAGAGAGCGCAGCAGGGCATGCTCAACTCCAAGTTCCAGCTGTTTTAGCCAGAGGTAGAAGTGTCAGCACCCATGCAGTTCCCCAGCATACTTCTATCCTTCACAAGCCAGACCTGAGAAGCAAACATACAGCTATGTTATTCACTTTCAACTACAAGTTAAAGGAAGATGGTCAAGATTAGTTGGAGGGGTTTGCTACCACTACTAGTGTTAAGAGTTTATTATTTTATCACTAGGCTAAACACCTAAATCAAGAGGGAAATTAGGAGAGTGGCCTCAGTCTAAACTGAACGAATGTCCTATTTACACACATAGGCTGAGGGCCACACCAAGACTCTGACAAGAGCAGATTTTCCATATTGACAGTACATATCTTGTAAAAAAACCCTTGTGAACAAGCACAAAAAGTGCTCAAACACCTAACACAACCACTTGGGCCAGCTGCTGAGAACACTGAATGAGGATGCTGTCTGATGTTTTCATTATTCAACAAGTGGTACACTATTTAATTGGCATTTTTCAGTGGTAGCTGTAAATATAGCCCTTTCTGCCAGTTCATGTCAGACAGACAAGAAACCTCAATGAGGCTCTAAAGAGTGTTGAAACATTTCAAAATTTGCCAAATAATTTCTAGCAAATGACTCTGGAAAATACGGAAAGTTTCCAAAATGACAGAAATAAAATATTTAAACATGGATCTTTTGCCAAGTTTGATTGTCATTTTGACCAGTGTTTTCTAGCATCAAGGATTGGCAGAACTTTGTTACTGCCATGTTTAATACTTGCAGGGGGGGAAAAAAAAAAAAAAGAAGAAGCAGCAAAACCAAGCATACGCTGACTGTATTCAGTCATCTGTCTGTCACTGGGCTGAATCTCTGCTGAGATTCATTAGATGGCTTTCACAAGTTCTGAATGAATCTGATCCTCAGTTTGAAGCAGAATGGTATCAGTAATGCTTCTATGTTATGACTTGATGAAAATGTTTGTACATTATTTGAGAATCAGAACATAATCATGTAATAAGCAGAATGCAGTCCTTGAAAATAAATGCTGTCAAGCAAAATGAAAGCCACACTATTTAGAAACAACAAGAAAACAGTATTAGTAATACAGTGGCAAGACTGAAATCGTTCAAGAAAGTGCTCTGAAAATGCCCTTTTCTCTGTATTTTGTGACAAGAAATAATAACACTCTGAAGGCAAGGTAGCAGAATCCATGGTATTCGCTATGTGAATGGAGGCAGCAGTTATTGTACTCTGCACTGTAAGAAATAATTCATTTTACCATGTGTGCTGCTCTTAACAAAGAGAGGAAGCCTCTGTTTGGAAAGTAAAGCATGAACTCTTACTGAGCATTAGCAGTGTCAAAGCTCACGTTAACCACAATAAATAAATAAACTTTCTCATCTGTACAAATATACCACAAGACCATAATTATAAAGCACCTTGCTATGTTTGGTCTCCACTTTTTCTTGCTTCCCTTTCAGGATTCAAAGATCCATATAAGCAGTGCATACACACTGCAGTGGGAGACAGGACTACAATTTATCTGACATGGCCACAAAGGTATTAAAGTAACTGGAGTCATTGACAACAGCAGCACTTAAGGCACAATGGCACAGACTTCAAAGAAAATTAGCCATTCTGGACACTTCACAGTCTCACTCACAGCTCATGCCAACATCTTCTGCTCTGACATCTCACTTCTAATCAGTAGCTCTGAAGTTCAAATTAGGTCAGGTAGGACTACCCAGGCTTCAGTCACACATGTAATTTCTCTATAGACAAAACCTCCTCAGCCACTTAGAGGCTTTTGACAATTCCATTCCACCCACCACATATAACAGACCCGATGTAGTCAGCTTTTGATATGCAAAACTAGTATGGATGAAAACTTTGTAGGGGTGGAAACAAACGGGTAGAAACGTCAGCAAAACATGAGCAACATCAGCAGAATTTGCTCGCTATAATGGAAGCAAAAACAGAGTTTAGTCACAAGATAATACAAACTTCACTTGTAGTTTAGAAGAAACTGCAAGCCTTAGATTAGTCGTAGGAGGCCTTCCTTACTGCTCACTCGTAACAGGAAATACATGGAACACCATAAATACATTAAGGGTAACAAAACATAAAGGTTCTAAGTTTGCATTTGGTTACCCCAGTTGGTGAAGTTACATCAAGCTAAAATGGGTGCAGCTGAGCTACACCAAAAGGGAGTCCATCCTCCAGGTCCTGTCCAGTTCTGCTACCCTCCACAAAACCCAGTGTTGTGCTGTGTGGGGACCTCAGCTGTGAGGCAGCAGCCCATTCCATGCCCACTGTGACATCCTCGGAAATTGAGGCTGTTCTGAGCAACAGGGTCTTGCATTATGTTTTTCTCCTGGAAAAACCGTTTAAATATTTTCATTAGAGGCAGAGTATTTTTGGATTATAAAGATAATTAAGTGCTGAAAGCATAGCAAACCATTTGACACCGAGAATAAGAGATATGAAGTATTTCTAATAAAAACAGAACCCCCAGTGGGATCTGAACTCACTCTGTGTCGTTACAATTTGAGGCAAGTGCTGCATCCATGATGAGACTAACACAGTCTCTTTGCCGGGTCTGCAATTTACTGGTCTTATATTGCCTTCATTGGGTCTCCCCTGTTGTTCTCCAAATGCAAAAATTACATACTACTGATCACTGCATGCTAACTTAACTTGATTTGTTTAAATGAACACAAGAGTTCCAAAGTTTGGGAAAAGCTGTTTCCTAGTTGATGCCAACATCTATAACCTGTTTCCAAATTCATTATCCCTGCTCTCAATTTCCTGTGTGTTTTGCTTCATCAGTGGGTTAAAAAAACACAACTAGACAATCATGATCATGATGGTGGTGAAGAAAGCAGTTCCTGCTCTTTAGCTGTCTGTTCCCCCATATGTAATGTCAGAATTATTAGAGTGCCTGATGTGATGAGAGTGATTAGCTCTGTGCAAACACACACAGAGGAGGAAAGAGGTTGGCTTTGACAAAGTATTCAATTACGCAGGTTCTCCCACCACGTCTGGTCCTATCACAATAGGAACAAAACTCCCTCTGTTCTCCTGGGAGGGAATCACTGCCGTGCCTTTCCTCACCACCACGGTAAATCATGCCATATACTTCTGTGCAACCCAGCTATAATTTGATAAATACCTGAATGAGTCAAGGCAATAAATCTACTAGGTTTTTAATTATAAGTGTGCTTCTCTAAGTGTGGAGATGGGGATGGGTTGCTTTTCAGCCTCTGCTGATACAAATCATGTACATCTGCTCATTCAACCCATCCAGTATTATTCTTCCTTGGGGAATCCTCTACTCCTGCCTTACTACCAGGACTACCTTGGCACATTGATAGCTGTCTCAGAAGCACAAATATTCAATGAAAAGGGAAAGGTTGTCTTCCTCTTCTTACTGCTGGATCAGGAAGCCCTACCCTGAGAAGGGTCAGAAAACACAACAGTGGTGCGCAGTCACCTCTCCTGTAATCTTGATTTCCACGGATATTGCCTACATTTGCAATTTTATCAGTGCTTTGTGACTACACGGGTAGGGTTTTTCCCAAAAACCCCAGCTTCTAAAGTCGGATGATCGACCAGAGCCCTTTCAAGCTTTTCTTTCATTTACGAACATTAAGTTTCTAAATGCTGTGGTTTCAAATGAAAACTTGTAAATCCACACTAGCAAAGCAGGAAGCAAAAAGACAGACCCCGAATATATTCTGCCTTTAAGTATTCAAAAGAACCACTTTTGCAGGTCTTGTTCATGTTTCTACCCAGTACAACCCTATGGATGGTCTTAAGAGAACATTTGCTGCAAGAAAAGGGGATGGAGGTTTGTGCATGTAACATGGTGGGAATCAAAAAAAATGCAACAGGCACACACACATCTTCATATGGGATCACCCATGAGAAACCACGTGTGTGAGAGCATATAGTAATACAAGCATGTATATGGAACAGTGCATGTATCAGCAAAATGAGGAGGCAACAAAGAGAAACCAAGGGAATCTCTGTGTGTGAACGTGCCTGCACTCCCAAAGGTCAGCTTGCTCTCCTCAGAATTAATTCCCTTTCTCACTGCTACTGTTCAGAAGTGAATGTTCACTTTTTATTAAAAATCAAAAGCAGAGGGGCTCATAATCCTCCTGACTTCAGTTCTTCTCATATAAATGAAAAGTTTAGCTTAGAGCAATAGCAAGCAAAATCAGACTAAAAGCAAAAGCTAATTCTCAGGAGATAGGAAAAAGCTAAACGGCATTTGAGGATTGTTTTGTTTGTATGTCTACATTTCTCATTAGCTAAATTCTGATTATTACTCATTTTTAAATGGAGAATTTAGTAAATCCTCACATGTTGCAGCACATTTTTTGAAATTGTTTTTCAGTGATACAGGAAACCAATTGTATTCTCCCTTTGCAAAACTAATTCTGTTCTAATGACTGCAAAGAGATGGCACTCTACTAATTTCACAGATCTCACTTCTTTAGCATGTTCCCTCCTCACTTGGAGTCCCCATAAAGCCCTCTCCTCTCCTCACTCTCACTGCTAGTACTGAAAATCTTCCCTTGGAAGCGCTACCCTGGTTTTAATGATATTTCCCTTATTTAGTGCAACCTTCAGAGCAGCGACCATGTTAAAATTGTGACCAGCAATACTGCCAGCATAAACTACCAAAAATATAATTGCAGAAGGTGGGAAGAAGGAGGAAAAAGAAACAAAGAGGAAGAACTCTCTAAGACTTTCAGTTCCTTTGGGTGAAAATTCCAAGTTTCCTTCTGCAAACACAGACAACAGAAACTTAAAGAAGAATATGGAGATTCCTTCCTAAGAACATACTTGCCATGCTCAAGCTTCAACTAAAACAGTAAATAAGATGCAGTATAATACTGACAGTGGGAAACACTGCACTATGCTCTTCCTCTTTCCTTCCCTGCCCATGTCAGCTACAGCACAGCTCAACCTGTCTTGAAGTTTCAGTTTTTCTAATCCCACAGTTTGAGGTCAAAGTACAGAGGAAGAAGCATGCAAACTGAGTACATCCAAAGTTAGAGGAGGTCCAGGTGTGAGAGTGGAGTGATAGCTGGCCACCCCATCCCTGTATCAGAGATCTCCCGCTCCTGGTAGCCAAGTCCTCCCTGTAACGAAGTCAGCAGGGCAGAACCAAGATCAGGTTGGTGGTCTTCTACCACAAGCTCCCATGCTTGGAGGGTTAACATATTTGTTTCCTTCCACCCTACTTTTGGACATCTGTCAGAGTTATGGTAAGCACAGCACCAGAAAGGGGAACAAATTATTTAAGTGCCATGAATACAACTTCTGGCATCCTCCGGTTCTCAAGCAAATTTTGTGGCAGTTCACACCTGATCCCAGTGCCTCTTTCACTAGGTTTAAGCAGGCAGAGGGCAGCTCCTCTCTGGGGTTCTTCAGTGGCACTGAGCAGATCAGATTTTCTACTCTGAAAACAAGGCTTAGAGAAGTAAAATTCACAGTGTGGATCATACACTGCTCAAACTAGAGTTGTGGCAAGGACTTAACCTCTCCAGCTCTACTGAGCTTGAAACAACACAGATAATCCTACCCATGCTGTACCTTTACCTTCACAGGTATAGGCCAGAATGCTCCTAGCTTGTAATCAAGTAACCATTTGCTTGATGCTACACCATCTGCCTCCTCAGCTATCTAGTCCAGACATTCAGGGTTCTCTGTTCTCCTTGAGACGCTCTTTTACCCCTGCTGTTATGAAGCACCTTCCTCTCTGCCTGTCTCTGTCCCAGGTTTTGTGTGAATAAGCCCTGAAAGATAAGCTGAACTGAACTGATTTCTCTTGCAGCTGCCTGTCCTCTCCATGAGCCAGTCTGTGAACAGTAACATTCATTGGCATTATCTATACAATTTAGGATTTTGCACTCAATTAAATCCCTTCCTAACAGCTTCTCCTTCTTCTTCATCTTCTTCATAGTCTATGAAGACCTCACTTTTAGTTTTAGGCAGTCCCATTAGCTCAGGACTCACAGACTCTCACATCAAATTTTCTGCCCTTCTTCTCTACACCTTTTTAAGTTCTCTGATGTTGAGAGAGCCAAGGAGTTAGAGTGGAGAGAATGACAATCAGCTGGTGTAGGAGCTACACTGTAGTGTCTCTCTCACTGATCTGACTCAATTGTCAATCATTAAAATTACAAATTGCTTCACCACTTTTCCCATATCCTCCTCAGTTGTGAACCTACTCTTGCTACCTGCTGACTTACCTTCCTGAGCAGAGTCAGTCTCTGGACATGATCTCTTCTGAAGGAGCTCTGCAGCAGCTACTGTATAATGTATCTAGGAAATGATGCCTTAGAGGTGTTAATGAAGGAAATGGGTGGGGTACCTAAAATGGAATAATGACTGTATCAACCTGGCAAATACTGCCTGTCTCTGGCTAAAATAGTCCAACAGCTCAAAAACTTATCAAGGAGGTAGGTCTAATTCCGTTTTCTGTCTGAGAACGTTCAGTTCATCCTTTTCCACTTCCCAGAGGAACACCTATAATCTTCACTAGTGTTCAGAGGATACTTGGCTCTTCCTGTTGAAGCTGCCATGCACTAATAAAAGTTAACTAGGACAGAGAAAGGAAGAACCATGTACAGCCTGCTGATAAATGCACTCCCACCTCTGCCTCCCAGACTCTAACATCAAGTGGTTAAGTTGCTCGGTTTTAGTAGGAGTGGGACTCTTCTGGGTTTGAAAAGACATACAACTAAAAACACATGGCTACAAATGCCAGTAAACACTAGAAATGTATATATATTTATCTATATAGAAATGGGCATCAGTGAAGAAGTAGACTTGGACTTAAGAGGCAAGAGTATCAGTTGGGCAAGACTTTGATACCTATTATCCTTCCAAGGATTTAACCATCAATTTTTCTGTTCTCCACCTGTGAAGCAGAGTAGTTTTAGTTACTCACACGCCTAAGCTGCTCTGACAATGCATTAAAAAGATTGAGAGGTACTCATATACCAGGGCAATGAAGGCCACACATCTGCTTAAGACAGCTCACTAATAACAACTTTCAGAATAGAGATCTCTACACCTACTGTTACAAGACCACCAGTGTTTGGGAAATCAAATCAAGAGGTCTTCACGGCAACAGTGCAGAAATCCTAGCTTCACTGATGAGTGGCTAATGTTCCACCAGCAAGATACCCAACATCCATGGTCGGGGTTACCAAAGACTAATTGGCATCATATCAAGTCACTCTTTACTGACAAACATGCTAATTACCTCTAAATAACTGAGGATAAGACCTTAGAAGCCTCCAAAAGAAGTAAATAATGTCAGAATGAATTCATATTAATGAAGAGAGGCATCACTTCACTTCTAGCTTTCAATATCGGGACCACTTCCCCATCAACTCTTTCCAGAGATGGGCCCCTAAGGCAGGTTACTGCAAACTACAAGAATATCACTAATCTTCTACACACAAATAAGCAGTGCTCAGGAATCTGCTAGCCAGAGAGATGGTGAGAATTGAATCCTATTCACCTGCTCTTCACATGGTGCTACAACAGGATTCAGTCACTGGCCTTTCTGGCAAAAGCCGATTAACTCATTTGTGTAGCGCTCAGCACCTATAATGGCAACACTCACCAGCCCCTAACCATCTGCATGCCTTTACTGATGTTCATGACAAATTTCAGGTTTTGCCTGTCTGCCACTGCATATGGAAACCTGATGGATTTAAGCAAGGACTAGATCTATTAAGATCGATGTGCTGTTCGGCAGGTGCAGAAACACAGCAATCAGATTTATGGATGAACACTAAGCACAGGGGCCTGACCACTTCTTGTAAGTAAAGGTCCTGAAAGAATTTTTGCAAGAGCCAAAGTCTCAGAGCTGCTGGTACACAGCAGCTCCCAGCACTCTAATTGCACTCGGCTGCCAGGAGCTCACCCCCTCATTGTTACAGGGAAGTAGCTGTGTAAATGCTTCTCCAGTGTAAGGTAATTGTCTGTTGTGGAACAACTGTCCCTTTCTACTCCAGCTGTGAGCAGGTACATTTTGTCAATCTTTGCATTCTCTTTAAAAAGTGGGGGTTTAGTACAAATTTATCAGGCAATCAGTGATACACAATTTCTTAAAGGAAGAAGGATTCTGTCCACCCACTCCACCAGCTAAATTAGTTTAGCTCCAGCTTAATAGCATTTGTTCAGTATATTTCCTGTATGTGTAAGCAAGAAAGGTGTCACTTAAGGGTGCTGAGGGATTCAATTATATGTAACAAGACAGCTTTCTCTCAGTTTCGCTCACTGTTACTCAGAGACTTGTCTTTGTGTGTGGCTTCTTTCATAAGGTTTTCTTACAGACAGGAGCTGTGTTCCTCTATTGTGCCAAGAGCTTTCCACTTAGAGATCAACACTTGATTTGAAGGAACAATTGAAAGGAGAGGAGTGTGTGCCTGCATGAGTGGCTGTGTGAATACATCCATGTGAGTGTGTGTTTGAGGAAGACAAGGCTGAGGAGGAATGCAAAGCTGTGGATGGTGAAAAAGGAGATGGCTTTTCATCTCATTCTGGAAGTCTTTTCTCCAGAAAGATATATTTCCATTCTTTTACCAAGACTGCAGCACATGGCCTGCACAAAGATGATGGGGCATAAGAGAAATGCAAGCCACAGGGCTTCCTCATTTTACATCCCCAAATATGCTCCAGTCTCCGTCTTTTCTAACCAATGTACAGTATCTGCCTATGTCCTGCTAAGAGCTGCTGCTCAGGCTCATGCATGACTTTGAAAAATACATTTTGTTCTTCTGGAGCCCTCAAGGACAATAATAAATAGAATGAAAACAAAACCACCCCGACAGCGCTTTAGCGGGTGTCCTTCACAAGAGTTACCAGTGTCAGCTGCCCTGGGATTTCACCTTCACCTGAAGGAAGCCTGTTTAATCATGCAACACTAAAGGAGAAGAAGAAAAAAATGTTTCTTGAAAGAACAAAGGAAGGCAAACTTGTCCCCATCCTCATAGTTTTGCCAAGCATGATCACAAATAACATGATGCCTGAAATCTGCCATATGCTAGAACATCACTGTGACAACAAGCCTTGAGGTCTAGCATTACTGTAAAACAGTAATTATAATAATTCCATTTGTCCTTTGCTGCAGAGATGCTCATTATTATAGGCCTTTTTTTGTTAAGAGGAAAGTCAGTGGGTCAACTGGACTGCTGGAGTATGTGAGGTTCAGCAAAAGTCATCGCAGAAGAGCTGCCTGGGTTGTCCTGGTTTGGTTTTCCGGTCTTTGCCACAAGGGTTGTTAGAGACATTTACACTCTGACTGAGCCTCATCTTTAACAGTTCTGTATACAAATGGTTTCTTTTCATTCCTTTCTGTGTGTTTTTCATTTCTGAGTTATATCCTCAAGCAAAAGATGGGCACACATGGGTATTTTTATAAATTGCCTTTCACGAAGTCTTTGACCAAGTATTTAACAAAACAAAATGAAAAAAAAAAAAGCTACAAAATCAAAGAACTTCAGGGTTGGAAATGTAAAGTTCTCTCATGGAGAACAAGTCTCTACAAGACAAAAAGCAGAAATGAAAGAATAATGGATCTTCTCTTAATATGGTGAAAACCTAACAGCAGGAGTGCTGCTGAGAACCTTGCTACGACCTGCATATGCAATACATCTGCTAATGCACTGAGGAAAATGAAATTGTGAGAGATTGACACCTACTGATAAAGCAAAATGATCAGATCTGGACTATGATGGACAGAGGATCCTCAGAGTTCTAAGAAGATACACAGCAACCTAACAGACAACAGAAAGAGTTCAGCCTTGACACAGGCCGTATGTATTGGGAAAAATAAACCATACTCCTCAGGTGTCTTACTGGGTTGTAAAATTAAGTATGGTCAGACAAGAAAAAACCTATACTTACTGCAGGCAGATCAATGAAGGCTTTTCTCTGAGGTACCTCAATAGCAGGCCAAAAAGTAAATGGAACATTAAGATGTAAAAATAATACTTGGTGAAAAATCACTTCTGTGCAGAGGCTCAGTGCGAGGCCAAAGCTCCAGCAAAATCTCATCTAAGCCAACAAAATACAGCTTATATTGGATTTAAGTGGTGCCTAGATCTTCTGTGAGTCATTTCTCTCAGGGGTGGGTGAATCTCACCCACTGAGAAAAGTATTAATGCCACTGCATACATCAAGTCATACCTTCAGCTGGAATTGTGTGACTGGTCAGCTCTGGTGGTTTTCTTAAAAATAGGAGTGAGAAAAGCACACATAGAGAATGCAAATGATTAGAGTCCTGGAGAGAATTTGGGATGGGAAATATTTTAGAAAAGATAAACTGTTTAAAGAAGGAACAGGTGACAAAGCACTTGAAAAACACCAAGGAGCAGAAACAACATAACCTGGCTATGTATGTGTATGTGGAGAAGGGGCCCCTGTGTTAGTCTCGGATGGCTAACAAGGGATGACAACACATTGCATTAAAGGACATTAATGAGACATTTGTAGAATAATTTGAGATATTAATTGGTACAATAATTCTCATTTTACAGGCTGGAAACTAACTTGTAAACAAGACAGTGAATTGGACAATGCTAAACCGCATCCTAGTACTGAGCCTTAACCCCAAAACCATGCCTTCCTCACAAAACACATCCATTTAGCCACCTTGGGGAAAATCAGGTGTGACAACAGCAGAGAGGATGAGCCTTGCTCTCTCAAACCTGACCCAGCCAGCAGCTAGCCTAATGCTTACCTCTGAGGGACAGCAGCAGCAAATGTGCTACAAGGAGCAGCAATCCATGGTCATGTCCTCCGCAACTTTTGGAAGGTCTTTAGAATCTGGTTCTGGTTTCTATGGCCTATGAGCAGAAGTTCTACACTGTAATCCATGTTTGAAAAAAAAGCTCCTCTTCAGTTCTGAACCCGTTACTAGTTCTTGCACTATGAGTACTCAGTGAAACCTTCTCCATAACACTCACAATTTTGTAAATGCCCGTTATAGCCCTCCTTTTCCCGTCTCTTTTCAGGTCCAGGGAGTATAGCCTATTGCATCTGTCCTGTTGGGAGACACAGAAGTAAAGGAAGCAGCACATCAAATTTGTACACACATAGGTAGGAGCAGGAAAATTATGGGAGGGGATGAGCAGCAGAGAGAAGTCACTTTCTAATCTCTCATCCGAATGAATGCCTGCAAGACCTGTAATTGGAAACACATTTCTGAGTGGAAAGCTATGCTGATCCCTGTGCTGGCCAGTATGCCTAGATGGGTACAAGAGGGAAACACGAGCTGGGGAATAGGCACAGAGACTGATCAGTAAACAGTTGAGACATACAGCTATGCACTCTGGCTTACACATTTGAGTTCTAAATCTAAGCAGCCTAATCTTGTACCAGAGTATTTTTCTGTTTGTTGTGCTTTCTTTTTTCATATTGTTATGTGAGCCACTCACATGGTAGGAATATGGGTACTTGTTCTCCTTCACTCTGGAAACATAGATGGGAGCACAGCTCAGTAGGCAAACAAGCTCTAAAAGTGTTAGAACAAAACGCAGAAGGTTTCAGAGTGGTAAGACAAAAGTAATACACCCATCTTTTGCAATGACTCTTTCCTGGGGAAAAAAAAATGGACAAAGTTGTCTCTGGGCCAGATTCACAAAGTTGAGCTGAGTGATACCAAAATAAATGTGAGTCAGCTCTGGGTCACTTACAGGAGGAATGCCTTTTAGAAACAGACATGCTGACTATGGCCATGGCACATTCAGACAGGATTTATCCAAATCTCAGTAGATTTACATTCTGCATTTGCTTCCAAAGCACAAAAGTATCCACACTTCACAAAAGTGATACAGCAAGTAAACAACAAGAAGGCTGAAGATCAGAGCAAGTCATTCTTAAGAGCCAGGCTGGGTCAGAGGAGAAGAATATAAGTCACAGCTGCTAATGTTAAGCAGTAGTGACACCTTCTCCAAGTCTCTAGGGGATAGCAAAGTTGTTGTTGTGGAAGTAAATGGAAATAACTGGAGATGCCATCACTCAAAACGGGAGCTGTGCTGCTAGAAGCTGTCATACTCCCTCCTTAGAAGCAGGCAATGGCTTTTGGTTTTCCCAGTGGTGAAAAAGCTGAGAAATGACTTTGAGAGAACACACAACTTTTAAAAGAGCACACAGTTGTGGGAGGCAGTGTTTTTCAGACTGGATGTAGACAAGGCACCTGGTCTATCTTTAAGAAATCCCACAGAAGTCACAAGTGCAGGTGACGCTCGCCTCAGCTTGGTATTTGCTGCAGCCTTAGGCTGCTGAGCTGAGGTTCAGAGTGCCCTGCCACAGAATGGATTTTCAAACCCTGTCCTAAACTTCCACTGTATGGGAATGCCACTGCAAGAATGGTGACTTTGTTCCACCTCCGAGTTGGCTGTATTTCAGCAGTGAGCTAAGTGGTTTGGGATCCTCCTGGATGACACTAAAAAGTGCTATAGAAATGTCAGCTATGAGTGAAAAGCTTCTCTATAACTGTACAGCCATTCTATAGCCATATGTTTCTCTTGAGGGTTGCCAGTGACTGGGTTTCCCCTTTTGAAAAGCTATGTAAACACATGCAAAACCCGGCCTTTACATAATACAATGGGGCGGATCATTCATTAATGTGCAAATAGGTCGCTCTCCACTTGCCCTCCCACTCACTTCCTTTCCAGCTAGCTGCAAGCTTGTATAGCAAGAACTTAATTGTAAGTCACCAATACTCTTGACTTATCACAGCAGGGAAAAGACATTACTTTCAAAGGCAAAAGGGGTGAGCAGAGCATAACGTGTTCTTTCTTCTCTCTAAGCTCCATCCCATTAGGTTAAGGGAAAACACAACCTGAAGTCAACAGCCCATGGACAAGTAAAACAGGATCAACATTCCAACATCACCTATTAACTCCAGAGACTATTGAGAGCGACATACATCCACATGATTTACAAGAACCCTGGCAAAGCCTCATGCAATCTGCAGCACATTAGGCTTAAATTAAACACTGAGAAGTTCAAGTTAATGCAGAGGGGATTTCAGATTTTCCTTGCACCAAGAAGTGGTGGACTGTAATGGGACAGCATGCCAAAGTCATGGACAGAGGAAAGTATGTGTCTCGGGACAGTGTTAAGGATAAAGAAAATGCAGGGCAGTTGCACTGTGGATTCTCAACTATAACCTCACCAATGTTCTATGACATAACAGAACACACTTGGTCCCCAGCCACATCAGAAGAGCAAGGAAAAAAAATACAAATGCAAAGGAGGAATAACAAAGGGAACAGAATTAGCACTTTCACATGTTGCAAGTGTTGTACAAACATTAGCTAATCAATCAACTAATTGCCTAATTAAAAGAGTGACCAGAAAAAGGAGATAGTAGAAGAGAAGCAGGAAGATCTAGAGTGAGCAGCAGGGCACTGGGACATAGGCAACAGTACGTGCTCCTCCTCACCCAGTCCACATCATCCCAGGCAAATGTGTGCCAAATTGCCATGACAATAATTAGCCAGAGTTCCCTGACAGATCATTATAAGAACATTAACAGGGCATTAGCAAGAATTACCCATTTTTCACACATCGATTAGGTGCCATTGCTGGTTCATTAGAGTATTGGCTTTTAATAGCCCCACTCCAACTAGCAGCAGCCCTTCTTTCCCTTCCCTGACCACCCAGCACAGATCCAAACCTCTTTAACTCCTACTAGGCAGTCGGCCTGGCCTTTGCTGAATCGCACAAGCATATGGCCACATGCCACATAGAGGAAGTACCTCATTAATCTGTCCAGGTTAGGTAGAGGAAGGTGGTGGCTGTGCACCATAGGCAGTCATTCGTCTTCCTCCTGAATCTGTACTGCTAATGGAGGGTGGCACAGGGAATAACCCACTCCCTTTCCAGAGTTGTCATGCCCTATAACCAAGAGGGGCCAGTTCTGGGTCTCTTCTTCCCCTCTAGGTCCTCCTCAAACCCTACAGTGGGAAGGATGTTTCTGTGTCTGTTGTTCCGAACACCTTTCTGCCATACCTGCTGACTACTCTCTTCAGTCTCTGCTTCCCCAACAGCTACCTGTCACCCCACGCTTTGATCACCTCCACTAAGAGCAAGAATGTGCAACAGGGAGAGTGGTGCAAAACATGCTCCAGGGAAGCCACAGAGGAAAGTCAGGTCAAGAAGATCATTTCTGTCACAGGAGTCGGGTGCTGTACTATATTTCTGGAAATAAGAGTAAGACTAAACCAAAAAGGGGGGGCAAAGTGGGGTGGGGGGTGGGAAAGGAACTGTCACTGAGGAATCTGCCCCCCTCCTGTTCCTCTGAGGTCACATCACCTGTCCACCTACATCCAAAATACATTTCAGTTGAGTCATGCTTGGGAAAATACAGCAATCCTCTTAGGTGTGATTATACAACTGATTAAGTCTCCCTAATCCAGCCATGCCCGGCACAGATTCCCCACTCAGACTTGGGGTACTTCTCCCACCCAGATCCCCCACCTTCTTTGTGAGGCTACTTACTCATCTAAACAAGGCAGGATGTAGTGTGCAAGATGGGTTACTGAAGTGTAAGGAGCTAAAACTTTTGCAGGGATGGCTGGATTATAGGACAACTGAGTGGGTATGTAAGTCACCAAGCGCAGCCCCACAAAGCTGAGGACAAAGCTACCACCCTTCAATGCCAAAAGAGATGGATGAAATAAGGCATAGTGCAAGGAAGGCAGGAAGGTTCACTTGTTTGACACTGAGAAAGCAAAGGAGAAAATAAACACTGTAGAGGGTTAGAAAGACAGGAGAAAATACAGAGAAAGACCAGCCTCAGAAGGGGGTTGTGTTGCTAGCAGTATCTGAAAAATACTGCTAGGAGGTGAATGCAGTTTACAGAAATGTAGAGATTTGAAGGGGATGTGAAAGCTGGATTAGAAACATCAGCAGGACTGTATAAGGTCGTAAAGGCAAGGACAAGAAAATTCAGAGGGCATCTGACAGAGCAGTGTAAACAGAAAGGCTATGCGTTCTTCATGGCAGAGAAAAAGGGGCAGTTTTAGTATGCTAGAGAAAGTGAGCTGGCTTTCAAGCAAGATAGGGAGAAGATGTTACAACAGTCAAGACTAAGGAAGGCTAAGGCACGAACAAAGGTTCTTGGTATTGAGAAAGAGAAGAAGAGAGGGATTTTCTATATCTGGTAAAGGAAGAAACATGTTGAGGAGAATACAAGGGAGAAAATAACTAGGCTCCATATTACAAGTGTACATGACTGGGAGGATTTTTTCATCATTTGGAGTGATAAAAAGACCGAAGTGAAGAGAATTCAAAGGAAAAGACAAGCAGTTTTTCAACACTGTTCAGCCTGAGTTTCGAGCATTTGTTGACTGAGAGTTAGGGAGAGTGTGTGACAGGTCAGGGTGTAGTATGTCTAGAAGTTGCTTTAGGTGGTTGAACCTGGATATGGCAATGCAATATTCTACAAAGCAGACATCAAGGACAAAGCCCTTTGAGATCCACTGTACTCTTAAGGATGGTGCACTGACAGACAGAACACTATGTATGACTCAAAAGCTGGAAGAAGAAAGCAGAATAAGGGACTGTGCTACATAAAAAGGGAGCACTGGGAGAGCCCTGCCATGTGCTGCACAGAAGCTGATTGAGGCACCGCACTGCCCATAAAACACAGAGGGCACACTAAAGAAGGTTGTGGTAGAACAGGAGAAGAGAAGAATCAAACAGCAACTGACTATACAATCATTTCAGAACTAAAGGAAAGGGGCAGGTGGATGCACCGGATTCCTATGGAGTCTCAAGCACAGCCCCATGGTTCATGTGAATCTATGCTGACAAACTTGGGGAGTCAGAAGATGATTAGTTTGAGCTCAGGGGAAAGAAACAGCAAGAGTAGTCCATGACTGCAGAGTCTTACACTCTCTTAATGGGACAGCTAGCCAGCTGTATGGTCTCAGTTAGTCATAGAGCCACTGAACAAGGGACTGCAAGTTGTCCTGAGGCCAAGGGTAAACCTACCAGCTGCTCTGTTTGTCTCCTCTGAATACTAATCAGGAATTCACCTGCCATTCATAAGAACCCTCTGGATACTACTGGACCCTGGTGAACAAAAACATTGCCTTCATTTTTTCATATAAGATATGTCTATGCCTGTGGATTACAGCAGTGCAGTACCATTGCAAATCCTTATTCTCTGCTACTGCCACTTAGACAAAATGGGGGGACGGACATGCTAACTCCCACCTCCTCATCCCTCGCAATGAGTTAAGCACAAAAGAGTTAGCAGAGCAGCATCGACGTGTCCCTCGGAAGTCACCAAAGCGATATGGCGAGAAGTGCTCCTTGGAGCAGGGCTGATGAATGCTGAGGCCAGTGTGCTGACAGGTCTGAGCACAGCATGTTGCTGAAGGTAAATCAAGGCTGACAGCCAACACTTTTAGCTCCTCCCCACTTTCCCTGGCCTTTAAACTGAGCCAAATGGAGTGCACACGGGAGGACAGAGGACAGAAGGATAGGTAGGAGCAAGAGGGTGAACATGGTGTAGGAGGAAAGAGCCTGGTAGCAGGTGGGAGTTTCAGGGAATGCAGCAGAAGGACCCTGAGCTCTGTGTTGAGTGTAAATCCATGGGAGGCAGGCAGGGCACCGGGACTGTGATCCTGACCTTGGGCCAAGGCAATCTGCTTTTTAACTGGCGCAACTGTAATCCAGTCTGTGAACAGATGGTAGGGAGAGGAAAAAATACAGGATACAAACGTAGGCTCTCCAGTATCTGTTCCATAACCAGCCAGCCTCCAGCAGGAAGGTGATTAAACAGGCAAAAGAATAAGGAAAAGCCAGGCAGACCTTCTCTGTTTGGCATGACTGGTGAAGTTGGATGCCACAGACCTGATCCCAAAGGACTCAGTGGCTTGGTCCTCTTCAGCTAAAATTCAGAAGCCATCTCTCAGTCAGTCACTGTTTCTAAGGGATGACAAACAGGAGGGTTTGTTTGCTATTCTGGCCCATCCTCAGTTCCTGTACTGGCATTGCAAAAACTTTCACTCACACTGTTGCTTCCTGTCCTAAGGCAGTGTTAGGAGTCTTTTGCTATAACAGGTCCACACATAAAGACATCAAATAGCAAGAAAGTGACATGAAGCCTTAGTGTACAAAACAAAATTTGCAAGGTACCAGCATATTCTAAGCAGCAACAGATTTGACAAATCCTGTGTTCAAATATTTGGAAATGTGCCAGAAAAGTTCAGACCCAGCACTGAATTTTGTTGTGAATACAGTCTCATTAGGGGGTGAGTTCATACAAACCTTTTGATTGCTGCCTTCTCACTAGTTTACTGGCATAAATCTACACTGTCCAGGTCACTGCACTTGGCACCCCTGCTTACTGGCCTGGGTCATGGAGCCACTGGTCATTAGACTGAGCTGAAATTGCGGTAACTCAAACTACTTCATGGATTCATGGGTTTGGCTCAGATTTCAATCCTGGAATCCATAGGTTCGACAGTCTGAATGTATTTCTGGAATAGATAATCAAATAACAAAAGATGGATGTGAACTACTGTAGTTGCTGGTATTAAAACACTGACACTGGTATACATTTGGGGACCATCACCAACTACCAAAAGAAGTACTCAGCAGGAAGTATATAAAATCTGGCAACTATAAACAAACAGTTTGTATATTATCAGTATTGTATGTATACCCAGGGCGGTCCTGTGGTGTAAAGGAGAGTACTCTGGACTCTGAATCCCAAGGACCTGAGTTTGAGTCTCAGTGTGGGACCGTCCCCTGGGCAGTTAAATGCCTCCCTGCCATCCAATCCTGTCAGATCTCAGATGCTCAGCAGGGGCAGCCCCGGTTAGTACTGGGTGCTGTAGACAGTCCCGAGGACTTCACTGTCACTGTCCGAGCTTGCTCGGCCGTGGCAAATGGACCTTAGGACTTAAACGGTGGGGCCAGTTCTGCGCACGCTGTGCCTCACCTAAAAAAATCCACTGCGCAGGCTGGAAGGGCGCACCCACGTTGGGAAAGCCCTTCCCCAGATCTTCATTTGTGAAGTCTGGCCATACAACAAGTAATGTATACCCAAGAGCAGTGTGATATGTGAAGCCTCAAAACCACGATTTCTTTAGAACACTAAACATGCTTCTAATGAGTTTACCTGGCATCCTTCCACATTCATTGCAGAGAGTCATCCTTGATGAAATGCCTGACATACTCTGCAAGTTTGCAAGTTCATGCAGACAGGCCATGGGCTTTTAAGTAAAGTTTGGTTTGGTTTTTTTTTTTTTTGGTAGCTTTCTGAACTTATGATGCATTTCACTACTTGGAAGAGGCTTGGTTTTGGATCATAACAATTCACTCCCTGCCCTGGTCTGCAAGTGTACCTCCACCAGAAGTAGTATCACTCAAAGTACAGAGATTTGTTCGAAAGCTAATACTTTGCTTTTCTGTGATATTTTTGTTACAGTGATCTTCACTAACATGCATGCCCATCAATGAGCCTTTCTGTGAACAGAGAAATCCTATTGTCTTCATATTACTGTGGAGGAAACTAAGGCAGGGAGAAAGCAAATGGACATTTAGATGGGAATATGGAGGACAACACTCATAGTTAATCATTGGCCAGGGAAGTTGTGGATGCCTCATCCCAGGAAGTGTTCAAGGCCAGACTGGATGGGGCTATGAGCAGCCTGGTCTAGTGCAAGGTGTCCCTGCCCATGATGGAGGGGTTAGAACTAGATGATCTTTAAGGTCCCTTCCAATTCAATTCACTTTATGATGATCCTATGACTCCTCTGAACTCAGAATGGAATGCAAGCCCTGTTAGGAACAAAAGCAGATCCTGCTTTGCTCAAAGAGACCTGTCTCCATATTATGCTCCAGGCACTGCACAGTGGGTGCTACCATCTCCAGCGTGGAAACAAAACAGAATTTGCATCTCCCTTAAAGAAAAAATGCACACGCATATGAACACTTAGGAACAATAATGACACAAGTGGGGGAGGGTAGGTGGTACACTTGAATATAATCCTGCCAATGCTGCTCTCCTATCCTGCAGCACACCCACTCTTCCAGCCCTAAGTTTCCCAAACCCACCTCTGCCAATACTCTTCATTCCTGCCCTGTGAAGCCTAGACATGCCAATCTTGTGCTGTCACTAGAAGGCTCTGCCAGCACAAGACTAGGCAGTGCTCTGACAGTGTTCCCTCATGAAAAATGACACTTCCAAAACAAATGCTTCAGCTTAATGGATGTTAGGCTGCTAAAATTTTTGAGTCACTAAACCTGCAACTCTAACAAACACTCTCAGTATATTCTTTCTAATTACCAGGACCAAGCAGATTTAGACAGGGCAAATACAGCAGGCTTTCACATTTCTTTACTATTGCCTGACTTCTTGTTATTTTCCTTTTCCTCCCTCCACTCTTGCCCTATCTCTGCTTATTTATTGAACTAGCAGTCCTGTTATGCCTTGCAAATCCTTATGCAGAGAGACACCCCCTCTCAGCCAGAGTTTTAACAGAGAACTTTCCCCCTGTTCTTCATTCTATCCCTGCTCATTAGCTTTGCTAAGCCCTTTTGGTTGTGAATGTACAGTAGCATTTATACTGACTGACAGTGACCAAGCAAGAGGACATTACTGCCTCTCAACTTGCTGGGATCTGCTGTTACCCTGTGGTCTGTCTTTCTTAATTCTCTCCGACTTTATTGCAGTCTGTCTGTGGTTTGAGTCTCTCCTCCTTATCTGTATTTTCTTCCTCTCTTTCTGCTTTTATTTTCTCCTCTCCATCCCTCACCTCTCTCGAATCTCACCCTCCAAACTCTCTGAAAACACCCCCTCAAAGAAGCTGTTGTTTGGCAATTGGCTCTGCTGGTGAGTTGATGCAAATGCATATGCACTTGAAGATGTTAGAGCAAGGACCATCACTCATTCTCCCTAGAGTGCCTGCCTCAGTTGGATCACATTGGACTCCTCCACAAAACACAGCAGTGGATGGATCACCAATATGCATCTAGCTGTATGCGGTAACAAGCAACAACACGGCTAGGTTCAATGTGGAGCAGTCCCTGACAATAAAAGATGTACAATTAACCATTAGGTTATTCTCCTTTTTCGCCCCACTTACTCCTCATTCTTTCTCATTTTCAACATGCTTTTCATTTTAATATCTTTCTTCTCTTTTGCTTTTCTTCATCCTCTTTCTGCTCTCTTGCTTTGTTCTCTTGCTCTTGGAATCTACCTTTCTACCCCTTGGCCAAGCATACATTGAATATCACTGTCAAAAAATAAAATAAAGACCTCAAGGGCTGTGAATTATCTGTCCTATTTTAATAATTAAAGATGAATACACAGGGCCAAGGCAGCTTAGGCATTTCTCTGAACAATCACATTATATCAGAAATGTCTTGTGTTGCCCCTAGTGAAATACATCAAAGAAATTCCCACCCCTGTATATACAGCAGTTGTCCTAGTCCTTCCCTGAGACCCTTCAGCAGCCAGTCAACCTGGATTTGATTGGGGACTTTAAATTTAGTTTCAATGGATAGGATTTGATGGGTTTTGATAATTTGCAACTTACAGCTAAAGAAAAGCAGCTTATTATTAAATTCCAATAAAATGAAGTCCAGCTGTCTGGATGCAGATAGCAATTACAAAAAGCTCACGAGGCCCCCTGGAGATCTTAACTTGTCCAGAGAACACGGTCTGAGAGAGCAAAAACTCATGATTCAGACGAGCTGCAGCCTGCTAGCAGTATCTCAACTGAGTGATACAGGTTATAGGGTGACTTCAGAAAGTACAGGCAAAAATGAAGAGAGGACTCAGAGAACTGAGAGATAAAGAAATGGCAAAAGGTTTGTATTTTGAAGCAAAGGGCTGTCTAGTTTTTAAGAGCATCCCAATTTCATTTGACAACAAGTATAATGCCCCGCTCCACAGAATGACTGGGTTAAATCAGAGAAGGAGAAGAGTGCAGGACTTGCCACCTCCAGCTTATCAAAGCATGAATGGAACAGGAAGAAAGGAAGGAAAATAGTTATAATGAACTTTCCCTCCCTTAGGGAAGAGAGAGAACCAGAGACTCTATGCTCTGACAGAAGCAGGAGTTGTTTCAGAAAAGAAGAAACACAAAAGAAAAGAGAAATGCTCCTTTTAACCTCTCAGTTACACATGGACCAGCCAGAACCTAGCCCTACCCACAGAGAGGGTCAAAGGAGACTTCACAGCTCTGCTCTCCAGCTGCTGCACGTCCCAATGGTGCCGAACAACAGTGCACCTAATAACTTGACTGTAAGGCCTACAGGCTGCAACCTACCATGAAATGCACTGAGTCTGAAGCAAAGGAAGTGCTGTGCTCCTTTTTCCTAATCCCTGTCTCCAGAGAAGCATTCATGCCTCCTGCAGAACTCATGTTAGCCCGGCAGCAGAGCTATGCCAACCCTCACGGACTGCTTGGGAAAGCACATCGGTACATAAGTCATGCTCAGCTCCCCTCTTGCTACCTCTTACCATCCCCCTCTCTGACATCAGATCAGAAGCCATTTCACAGCCTCTGCACCTTCTTGTTACGTGACATGTAGCAAGAAGAGGAATGCTTGTGTTTCACTAGCATTGCCAGGGGGGTGAGAATACGTTGGATGTGAAGTTCAGTTCACATTGAGTAAGGGAGACGTTCATTTTGCCCTGACTCCAACAGTTTTGTTACCAAGTCCTGATGCTGTATTTGTGTTAGCTTTTCTTGTGTCATTATTTTTTAGAGGAGAAACTGCAGATCAGGCATTTGACTTGTTTGGTTTAATTCATCCAAATATCTCAAATGTGTGCAGTGGTCTGGGTCATTTCCTTCTCAGTCCAAACAAGCTTTACCCATTATCTCCTATTGATTACACAAACCAAAAGCAGGACTGAAACTGCCCTGATGTTCAAAGCCCCAAATCTGAATGCACCTCACAATCTGTTCCCTCAGCTCTGTAACTCCCTCAGAGTTCAAGCAAACACGTCCTCGCACCCTGTTCTCTTTTTCTGTCACTCTCAGCAAAAGGCAGTCAAAAAGTAGGGCACTGAGCAGTAGGACCCCAAGGGAGTGGGTTGTCATTGTTGAGCAACAACTTTCCCACTACCCAATCCTTCACCTGTGTGACTGTGGTGGCTCTTGCACCCCTTCTGGCAAGACACAGCTGCCACACTTCCCACCTTCCTGTCCAGGCAGGGTTGCTGCGGTAATGGAGTGTTTGTGCATCCTCCCAGTTCAGGCCTCACAGACCCCATCCCTAGGACTGATGAAGGGAAAAAAACATTTTCATGAGGTGACATAGAACAAATTAATTTTTCTTCAATAAATCATTTTAGAGAGACTATTGACTCTAGGACCTGTGAATGCATCGACCCATTCATAAAAATCTCATCTTCTCTTCTACCCTGTACTCTTGCCTTCCTTTCCCCTGTCACAACCACTACACTTCATTTTCTTTTCCTTTATTTTCTGTTTCTTTTCTCTCCTTTTTTTTCCATTTTGACCCTGTAATCCTATCTTAACCTTCTAATCCTCTCTGCAGTTCCCTCTTCTTCCCTGATCTTGGCTCCATATCATTCACAGGCTGCCACACTGACAGGAGAGAAAGAACAGTAGATATTTACTGAAGTATTACCATAAAGATTAAAGCTAGCAAATACCACGGCTCTCTCCTTCTCTCCAGCCCCTGGCCTAATGAAAACACTCTGCACTCTTTCCCTTTTCTTGGAAACAAAATGACAAAGCCCCCTAATCTCTAAGGTAGAAAAAAAAGAAGACCCAAAAGTGATTAAAAGGATAGAAAAGAAAGCAGAAAACGAAACAGAAGTGGGAATAATATTATTTAACGCTTCTATAGGACCTGACTGACGATACTATGCCAACCTGCAGTATCTTGTTCTTTCCATGTGCTCCCTTTCTGTATGTATTCACCTCTTATCCCCAACTCGTGAAGCATAAGCTCCCTAAAGGAGAATTCTCCTTTTTGTTCTCTGTGTGCTCAGGGCCTGTGTGCAAAAGGGGATACAGATGCACAGCCCTGGCTCACATGGGCACAGCAGGAATAAGCAGAGCTCAAGGCACTTCACAAGGGATCTAGCTAGTACCAACCCCAGGCTGCCAGGACAATAAAAGCCCAGCAAGAAGGGGTGACTCACGCATGGTTAGGGAAGTGGCACTACTTGAAGGAGAACTTGGATAATTTGAGTGCTGTCTGTCTGTCAGCCTTGCTACAGCCAGGGCTTCAAGGGAAGTGGATGAGGGGAGATCATCAGAATGAGGGTGGAAAAGTAAATGGAGAAGTTGGATAAAGGAGAAGAGAGAAACGGGAAGGAATGAGAAAGAAAGGTTTAAAAAAGAAGTAAAACTAAACAAAATTGAGGATTAAAGAAAAAAAAAAAACAAACAAGAAAGAGAGGCAAGAAGTAGAAAAAGAAAGAGCCCAGACACGTAGGGTCAGAGAGTATGGAAGATCTTCAGCAAGTGGAACCAGATTGCTTGGAGCAGGAAGAGGGAAAGATTTTTGTGACAGCAGGAGTGAAATGCATTGTCCTTTTGAAGCTTAGCCTTTTCAAAGTAAAAATGGAATATTGTGGCACTATAAAGTGGATAACTATACGTACAGACAGGAGAGACATATGCATGAAGATCAGACCTCTCGCTCACTCTGACATGTTCATCTTCCACTTGTTTCACTGTCTATCCACACATGCATTCAGAGACAAGGGGTTCCATGGTAGGCCGCAAGATTTATTGGCATATCAAATGCACTTGAGTTCTGCTATGCACAGAGCTTTATTACATAGGTAAAATTACAAGGACTGCACAGAAGACAGCCCTGCACACAAAAGCTCAGCTCTGACCAACTTACAGCAACAGATCCTGATCAGTTTGGAAAAACAGTCTTTTCTGTGAAACAAGCAGCAAGCAAATGTCACTTCAAAAAACAATCAACCAATCAACAACAAACACAATCAAAACCCAAACCCAACCCACCTATCTTTTCCATAGATCTAGTCAGTTCAAACAATTAGAAAGAAGAACTTGACATAATTACAGCTTAGTCTTTCTTCACATGTCAAATTCACAACAGTATTATTGCTGCAGAACTTCCCTGTCCAAAGAAAGAGGCTATTTATTCACTGCAGATAAAGCTGATGAATAAACAGGTGGATGTCACCCTCTCACTATGCACTGAGAATCATGCACTTGCCTGGACTGCTTCTATCAAAAGATCTCAAAGCACTTGATGAATAGTTCATTAAAGTCTGGCAGCACCTTTGGGAGATGGAGAAGGAACAATGAATGATCACTTCAGTCTTCACAGAAGGGCATCTCCCTTTAGACTTGAAAAGTGGAGCTTGTTAGCAATGCACAGATGCACCGTAAGACAGTTTAAGGAAGACCTGAAGAATACCTCTTCCAGTTAAAAGTACAGAGGGAATCTGTGAACCTAAACTAAGGTGAAAATTCACCAAAGTGAAATTTGGCCAGAAGACAGTAAAGCAACCCTGCTTTTCCCAAGCATGACTTAACACCTTTCATTGATAGAGGTCAAAGCATTTTTGAAGCTGTTAAGTATTTTAATCCCTATCATATAGTAGATAAGGAAAAGGAAAACAAGGAAGGTGAAATGGCATGCCAAAGTCCACACACAGTGAGTAAGAAGCAGAGCAGAGAACAAACTCTGGGTTTCCCAGGTTTGCTATCCTATCTCCCACATTATCTCTGTGCTCACTGCATCTGGACACATCTGTATTTAAAACTTTTCACTGATGACATGAGATTTATGCATGCAGCTAGCCAATAACCATCCAAGGTTACAAGTCCACCTTCCTGTCTTTCATTGTGTTCTCACTGGAAACCACAGATTCGGCCCATCACTCATCATCTTCCTCTGCATCTCTACATAAGGCACAGTATAGACTTAACAAACATCTGTTACCAACACACCAGCATTTCCACCTGCAAACATTTTGGTTGAAGAATATTGTAAAGAGCAGAACCTGAGCCAAATGTCACTTAGGCTTTGCTCCACAGGATGCTTCAAGGCAAAGTGCAGCAGTGTTCAGGGGCAGCAGCACAAACCAATTTCCTCAGCTTATAATGCTTTGCTTTTGGGAACAGGATGGGAGCACTGCTAGAAAGACCCCTAATCCTCCTAGGGATGTATTGTTTTCCCAGGGATGATGAGGATCCCAAATGGCTTTCTGTTTCCATGGCAGTAGTGCAGAAGGGATCCTGCTACAGAAGTCTCCTTCAGATAAAGTTGGAGTGCACTTGGTAGTCATCAAAATTTGTTTGCCCATTATGTCCATGCTGGATAGTCAGATAAAAATGTACTGCCTGACAGAGCTGTACTTTGTGTCAGACAGACTTGGCTGGGCAGGCTCCAAGGTGCTCCTCCTCCCTACTATTTAATTACTGTGAACAGAGGTTTTAACAGAGAGAGATGCTATTTGAGACAAGGGTGGTTAGAGAGATAGCCAGGTCCTTGGAGTTAGTAATTAATTACCAGGCATTCTCAGTCTTACGACATTAACTTCTTACCCTTTTAAATAGTAGTAAATTGGAGATACGTGTCTAATTAGAGTTGTAAAATGCTTTGGAGGATTGAACAGAGAGAGAGAACTTAGAGAGATGGAGTGGGAGGCAAACTGCTCTCTGTGAGGAAAGGAGTGTGGGATGGAGATGATATTGTTACTATGAAAGGCTGTCTTACTTTGCAATGTACCAGAGTCCTGGGGACTTCCAGCTCTGCCAGGCTCCACAGTTGCATGCTCCCAGAAGAGGGGAAGCAGGTAGAGGACTGGACATACACAGGATTCATTTTTCTCCTAGAAAGTCAGACAGACCTTGAACTCTGACACTACTATCAAGCTAGCAGTTTTTGTATTTCACACTCTAAAAGGAAGCATATCCTCATCCACTCCAAAGATTTTGGGAAGTATATACCAATAGGCTGTATTAGACACACACTAGGTTGGTACTACTTTTAGGAGATCAAAAACTCTAGAGGCTTTTACTGAAGAGACATGCCTGGATTTACTGTTCTTCAGAAATACAGACTTAGAATATCAACTTTCCTCCTCACTTAATTTAAACAGGGGAAAAATAATAGAAAATAAGCTATTCACTGCTGGATTTCTGTTGAGCATTATGTAATCTCAGTCTCTGCTACCAGCAACTTATTAGAGTATCTTTCAGGTCAAAACTACACCAAGCAGTTACCGTGTATTTTGTGCAAATGCTTTTCATTTCCACATTTGTGCTCTCCAGCAGGCTCTCCTGGGATCTGAGGTCAGTCACATGGTTTAAAAAGTTTGTTACAAGGCAAAAGGACTTCTTGTTTCATATGAAATAACATAGCTCAAAGTGCAATTGAAATAATCACAATGGTCTAGCAAATGGTCAAGTAACAGGCAGGCCTGGAAGAGTTTACTCTAATGGAGCACATATTAAACATTCCTCCTTTCCTTGCTCTGATTTCTACAGCTACACTTTCATTCACCAGCCTCCATGCCCGTTTCTTCCTGCCTGAATACTTTTTCCCCTACTTCCTCACCTGTTAAAAATAATCTCATGACCTTTGAATGATGCTGAAGAAGGTTATATTCTAACAGCGTGCAGAGTGCAGAGCATGTTCCATGCTTTGGTGCAGCAGGAGGATGGGTTTCACAACAGTTTCTGTCAGGTGGCTATCAGTTTCCGGTACTCAAAGACACTACTTTGTATCTTCTGTCTTCATGGGATTAAATATTGGAGACAATATGTTCATTTGGCAACATCTTCTGTATTTTAAGATCACAAACAAAAAGACTGCTTATAATCAAAGATCACTCAACATTTTTCAAAGGCAGGAGTGCAAAGACAGTAGTTCTGTCTGAATTCCAATTAGTTTAATTACAACCTGCATTCCAAACTAGTCCTTGCAGTTCCAACGGGATGATTTCTTCTTCTTTCCTATCTTCAACCTACTGTTGTTCGCTGCTTAATACTTCCAGGGTTCCACCTCAGAGGTGACTGTGCTTGAGTGATGAGCAGAGCATACCGACCTCTCCACAGGCTCATCCTTACACCATTAGCAGAGGTGACACTTCACCTCAAACATTCCAGGGAAGGCAGTAAGACCACTTTAAGAAGCAATTAATTTTAAGGGGAAAAAAAGGACAGCATGACTCCATAAAACAAGAGCGCAAATGAGCAGCTCATCGACTGCATTTACAAACAACTGAGAAAGAGGCATTCTGCTGGGCTATACCTTGTCTTAAGCAGGAGCACTGACCAAGCACATCATGTCAGGTGATGCATGTTCTAGAAGGAATTATTTATCTTGTTGGCTTCTAAATTCATTACAATAGTTCAAAAATTAGACTTCATCTATGGTAAACTCATAAAAATCCTCTGTTCAGAATGGGAAAGAACCCAAGCATAATGATAGGATGCAGTGAGACAAAGAAAAAACAAGGCCAAATGTGGTACTGTACTGCAATACAATGTCCCATATCAGGTCATCCTATCTGCAAAAGATATAATAGAAATAAAAAGGGTTCAGGGACAGGTGACAGCAATGAGTTAGAGGCCTCACAAAATTTCTCTAAGAAGGGAGATTGAAAACAATGGGGCATTTTTCTTCAAAGAGGAAACAAATCAGGCTGGATAGTGTAGGGACATATAAAAAAATGAAGAATACATCAAACACCCTGATAAAGCTGGGGAGCATTCCATACAACTGAAACACTACCCATTTGAGGCTAGATAGGATTTGCTGCTTTCTTACCTCGTGCAATAACACATGGAACTCACTGCCACAAGACAACATGCAGGCCTAACACTATCCCTAAAAGCAGTACAATACAGTTATGTGAACTGCAAGAATATCAGTGGTCACTTTCAACAGGATTGGAAAATCCCTCCTCACAACCCCTTCCCCCCAACACCAGTGATATCAATCCTCTTGCTTCAGACCACAAGCAGGAAACAATCTGTCCAGGACACAGAAATTTCTCCTATCAGCAAGTTATTTCTATGATTCTGCATATTTGCCCACTTAGGAGGCTTTTTGTATTTTCTTATATAATGCAAATTTAAAAATGCAAGATACTGATGTAAAAGGTTTTGCTATCGTCTGCTGTTTCTTAAATTCTTCTGTTTGGGAGGAAATTCATATATGCTAAACAAGAGCCTGTTTGAAAAGCACTCTCTCTTAAGGACTTCTAAGTGTTCAAGTAAGAGAGGAAAACGATCATCCTACGTTTTAATGAGTTCATGGAGGACCTGAAAAGAAACTTCCCTTTCAAATGGCTTGTGTCTCAGCAGCTAAAATTTTCCCCCTGTATCACATCACCCATAGTGACTCTAAGCAATCTCCACAAAATGCTGCATCTGGCATTCCCTGGCCAATCAGGGAATACACTTTCTCAGTAAACTTCTAGTGAACTGACAGCTTGTTTCAATAGATTTATAGTATCAGTCCCTGAAAGGACCTGCCACAGACATAGTTCCAAGATTTACAGGTCTGTCATTTCCTATGACCCCATCTAGGTCTTCCCAACAGAGCTGTGTGAGCTGTTACACACTTTGCAACCACCTTTTTGGATATCCTGCTTTACTCCTTTCCATAAAAGTGAATAAGCACATCCAAACCCAACAAAACACTTTGCACTGCCATCAGTAGGTTTCTTCTCTCAACTTCCCTGCTTCCTTTATGGAAATACATGAATCTGCGTTCCTCCTTTACAAGGATGCTCATTCTCTGGACCAGAATCTCCATTTCACTGAGGATGACACTCAGGTGCAAGCATCAGTCATTGATTTCCTTGGGAACAGGAAAGAAGCCGTGTTCTCTCCCACAGCCTCATTTATACTGAATTGGAACTGCCAAGCTCTGGCCTCTCAGGCAATTGAGAAAAGATGGTTTCCTGCTTTTGTGTTACATTAGGAGACATTCATGTGATATCTTAGTCCAGCAACCAGTTAGGCAGCACAGCTCTGAGCAGCACCTATAACCCAGGGTTCCAGTCTCCAAGGGGTTTTGTCACCTATGTATGGCCACTAATTTGCTGAGACACATCTCCTTTTTGAGCCCTGTTTCCCACACTGCAGAATGGGAACAGTAATAGTGACTTCTTGCAAAGGGAAAATTAATTAAAATACTATGAGATTCAGAAATGACAGGGACTACTGAGCTAGATAATCTCAAGCAATTCCATGTGGTCTGGCATAAATCTGACAACAACTTATATATGTATGTTTTTAATGGAGGTTAGCACTTTCATTTTCTCTGAGCATATTTTAGGCTCCATCATGTAAAAGCAAAGTCTACACAAGGCACCAACAAGCAGAATGCACAATCATTAATTTCTGCAAAGCAGCCTTGGTGTCTGCAAAAACACTTCAGGTAACTCAATAAATTAGAATAATAAACACAAAGGAAACCAGAGAACAAGCAAGGACAGGGCAGAAATCACAATGAGAGGCCGACAGAATAATATATGATACGACAGCAGTCCAAACTGGGCCGCCACGAGGCACTGGGGAACTGCTGGGAGGTATGCATGAGATGGAGGATATCCAAGTCTTGGGACTGTTCCTTATTACTCCTTGAATCTCATATGAGCAATTTTAATTTAAATATCACTGTGCACATGCCACCAGGGCCTCTCCTCCCCATGCCCGCAGGGAGATCTCCAGCTGGCAAGCACAGCGCAGCCCCTGTAGCCACAAAGCCCCAGCACAGGAACTTTTGCTGATGCAAACACAAGGCTCGTCAGCAGCAAGCAGTGCCTAGGGCTGAAATGGTGCTGCAGCAGGGGATGTCCGGCTGCTGTCAGCAGGACAGAGTCTGATGTCAGCCACGGAGATGGAAAGGGCTTCATCTGCCCACAGGTGTTAAACAATACTCTCTGCCTGAGGGAAGGGAGCAGGGGAGAGGCAGAATGAACAACTGTGCCTCTAAACTGGCTACTTTTAGCTCCTTATGCAGTCTGTACTCCTGCAGAAGCAAATCAACTCCAGAGAGGAGCAGCAGGAATCTTTAGTGCTGGAAAGCGCATAACTTTATTGCAGGAATGTTTTCTTGCTCTTAACATGCCTGTCTGGTGTGATAATAATGGCAGTACCCCCCCAAACACAGTTCTCCTGACCTGGGGCTCCCCACACCAGTTCTGCCCCTGCACCCTTGTGCTGCTCCAGACCTGTTTCCTTCCTCAGCACATCAGGCTTATGCATCTTAAGTGCTCACTTCTGCAGCTACTCCTATTTCAGTCCCAAGCATCTTCTGAACAGAAAGTACCATTCACATAAAAATGATGAGGACAGGCAGAAAGAATTAGGTTGTGAAGAAAGATTCAGCAAACTTGTTCCATTTTCTGCCTGGATCAAGACCTGAACCCACGGGAAGCCTCCAGAGGTACTCTCTGCTGCAAGCGTACTGTGACATTTAAGAGACCTCCCAGCAAGTCCTGGGAGAGGGATGGACTTGTAGGGGAAAGTTTTGTCTTTGCAATGCAAGGAACTGGTGCTATTTATAACATTTCCTGCTGTCCCCAACTGGGCATGAAGACAATCAGCATCTGTCCAGACCCTCAGGGAAATGGCAGAACCAGAGATGTTGCGTATGTATCTGTGCAGTGTCCCCTGCTACAGCATGAAAACAGCAGGGTGGGCAGAGAGGAGCTGTAAAGGGCTCAGGAGGGTTGGGGAGGTGAGGAGCTGGGAACGGGGGCTGAGGGAGGGGGATGGTACCAAACTGGATGGGTTTTGCATGTGAGTGTCTGTTACTTGAGATCATACAGATGGTTTCTCTTTAGCTGTGGTTTTGAAAAGCCCCCTGCCTACTCTGCTGGAGGCCCTTTCCTGCCAGAGCCAAACCTGGAGCTCCCAGACACAGGAGGAGAGCGCAAAGGTCTCTGAAAACAGAGAGTGCATTATGCTGGGGAGCTGGGAACTGGAACTCTATACAGGTAGTTTTGCACACTTTATCTGCTTGTTCTGACAGGGCAAGTCTGGAGCAGCACTCAGACCTGGTGCCCCTGCATGCCAGCTGGTCCCCCCAACAGCCTGCCTCTACCACCCCCCTCTATCTGCCAGCAGCCCCCCTTCCTCCCACCCTGTCCTGCACAGCAATCTGCATTCCTGCTGCTCCCTCCCTACTCATACAGAAGTTTCCTCTCTCTTGCTTTCCCCTCTGACATATCCAGATTTCCTGCAAGGAAAAACCCCCATGCTGAAAGGCCTTTCTGGGGCATTGGTCTCCTGTTCCTCTCCCCTACCCCAGCAGCAGCCCAAACATTTGTTTTCTTGCTCCATTAAGCCAGTAAATGAGGCAGAATTAGCTCAGCACCATGAGCTGGTGCTGAGCCCAGGATGTGTCTCAGCACAAGAAGTAATACCAATGTCACACAGGAGCAAAGGAGGGATTTGTGAGTTTGGCACCACGCTCCTCTACCCACAGACACTGAGGACAGCAGCTTCTGGAGACCAAATCAAGCAAGCTAACATAGCCTGCAAATGTTTTGGGGTTTGGCCAGGTGACCATGCTGCCTTCTTCGAGGCCATCCACCCTGCTCCAGGAGAAGATAAATCAATGCAAGGCAACATCTGCCAAGATATTGACTTTGGCTCTGCTCACGGACTGCCTGCACTTCAGAGATGGGTAATATTCAGCTTGATTATCTCTCACCGCCAAGAGGAAGTTTCTCTCTATGCTTAAAATCACTTGGATGAGCCAAGGAGGAATCGATCTGTGGAAGAGAAATGCTGACAAGAAAACACAAGTCGGAGACAGGATGAGAGCGGACAATGGGTGAGCAATGGAGACAGCCTCTGGCAACTTGCCTGACCAGGTTAGCAACAGCCTGGGTCACTACAGCCAGAGAAAGATTAACACCAAACACAATCCTCCAAACTTTACAGCAGGCCCCTTTGTGGTCTTCCTCTCCTTCTCTGAATACCTTTTCCTCTCTTAAATTGCTCCCCACTCTTTTAAAACATCCTTTCTCTACTCTCCTCCTACATCCTCACTACACTGGAGTTTTCTCATTGCTTCATGTGTCTCTGTATGTCACACAGTTCACTGCTTAAGGCATGACACTCAATAGTCACAAAGGCTTGCTGCCTACCCCGCTTTTGGCCTTACTTCACATGCCTTTTCCCTTACGGTGAAAAGCCCCAATAGTACTCATAAACTACCACATCCATTCCTCAGGTAGACCCTAATCTTTATGGGCTCATATACCAATGCTCAAAGTGATGTCACACCAGAAAAGGGTGACATTTCATTAGTAGAACATGCTGACAAAGCCTCGTGAGGTGAGCATTCAGCAACATCATCAAACTTTCCCAGGGTAAAACACTGATCCTTTGACTTGTTTTTCCCTATCACACTTGTGGGAAAAACATCCTCCAGGTCCTGTGGCCCTCCAAGGGCAGCAGATGAGAGAAAGATCTGACTTCCTGTGCAAGAAAATCAGACACTGATTCATACTTCTGTTTGCCAGATAGGTTAAGTGTCACTTGCTTGGACTTGAGTGACACTGACTACTGGCTCCTTGGAGCACATCATGCTCCTCAGATGGAAAGGAAAAGGGCAGCCACAGCAAAAGAAATGGCTAAGCACCTCCTGGTCAGACTCACTCAGCTTCTCACTGAGGCACTTCTCTGAACCTTTCAGCTGTGTTTCCGCCTATGCTTCTGCCATTCTCTGAGCCTGAAGGCTGCACAGAATCAAGCAGCAGAGGTAGAAGAGTCCCAAGGAACCATCCAATCTGTTCTACTTTGTGAAAGATGGCTCAGTTCTACTTCGTCATTTGTGGCATCTGTCACTCCTCGTATGTGTCTAGTCCGTCTTTAAAGCCCTCCAGTGATGGAGTTACATGGCCTCCCATGGCATTTTGATTCAATGTTTTGCTATCTTTACTGTTGCAGAGTTCTTACTGACATTCAGCCCGTGTCTTTTGCTACAGTCTTAAACTATTCCTCCTCATCTTCTTCTGCAGAAGACATAATTCCTTTCTTTCATACCCTCTGTACCTGCATGATGCTTTACCTGTCTCATGCCCAGCCCTCTCTTCTTTAGTCCTAACAACCTCGTTTCCACCCATCTCTCCTCATGAGTATGCTGTCTAGACTTCTGATCATTCCCACTTCCCTCTTTAGGATTACATCCAACTGGTCCACATCTCCTTAGAAACATAAAGCACTCCAAACAGACACAGGACTCTACTGCAGTAGATACAGTGATCAGCAAGCAGCCAACACTACCACTGAGGCAGGAACACAGCTACAGCAGAATGCAACGATGCTGTAAAGTCTGCTGTATGCCCTTCTCTCTTCTCTGGGAGAGGGATGGTACTTTCACTTTGAGCTGAATGTGGGGGAAAAAAAAATAACAAAAACCAAAGGGAAAAAAAAGGAAAAGAAAAAAAGAAATAAAAAGGAAAATAAAAAAGGAGGGGGGAGGGGGGGAGGAAAAAAGAAAAAAGGTAAAAAAAAAAAACCAACCCATGTTTAAAAGGCTATCTGATCTGACTGTGTCCAAAGTCCTTGACCCACCTGGTCTTCATTTAAGCACTACTTCCCAACTCAGGTAAGAACAAAGCTGCACGTGTTCCTCCACCTTGGGACACACTTTTCAAACTGATAGACCTGCATGCCTCTGACTCATTGCCAGTACTGGAGACTAGCCAGGAGAATAGGAAGGAAAGAAATGCCACTCTAAAGGCCAATGAATACGCACGAAACATGTTACGCAAGAACCCCCCACGGACCCCCTTGTCCAGGTAGAAGTCCTACAGATGGCCCATCACTAACCACAGTTGATGCGGTGGGGAGGATGTGTGGGTGGACAGATAATTTGATATTTAGCTGAAAAAACTAAAATGGGTTTAATGCAGTGCTAGGAAGACAGATTGCCTGCAGCACCTTCTGCTCCTGATTATGGATGCCAATCTCAGGTCTCCCTTAAGTGTAAAAGCATACAGCATGTGTGGGTTTTCACCAAAGCTTCAGAGTCCCAGTCCTACAAAAAGGAAAGTACCACAGGAGGATAACAAAGGTGACCAGCACTGAGGAACATCCCTACTACAATACCAGCAGTTGACTTCAGTTTTTTGTAGCATCTTATGGTTTCATAACATACACATGGGTCCATCTCCAAAGTTCCTGGAAAGCTTCCCCTGCAATGAGCAGATCTGGCTGAAATGATCGTAACTTATGATCTAAAGTCCTGATGCTTCTCTTTAAGGTTAAAGAGGTCTGGCACTTTAAACACCAAGATCTTTCCCTAATATTGCACCACCATTGTCTTTCAAAGGCATCTGCCTTCTTTGCCACTTGCACAAGAAAATCTCAGGTCTGCCTCCCAGCACTGATCATCATCCCATGTCAGCGTCATACAAAAGTGTTAAGCTTCTCACCCAAGAGAAAGCTACAACAGAGGAAGAAAAAAGCCCCCCGATGCCTCCTTCCAACTTCCCAGATTAGAATCACAGCACACCATGAATGCACTGTAGCATGTTCCTCTGCTGACAGCAGCAGGGTGGCTTTCACAGCAGTCTGGAGCCTCAGCTTCTGCCTGTCAACCACCTCATCAATGAGTGGGTTCTCCTGCCTCTCTGTTTCCAACTTGGACTGCTGTTGAAAGCAGGAGAAGCAGGTCACTGGGATGCAACAGGCATCCAAGTACATTCCTGCTGGGAAGAGGAAGAGCTTTACTGATGTCACAGCCCCACTTCTTACTAGCACTGTCTATGAGCTCACAGGACATTCAGGCACCAAGCATTCTGTGTAAGAACAGAAAGTAAATACACTGGGAATACTCTGCAGGCCCAGCCTGAATACAAAGCGCTGATTGAGTGACCACGTCCAACAACAGACCTCAGAGTCTGCTCTATCATCTACAGCAGAAGAGCCAGAGCACTGCAGTCAGTGTGGTGCACCCCCATCCTTCTCTGCTTTTCCTCCAGGCTTCCACTCTCTCCCTCCAGCCCAGAAGGGAGAGGAGTTCAAAGGGAATTTAAAGTTGAGCAAAGGAAGGGAAAGAAAAGGAAGAAGGGGAAGGGGCTGGAATCAGGAATGAGAACGTGTTAGACAGGGGTGAAGGGGGAGGAGGAGATGGAGTGAGATGGAGAAAGAAAGCAAAGGAGGAAGGGAGGAGATGGAGAAAGCAAGAAAGAAATGTGAGAGACAACTTCATTGAGCAAGGTAGCAGGCTGGATGGGGGAGTGTGCCAAGAAGAGTTTGCTGTTGGCAATTTGCAAGAGGAGAGATGGTAAAAAGAGATTTCAGCTCTGTGTCTCTGATGAACTTACTGTCTCAGTGGATAAATCTGCAAACACACTCTTCCCTTTCCATGCTGGCAAGAAACAGCCAAGGATGGCAGTAGAGGCAAGGTGGATGAGGGACACCGTGTGCCCAACTCAAATGATTTGAACAAAGTCTGAATCTCAGCAGCAGGTATAAGAACAACAGGCCCTAGAGAGTGAGGATACCTCGTGAAGGAAGTAGCTCGTTTTCTGTTCCACATTAGGATGGGATCTCCTGTTATTGCTGCCCACATTTAGACCCCATATGCTGTCCTGAACTATTTACTGTCCAAAACCATGTCTGACATCTCAGCTCCACCACACTATTTCAGTTAAATAGCACGGTAATCCAAGAAACAGACAAATACATCTGTGTGCATGTATGGCAGGTGAACGACAGCAACAGCACAGATACGCCTGTCTCATTTTTCCATGGCAGCTCAAAGGACTCTGGAAAGCGGCTTGCTCCCTCACATCTTCTCCAGCCCCTACTGCCTCTCTGCAGTGCTGCCAGCCACCCCAATGGTCACTGGCATGGGGTAGGTGGGTAAGTGGCGTGGTGACAACACTGACTGGCCAGGGAAAGTTAGCCACTGCATCCAAAAGGGGCTCTTTAAAAAGGAGTGATCTGCTGTGGATGGGGTTGACCACTGTGGTTGTGAGGTTCTTGCAGGTTCTGCTGCTTAGGGAATAACAAGGTCATGGTGGATGTCCCCATCTCTCACAGGGAGAAGAGTGTGGGTGCCCAGTAAACTGTGAGGCTCAGAGGTTGTCACCCCCCTGTCAAGAACAAGAGCCACATTAAGTGGGGGACTCAGGGTAAGTCTGTGGGGCCAGTCTGAAGAGCTGGAGATGGGACAGAGCCTGCCTGAGAAATATTAGGGGGTTGTGGAAGGACCATCCCTATATAAAAAGCACACCAAAGGCTAAGGAGGCAGCAGATGTGAAATGGGGGGAGGGCAGGCTGCAATAGTCCCTCCCCATCTTTTTCCACCAGCTTAAAATCTCCCCTGTCCTTTGACTCAAGGGGACAGCTAATAAACCTGCCTGCACTGAAAGGACAAACATGGCCCACTGATTCACAGTTCACATATGCCTCTGCTCATACGAGGAGGGCTCAAATGCCCCTTCCCCCATGAAGCCCCAATAAACAACTGCCTTAGCTGACGCAGGCTCCCTGCTCTATTGCTGCAGGGATGGAGACTACAGATCATATTATACTGTATTTGGCAGAGAGGAGACAATAATTTTTCAGGGAGTAATCACTCCCCAAATCTCACTTTTCTCCAAGCTCAGAGGACACCCTGGAACAGATGGGAGTTTCCTAGCATCTCTGTGCTATCTGCAGCACCCAGTAGTTGCTACCTTGTAGGGGTGGTGTTTTTCTCTCCTCTTGGGGATTTTCCAATTCCAGCATGCTTATTTGTGCCTGGTCCTCTCTGTCACATGCTCTCCTTTCTGCCCTCTGACAAGAAGAGCATGGGGCCTTACACGGACAAATTCCTGCTGACTCCAGCTGGGAATCTGGGTTGGGGGTGGGAATGAAACTCAGTACAAAGGAGCTGGTGTGAAGGAGTTAGCTGGGCTTTGTCACTGTGGCTTCTCTCCTCCAAAGGAAAAGAAAGAGATAATGATGTTAGAACATTTTAACCTTTCTTTTTCTGAGCTTGATAGGCTTGGCCCGAGGCACCTTTTCTAGCAAAAACAGGCTGCTGCAAGACTGATTGGTTGGGTGCAGAGTTTAAAGGTAATTTTCCCTTGTCACATGCACATAAATTATTGTGGCTCGAGCTGTGATCAGCTCCACATCTCACTTGTTCAAGTGCTTTTATGCCTAGGCTCTTATGAGGGGTTGAAAGAACCATGTCCAGTCCTTCCTAAGCAACAACCAACATAAATATATATCAAGTGCACCGTAGGCATACACAAAAAGTTGGTGTCTAGGTGTAAGGGGAGGAAGGGGCACATGCCTGCAAATCTGCATAGAGACTTGCAGCAGCAGAAGTTGCAGCTAGAGCCTTGTTTTGCTCATCTATGGACCTGTTTAAAATGTTCTGTCCATGAACACCAGGGCAAGGAAAACTCATCGACTCAGCTTATTCACAAGGGGGAGAGAAAAAAAAGATGCACATGCAGACACACAAAGGAAGCACAGCTGCAGCCAAAGTGAATTCATTTTTAACATTCATGAAAATATTCACAGAACACTTCAGTGCTATTTGCCTAAATTTTGCTGTTTGGAGTAAACACTTGAGCCAGTGCAGGCTGTATGTTCTAGGCGCAATACCGCCACATTGGGGATTGGGGGTGGCTGGTGGATCCAAGCCACAGATTCACACCACATTCCCAAGTACATGTGACTCCCTTACTTTAAGGCATAGACTCACAATCTGCCACCACATAGTTTCTGACTTTTGGTCCTTGCAAAATGACTTTGCAAGTACCCACAGCCATCGCATTCCCCATCCATCGCAACCTTATGCAACAAAGGCACGTGTGTTCTGCCAAATTAAAACACAAAAGCAGTGGCAAACAATGACAGCTCTCACATGTGCCTGGTCTGGGGGAGCAGGCCCCTTGCCCCGCCTCTGCTCCCCCCCCATCCCTCTTCTCAACTAATCCCCACCATAGGTTTCTTTCCCTGTGCATCCTAAGCAGTTAACACAAGGGAAAATGCTACAGCACACAAGGGAGACTCAGCTGAAGCCCTGAAGACAAGAGCTCTGTGCGTTGTCTCTTCCTCCTCCATAAATACAGCTGAGACGACGACTGGATAATTGGCTAAGTGCCTGTCAGCTTAATAACAGAGAGAGAGAGAGAGAGAGAGACAGAGAGGGAAAAAGGAGAGATTTGTATTTACTATTCAAAGTCATGGATGCTGCCTGACAGTGGATTTCAACATGAGTTTTGTTTGCACAGAAAGGCATGAAAGGTCACTGGATGTGCAGCTCTGAGTAATGGTCTCCCTTGCCCAGCCTTGTGTGAGAGTGGACAACCAGCCTGGGATGGAGGGAGTAAGGAAGCAAAGCACTGAGGTAGCTGCCATGGAGGTACAATCACATTCCCAGTTGGAGTATCCCTGGGTTCCTACAGTAGAAAAGCATCGTTCCCACCCCTGGTGAGGCACTGTTCTCACCGATACATGAAGGCATACCACATTAGGGACAGTGACAGTGGTGCATCTCCAACATGGTCACCCTGCTGTCCCTGAGAGGAGGAGGTGCAGTGGCACCATGAGTGGCAGCTGCACAGTGGTGTGACCACCCTCATTTTGTTTCACAAATGCATAGCACAGAGGTTGGAGCTGGAAACTGGAGCACCCTTGGTATTTCCCTTCCCCTCCTAAATCGACTGCTCTTCTAGGAACCCATCAAAGGAGAGCACTCATGATGAGAAACCATTCAGGAATGTCTGGGTTCTTACAGCAAGCCTCCCTGCTCTTTGAAAGTTTTCAATACTTCCCTCTGCCACAGAAACGCAAATTTCAGAGGTGAAAGTGGTTCGGGTGGCTACTGGAAAAGGATAGTATTGGCCAGATCTGCAGTGGTATTAATCACTGAACCTCAGAAAAGGAAGATGTTATATTCTGTTCTCTTGCTGCTTTTTTCCCTGAACAGCTGTAGCAATTGAGACATACTGAAGCAAAAGGACACTTCCAGCATTAGTGATAGTCACTGAGGTCCATCCAGGAGTTGGAAAAAGCCACACAGACTAAGCAGACCCTTATCCTGTCCATCCAGCAGTGCTGCCTCCCAATTGCAAGTGTGGCAACTTTACAAAGCACGTGAACATTTGTCCAACTACACACAAGAAAACTTTCCATTTTTAAGTGGGAGCAAATGTGGGGAAATACACACTTGCGCAGAGACACCCGCAAGCACGCACTTTCCAAATCTCATACAGATGTGCTATTGCAAAATATCTGCTGGACTCCAGCCCAGTCTGAGCAGGCTCACTTCCATCAAGTTAGCTAGGACTGAAAAAGCCCAACCCCAGTGAAGTCAATAGAGCTGCAGCAGGACTATTTCTTCTCTCTTTGCATAGGGCTGAGCACTGTGGGGGCACTTTAGGATCACAGTTGGCTTCTTCCACACAACCAAGTTGCTCCTAATAAAAATCTGCAGAAATACACAAGCACAGGGGAGACTATCTGTTGAGATTATTTTGAAATAGCTGTTTTCTAGGCAGAGGTGAAACTCATCATTATTAGTTCCCATTACTTACCATAAAACCAGGCAAGTTAGATGTGCACGAAGCCTGAAGCAAATGCTTTGGTGTCAGATTCAGCTGAAAATCACATTTGTTTCTTTTTCAGCAAGAGAACAGTAAAAGAAAACTCAGTAAATTCCTGACTTCACCTTTGTGCCCTCCATTGCACTTACTCCAGCAGAGCACGAGTTCACACAAACCAGAATGAATTTTGATGGACAACAAAACTAGGTACCTTCAATGGAAATGGCTATATTCAGCCTCGCAGTAAGCCTGTTGAAGTCCTGCTGCTGCATCAGCAGCGAGCTGTGGCCCTGCAGCTCTGTCAGAATCAGATGCCTGTGGGTCTGGATATAAAGGGCAGGTATGTGTAATATATATTTTGAAAACTTATAGGTATGAGATAGCCAATTCCAGTAACTATGAGCTATTTTAAGACTAGGTCCTTCTTCATGACCTGCTGGGGAGGGGAGGGGAGTGGAAGAGGTACTGACTCTGAGACACTCCAGGTAACACATACTACTATATAAATTTTAATGTCAACTAAGTAGGAAAACATATGGTACTTAGCTGCAAGCTGAAGTGTGTGTGCAGACTCAGGGGAGGAGGTTAAAGCCATAGCTTGATATTGTCTCTCCTCCTCCATCTTTCTGAATGCAAATTGTATATATAGTTATTAAGCATACATAATTTCACCAAAGAAAGCCTTTCTTTTTCCAATTTCCATTCCACCTTTCATTGTGATGGGTTAGTCCCATTTTGCAGACAGCTCAGTAACATACACGTCCCTCCCTACCCCCCTCACCACTGGGCAGACCCTACAGAAATATTGCATATGCATAAGGAGAGATGCTAATCACCAGTCTTTGACCATATACATTTTGCAGCTTCCTTTATCATATGTATGCGCACACACTCACATATCTATGGGATGCATGTGTGCCTTCATATAACGGCACCATCTGCTGCCAGACCTGGAAGTTTTGCAACATCATCTGTTACTACATTTATACATTTTTATTTTTTAAATAAGTATCAGCAGAGATTGCATAGATACTCAACACACCCTCTCTCAACACATGTATACTAGATTTGATAATGAAGGCTTTGTAGAGACTGGAGAGAGAGAAAAGCATTTGGGACTTGTAGTCAGTAGCAGTGCAGACAAGGATATACTGGGGAATCCTCATGTGTGGTATTTGCTGGGTTGTTGTGTGGCTGAGCTGAAAGGGAGCCCAAGCTAATGGATAGGTTGCTAGGTTTGGTGCACCTGACCCCAGCCATGCAAGCCTGGGTGAGTCCCCTCACCTCTAGGCACCTCCTGTCCACCCCCAGCCATGGTCCCTCCCAGCTAATAGCCTGCCTGCCCTGCAGAAGAGGATGTCTCCTGTGCTCTGTGCTCGCGCAGCCTTAATACAAAGGGTTCCTCAACTTAGTGGTGGCCTTTAAGTACCATAACAATACCACTAATAATCAAGGTTACAATTTTACTGCCAAGACTGTATTATTATGTAGCATTATACCTTTGAACATGCCTATTCTCATTTCTAGCAAAGGGCTCAGCTCAGTGCTCTCTGTGATAAATCATATGCTAATTATAAGTGTAATCTGAACAGCTTTTACTTTTCTTTTAAAATGACTGTATAGGGCATAAACTTTGTTGTGATGCTGTGTTGCTATTTTGCCTGAGGTGTCTTTGTCCTCTAGCATAGCTCCATGTGTAACATATCAGCAAAATACTGGGAGCCCAAGAACAGAGTTTGCATAAATTGCTTATATTGCAGGATTATACCAACAGCACTATCATTACTGCTGGTAATTTGATTCTAGTCCATCCTTTGACACATGTACCTTGAAGGAACTAAGTACCCATTAGGATGGAAGTTCCTAAACATGCTATCAGTCTGAAATTTCATATTATTTAAAAACATCTGGTAAAAAATGAAAAGTGCACACTCAGTTAAATGTTGATTTTCATCTGTACATCAGCATCAGATTGATTTAATTCTTGATGAAAAGTTGATGCTTGGAAAAACCCAGGAGCAATGAGCCAAATTCTGGCCTTGGCGAGATCCCAGTTCTCCAACAGGCTGAACATCATCTGAGCAATGCTCAGCAGCTTAAGCCCTGTATGAGTCACTTGTACCTCTTTATTAGCAGTCCCCAGGAATCTGCCCCAAAGGCAAATGCAGTATTTCTGGCAGTGCCCTTGGGCTTTGGTGGGTTTGTACTGGTATAACTGAGCAGACTGGAATGGGGATGTGACCCATTTTGGTTCCAGCTAGTGATGAGTTGTATTTCAGGAGTCTTTAAAGGCCAAATATGCACTTGTGCCAGGACTACTAAAAGCCCTGGGCAACCTCCAAGTGCCACTGACACCCTCAGAATAGCGCTTTAAAGACACTTTGGGGTGAGCTGCTGCAGTGGTTCCTGAGGGAACTGATCCTTTTCCTCTAATATGCTGTAGAGCTACCTGATCCCACAGCACAGATAAGCATTGCCATTTTGCTTCTAACCCGTTTTAAGGGGCAAACACAACACAGAGGAACAGTTTCCTTCCTTCCCCAGTTTGCAGCAGCTGCCCTTTGTTACTGCACATATCCAAACTTAGCCAACCATCCTCTTATTTCTCATTCCCTTGCTAGGCTGTGTGCAACAGAGCACAGGGTCCCTGCTCACCCAACAGGTGCAGAGCAAATGAGGTGGGAAGGGATGCTGGAGGCAGGTAAACAGAAAGATTTGGCGTTGGGGACTGTTTTCCTTTTCCTATTTTAAATAGTTTGGGGGATATTCTAAGCATTTGTTGTTTGGAGATGCTTTTCTTTTCCTTTTTTTTTCCTAATGTCAAGCTGGGAAGTTGCAGACAAAACCTGACAACCTCATGACTGTAATCTTGTAAGCAAAACATCGGCAGGAACTGTAGCTTACAATTCCTTCTCAATACTCAAAATAAGGTTCAGTGTCTTTCTTCACTTGCTGAAGACAGAGTTATAAAATGAAACCTTAGTAAGTCTGACAGGCTCACTAATATACAGTGTCATCTTTGAAACATCCTGCTCTCTTTTCTTGGTTGCAGCTGGCCAAATACTGGCAACTCTGCTCAGCCATTCTCACCTGTTTGCAGCTCTCAGACCCCTCCTCTCTCTTCTGCCGTGCTCTAAGGAGCAGATCATTACCCTTTTCCCTGTGGATAGTCCATCATGAGCTATTTTTATTCTCTCTGCAATTCCCTAACTTCCCCATGCCAAATACTCGCTAAAAGTCATCAACCTACAGCAAAGCCAACAAATGAATCAATTCTGCTGCCAGGTCATTTAGGAGATGAGCCAGTTTAGAGTAAGGGACATTTTTAACAGTCCTATAGTGAGGGAATATTTTAAATGTTACAGTTTTAAAAAGTCATCTGCAAACTTCTCAGAATAATTCTATTTGAGTAACAAGCTACAGATGAAGCTTCAGAGAAGTGGCTTCCTTTAATAACATTAGAGCTTATAATAAACCATTTTTCTCCACTTCATAGATCAGTCCACCCACCCATTCTTCCACCTACAAGTGTAACCCTATATACAAATGTATAAGGCCCCAAAGGAGAAAACCTGCTTTAAAACTGAGGGAATGAAATGTTATCCCATAGGACCTTAAATCTATGGGACACAGGGAAATCTCACACCTTCCAGCTTCATGTGGAAGTCCTGTCTCTCCGTACAGCCTGGCTTCTGCCCCTCCTCTGAAGGAGGGACTGAAACATCCCAGAAACCTGGGGATGGTCCCAGGGAAAGGGAGAGGAGACAACTGCCCTTCCTAGAGAACGTGAAAAGCATATAGCTGGCGAGATCTGCTTAAAGAGCTTAAGAAGGCAGCTGAGGGAGGTAAAGCCTGTGCACTGGTCACAGTCACTTCTGACAGAAACGTAGCCTGCCAGCAACACAGTATTGCTTGGGGCAAACCATTACATGGCTGGGTGGTGTGCTGCTCCTGCAGACTGTGTCACTTGGCACACATCTGCCTGACACAGCTGGATCATTTCACTCAGGTGTTTTATTTTAGTGCCTGCCATAACACTGGCAAGCCACACACCATCACTGAAACCACTCTCCCATGCAGCCCCGTTGAGCTTGCTGACGAGCGAATGCTTTACACACAGCACATGCAAGGCACCATCTCCACCATCCGCTTAGCCCTCTCTGCTGCAAATGCAGCTTTAGCACACAGCATCTAGAAAAACTCAAAAGCTCCAAGGTTAAGTGGAAAATAGAAATCCAGTGACCCCTGTCTGGGCAAGTGAGCTTAATGACTTGTCTGCTGATCTGTGTTCCAAACGTACACTAGCAAACATCTGTCTGAGCAGCCCCTCCAAAATAAATGATTGATGGAAGCGATTTGCCTTTAAAAATGGGATAAGTCAGCTGGGAGTCCAGCTAGAAAAGGGTTAATGGGATATGTGAATTGCTAGTGAGTGGAAAGGAAAGGAGAGAAGCCAGAGTCAGAGGCAACACCCCTTGTTAGGTGTTTACCATGTCGAATCTAAACCACTTCCATTGCATATGCAAGGCAGATGAATTACTCTGTAAATCCTATTACTCCATGTGGATAAATCTTACATTTGAGTTAACAAGTCGGGAGAGCTGGGGAATGGAAGCTGCTGAATGGATATTCCAGGATCAAAACAACGAATTACACGGGAGCCAAGAGGAGCGATACGCATAAGCCAACACACACATCCCTCTTCTAGCATCCTTCTTCCCTCTATCATTAAACGGGAGGGATGCAGGACACAGGGGATCGTATAGCAGACCGTTTGGTGACATCCAGCAGGATTTATTTCAGAGAAAGAAAACTTTGCTGCTGCTGTTAGCTTTGCTAGGGGATTGCTCCCTTGATGCTTCAGAGTTTGTGCACTATCAGCTCCTCATACAGATCACAGACTTATTTTAAATTACACCCAGTAGTTTTACAGCTATAATGCACAGTGTGTGCACACACTCACACACACAGAATTTTCCTTCACTAGGGAAGTTACTGCAAGTAACTTGAGCAAGGCAGAATGTGAAAACAAAACCCACAGGGAAAAGACAACTGCAATTTAGTTATTTGGGACACTCCTAACTGAAAGCCCAAGTAGTGTCAGAACTCCCTTTAGAAAACCTGCACAACGAAAAGAGAAATATAACACTCAATGCTGCCAGTGAGCAAGGTTTCCTGTGCACATACACCCTCATTATGACCAGACACATAGGCACAACACACACCCATTTATCTAGCCCTGTAAAACACCAACACACAGAATAAGACACAACTTCATGAGTGCTGGAGCTCCTACACCCTTTTTTCACCAGCCTTTTCAACTATTGTATCCATCTTCCCTCCTCACAGGGCAGAAAAATAAATAAATAAAGCTAAAACCCAGAGTTTTCCAAAAGAACTTGCCCAAGAGTTCTGGCATCACCAAGGATAAAGTTTTTGCATATGTACAAAAAGAAGCATGGGAAGATCAGTGGAACATCTGGCAAGCACAGCTGGATTCCTTTTCGATTTCTCTATTGATATGGCAGGGCTGGTGGAAAGTGTACATTCACAAGAGCTGGCTAACACAAGTGGATCTTCCCACTGAAATTCTTTTGATCCAGAGCACTGCACAGAAGACTGAGTGGTGGCAAGAAGTATTCAAAAGCTTTACGATTTTTTCATATTAAAGCACACACATGCAGAGCTTGTTTGTAGCAGCTGCTGTTACTGCAGTTCGAGCGGCAAAATAACACACACTCTCACAGGGACATATACACACAAATCTGTATCACGTCACACGTATACGTTGCATACACAGAAATATAGATACACATACAGAAGAAAAAAGTTGGCAAAATGCCCTACCTGAGGATGGCTGTGTCCCCTTGCCTCACGGTGATGTTATCGGTACCTCGGGTAAAATCCACGCTGCGGACTGGCAGCCCTGTAGGGAGAAGGCAAAGCAATCTCAGTAGGACCAGCGGTAATTGTTTCCGATCAGGCTGAGCCCTTGCTACCATGGCTGGTCTCGTCGAGTTTCACTCTGTACTTGTCTCTCTCTCTGCCTGTGTATGTGGACAGATAGATGTAGAAAGAAAAACAATAATAATGTACAACTCTCGCTCTGATCGACAGCCCCAGAAAGGGGAGGTGATTTCACAGTCCTTCTTAGCTGCCACTTTCTCTTCCTCTTTTCAGTCTCTTGCTGGCTTCTTTCCCTCCCTTGCCCTTTTTTCAATTTTTTTTTCTTTTTTAAGATTAAAAAAAAAAAAAGTCTTAGCACAGCCTTCAATTAAAAAGGGGGGAAAAAAAAGAAGCAAGAGGAAAAAGTCAGGTAGCAAAATAATTACAAAATAATGACAATTAAATCGACCCGTTTAGAGTGATGAAGAGAGGTGGAAAAAAAAAAGGAACAAGAGGAATCCTGTGGCTGAGGGAGGGGATGGTCCTGTGGCTGTGCAGCCTCTAGCCCCGCGCTCCCTCCTAACCCACTTTCCCAGGCGGAGCGAGGGAGGGAGGAGGAGGAGGAGAGAGAGGGAGGGAGGAGGGAGCCTCGCTCGTGAGACGGCATCTCGGCACCACAGCGGCGGCGGCGGGCGCGGAGGGAGCCGCCAGCCACGCTTCCCGTCCCTCTCCCGGGGGCGCAGCCCGCCCCGAGAGCCCCTCGCACCCCACCCCGTCCTCGCCGGGGAGCGGGGCTGCCCCGGGGGCACACGGACACGGCATCCGGACCGCGGCCGGGAAGGGAAGGGGAGGGGAGCGGGGCACTGCAGCAGGGAGAGGGGACTTGTGAGGGGATGAGGGCTGGAGGGCAGAGGGGGGAAGCCACGAAGGAGACGCGGTTGGAAAGGGGAGGAGGGAGAGGCAGAGAGGGAAGGGGATGGGAGACGAAGGGGGGGGGGGCTGGAGGAATGAGGGGAAGGGGACCGCGAGCAGGGAACTGGAAGGAGAAACTGAGCGAGGAGGAGGCAGGAGAAGCCGGGAGATGCTGGGCGGAAGGGAGGCTCGGAAAGCAGGGCAGAGGGCATGAAAGAAGGTATGGCCAATATTCTCAAAATAGTGAGGAAAGCGGGTCTGTGGCCAAAAGTGTAAACAACTTGGATTAGCGGCCTGAAGCCACACGCTAGCTGATACACAGAGCAGCATCCTTGGCAACTGCCTCTGCAGCCTCAAGCCTTGCTTCTTCCCCTCTCAGACTTTCCTCTCGGCAGATAAACAGTTGTACATCCCTTCCTCCCACCTCTCCCCACTCAGCCCTTCCCGCCCCCCACCTCCTTTCCCAGCCTCGGAGGGACGGACCGCAGACAATGCCGGCATTGAGCTGCCCGCGGTGTGAATGCTCGGCCTGTCCTCCCTCTCGGCTGCCGGCGCCCGCAGCTGAGCCCCGCGCCCGGGGACGCTCCCGCAGCCCACATCCACCGCAAAGAGGAGGGAGATTAAATTAACGGAGAGGAATAAGCCGTATGTTTTACTGCTGATGCCTGCCTGCCATTCCCCCGGCCCGATTTCCCTGCGGCCGGGAGGGATGGGAACTGCTCCTAGGGATGCTTCGCTAGTGTAACCCTTCTGCGGCCAAAGCACGGCGGGGCTGGGACGGGGAAGCAAAGAGGGAAGGCGTGGCTTGAGAGGGGTCCAGAGAAGCAGGTGAAGGAAAAGTCACGGGGGCTCAGATGAAAATTGCTGTCCTAAGGGATCGCAGCACTGCTACGTGTGTGAGCAGCAGGGGGAACAACACTTGTACTCTGCCTGCTTCACCTCTTCTCCTGGAACCTTGTGGGATACAGTGGACCCAAACTGGAAACTCATAAGGAATGTCATTGTGTCATACAAATGGCCACGTGGGATCAGATTAAAAGTCTTTCTAACCCTTAGTCCTGTCTCCAAGCACAGCCTAAAGCCAATGCCTAGAGAAGCACACAAGCACAAGGCAAGCATGCAGTGGTGCTGCCCCAGGGCACTTCTCTATTTCCAGTGATTTGTGGTTAAGGCATGTTCCTAGCCAGTGGGACTGTCTTTGTAGTTTATGGTACTTGAATGATTTTCTTCTTCCAGGAATGTGTCCGGTTGCTTTCTGAACCCCTAGAGACTGGCCCCTGTAGCCTTGGTATGGAGAGGCCTCACTGTCTGTGAGTACTTAAACAATCCCTGCAAGTGTTAAAGGCCCACAAATTAAGGACTAAGGTCATGACACTGCTGCTCCAGTGCCACGCATGCAGCGGCACAAAGAGATGACTGCTTTGTATTCAAGCCAAAATGTGCAGCAAGTCAGACATTTCCTCTGCAGGAGACTTGATGCTGATGGCACCAGAGAGGGAGAAGAATGAAGAGCTAAAGTGATATTGGGATATTCCGAAGCTACTGCAGAGAGAAATACCACCTGACAAGGATATTATTCTGAAGAAGACCATGCTGCTGACACCTGATTTCTGAGTAGAAACCACCACTCTAGGGTGATGGACAGTGCAAGGGACAGAGATGCCATCAGGCATCACCAAGAGGAAACCTCTGCACTCCTGTGAAGAATTTTAGTACAGCTAAAAGACTTGGTCCTATAAGAGGTTACTAATGAATGAAATGTACCCCTCTTGCAAGCTGGTGTTGCATGGATATTTTTTACAAGGGTCTGCCACATATGTTTCAACTACATTTAATAAGAGCTATTGTATGTTAATTAAATGCCAGTGGACTAAGGAAAACATATTTGTCGAAGATTAACTATTATGCAATGCAAGAAGCATCTGCCACCCAACTGCTAGAGCTCACTAAATATTTCCTCATCTCAGAGTATTTACTTAGGAGGCAATAACTATCCAGTTAAATCTAAATTTAATGCTTAGTTAAATATAGTTCATAGAAAGTGGCACCAATATGTTTTATACAGAGAACAAGAGAGGGGGTTTCAGGGAGGGAGAAGGGAGGAATCCTGTCCCCAGACTCCAACAATATCCTGTTTTGAGACGGGACTGCATGTAGCCATGCCTCCCTACAAAGAGGGGTGCATCACAGCAGACTCAGAGGCCCCTCTCTGCTGATATGGCAGTACAGATGTCTTCATCTTACGCATTTATACAATCTTCATTAGAACCACTGTAGCATAACTATTTAATAATAACAGTAATCATAATAAATAGAGAGATGAGGAAGAAATTCCCTGAGGGTCTCATAAACCTTGGGAAAAATAAATAAAAAAAAACCCAAAACCCTAAAACTGATAGGTCTTATTTGCTTTTAGAAGTGTACAGAAACAAAAGGAAGGAGTTGCGTAGGTGTAAAAGGCCAAACAAACAGGAATCTCACAAATCCTAGGAGAGCGCCTCATGAGTAAAACAAATAATGTTATTTTTGTACGTGTTCCCAGAAGAAATAACTCTCTGGACCCAACTCCCCCTGCTGGAAGAAGATAATGACACAGCAGGTGTGCTTTCTAACTTTCCCACCTTCTGAAATCTTGAGGAAAAATTCAGGTAAACAGTTAGAGCAAGGACACCACAAATCCCTACTGCCACCTTTTAATGCCATTTGTCAATACTCCTGGTAGGTGCAGGACTGGCTGGACTAGCCTAGCTGACCAAATTTTGTCACTATGCAGTTCAGAAATGGATGGGGAAGCACAAGCCCAGCCCTACAGGTACCACATCACCCTTCTCCAATGCAAAACGCTTACACCCTGTTCAAAGGGAACAAGGTCTAAGCAACACACTTTGATGAACACAGGCTGTATGGCACAGCCAGAGACATAATAGAAATGCTTACATGACAGGTTCAGGAAGGTGTCTGTGTTTCTACAGACACCTTGTGCAGGATTGTTCTGCATACAAGCTGGAAGGAAAACAGCACCCTGGCTAGCACTACTTGTCTCCCGAGGGAAACGTGCTGAAGACATAGTATGGATACCTAAGCCAACTGAAGCAGAAACACTCCATGTTGGCCCTGGATGGGCAAACTGAACTGAGAGAAGCAGTGCTGAGATCCTCTGGGACTAGTACTGAGGTCACCTCTGCCTACCTGTGTGGGAGCTCAGTTTTACAGATACTCAGGGACTGACATTGTGAAAGCCTGAAGTGCCATCTGCTTTTCATGGAGAGCCAAGAGATACTGAAAGCATGGACTCTGTCCACAAATAGGAATGGGCTTTTTCTTTGTACTTGAGGTGGCTAAATGCAAAGAGTGATCCATGGAAACTTCACTCAATGCCAACTGCAACAGCCATCTATATGATGTGGATGGCTGCCCTCTAGGAGTTGAAACGAGGCTCATGAGCTCACACCACAAACAGCCACAAAACAGCAACTGTTCTCACTCGACTTTCAAGCACTACCAGCCACACCAAAACTGGCAAGTTGATTCCAAATATTGCTGGAATAGGGGAAAAAGCATTCTTAAAAATACAAAAAAGAAAACTGGTCACACCAGTCTCCAGACCCTATCATGACCGACACAATTGCTTTAAAGGACTGCATAAGGGCTCTGCTAGCAGAGTCTGAGCATCTAGGGACTTTATTGAGGGTATCTGCAACAATGAGCAAAATCATATGATGTTTTGTGAGCTATAACATGTTTAGTCAAGATACACTGCTGTACTCTGCAGCGATGCCTGCTCAAAGCTTCTCAGCCATGAAGAGAAAATGGAATTTTGTCGCATTAGCAGAGGAGTTATGGAGAGGAACGAGGAAGAGCCAAAGAGGTTTTACCACATGGGGAGGAAGATTAGGAGACCATGGCAAGACAGTGGTGATCTCTCCTTCCTTTCTTCATTCCTGTACTTGCAGCTCCTACTTGTGCACATTTCTACCATGATGTGCAAGTGCAGCATCCCCACTGCAATTAAGCAGCCACATTGCACTTTCCTTTAGTTCCTGGGATACAGGAACCAATAAGAGTAGAAGGAAAGGAGGAAGGGCAGGGCTAGAAGAGAGAATGAAAATCATTTTAATACAGCAGATGCTTCTAGAGACAAATTGAGGACAAGGTGGACTTCCAATCGTGAATGCCCTACTCCTCAGATTCTGAGAGTTCCCATAGGCCATACTCTGTCTGTTCCTTCAGCTACACCTGCCTGATAAAGTGGCCTCCAACTATGCCAGGTCAGAGTCTGCTGGAAAGAGCAGAGAAATTATTTCAATGACACAACAGAGAAGGAAGTCTCCTAAGAACAGGATGCCATCTACCAAACATGATCCTGTGCTGACTGGAACATCAATGGACTATTTTATAACCCCAGGGCACTTATGAAGGACATGTTATAGCAAAAAAAATTCTGCAGTTTGATAAAAATATACATGTAACATGGCTTTAATACTAGAAGTAACCATTCCTTAAAATGCTTTAAGAAAGATACTGTTTTTATTAATATTTTGCAAATCTATAAATTGAACTTTTGATGCTGAAAATCAGAGACAGGATAGGGCCAAGACTCACATTCAGTCATATAATGCAACAAGACCAAGCTTCCACTGAAGTAAGGACCTCATTAGGTAGAAGGATTTACTGCACTGAGAGCACTCAGCTAGGCCATAACTGTAGATGATAACATGGATGCACAACACCTCTTTCTGAGCACAGTCACTGAGCTGTAACAGAACTTCCTGCTGTACAAGAACAATAGCTGATTTTCACCAATTTGTAACCTTGTTACTATGCAATCGATCTAGTTCCACAATTGATCTCCTTGGTGTGGACAATTCAGAGGTCAAGGGCCAGGTTCTCAATTGCTGTAGGCTGACATATCACCACCACTGTCAGAAGAGTTAGGATGATTTCCACCAGCTAAACACAAGTTGTGAAGTTCATCTTCTTCTGTGCTGTGTGGGTAGAAAACTGTGTTATCACCTTTGAAAAAGAAAAACTTGTTGGATGGATAAAGAAATTTTGGGCTCTGACTTTTCAGAAAGTTTCACCTTTATTTAAAGACTAAATCTCAAGGCTGGGCAGGAGGAAAATACAGCCTAAAGATGCTTTTTTTTTCATCAGTATGACCAAGCAGGATTAAAGAATTAGCACTGCAGTTGGTTTGTGGCCTTAATTACTGGTTGTTACCACAGCAAGTGCTTATAGAACTACTGAGTCATTTCTAATAGGGTCCTTTATTCTTGAGAGGGACAAGACACAAAGAACACTTCTTTTCTTTTGATTAAAACGAAAGTTGCCCTTCCAGCCTTATATAAATACAACAAGAATAAAATTCATCAGTAGTATCAAGGGTGTCACACTGCCTTTTCTCTGAAAGATCACATACCATTAGCAACTTCCTTACTAACACCTCAGGACTGGACTCTGCAGCTGCTGTTTGCCAGAGGGTGCCAAATCACTTCCAAACCACGGGAAGCCACACTGCTCAGCCACTGCTGCTGCGTGGCAGGAAGCCAAGCTGCCTGCTATCTCCCAGCCCAGTCAGCAGTCCCAGTGGGAAACTCTGTGACCTGTCCTCACAAGAAGAGCTGGCTCGTGGTTTCAGAAGCAGGGAAATAGCTGATCCCAGTCCTGACATTCCTCACGGGAACAAGGTGTTATGTGAACCTGTATTTTCTAAATGTGGCTATAGGAGTTAGGCATGCAAATCTAGACAAGCAGTCAATACTTCCCACTGAAGACTGCTTCAGGATCTCTTTTCTTTTTGTATTTTGGAGTGAACTGTTGCTTCACCAATGTCACATAACACTTGATGAGTCAGGTGGAGCCAGAGTTCAACCCTAGAAGTCTTGAAATAATTTACTTCCCATAGGAAGGCAATAGCTCTATTTGCTTAGATCCAAAAAACGTCCCCCTAAGCTACCCCCAAGACCTTCCTTAGCACTGGTGAATATTTACTGCCCTCAGCACAAGCAATTAGGATTGACTCCACAGAAGGAGACTACAATGGTTAACAGTCCCTCCCAACAGAGAAGCAGGGAGATGACCCAGTGCTTGGGAATTTCTAGCAGGACTTGGGAGATACACAGTCCCAATTTCCTCAGCGAATTTGGGTAAATCACTTAATGAGTCATTCACAGAGGCATAAAAAGTTAATCTCTCTAGACTTCCTCTGCCCTCAGAGAAGTAATCTTCTCTTGAGGGCACATCAGAGCAGATACCTAATTTAACCATAGAAAATTGCTCTGTCTCTCAGGGTGTGTCAAAGTTTCCAGCTACATAGCAGAGATCCTAACATAAGCTTCCAGTAGTACACAAAGAGTGAAGCACCGAAGTGATCTGACACGATCTGACACTACTATAGAGAAAGTGCCTGCAAGACACAATCTACAGAACATGCCAGGCGTGACCTATTTCTAACATACTCTTTAACAGGCCCCAAAACAACTGCCTGGCAGTTGCAAGGGATGTGTATCACTGCAGACAGGAATTCTATGCAACTAAGAGGTGGTCAAACCCATTCTGCTGAGCCTTGATGCATATTCGATGACCTGCTCTGGCACGGAGTTCTCAACACGATGCTAATGGATGAGAATAATCATTCTGACAGCGATGATTCTGAAAAGAGCTCAAAAGTCTTGATGAAATGATACATGCTACACATCCATCATTACCAGGGAATTAATTTTATTGTGAAGAATAGAGAGCGAGCAGGCTGTTGTGCTGTACATTTTCTTCTCCATTATAGGAGCTCCAACATAGCTTTTATGAAACTTAAACTGAGGCCTTCAGTGAGACAAGAAAGATTCTCAAGATCTGTGATGCTATCAGGAGACCAGGCACTGTCAGAAAGCCTCACGTGCAACAAACAGGGAGAGAAATTTGTATGCAGAAATTCGGAGAAAGCTTCTTTTGAAACTATGACCTGCTGGAATTCAAGCTTCTGAAAACACTTCCAATCATTTCACTGTGTTCAGGTCTGAATGTGAGGAAAACATATCTTTAACATGTCTAGATCTTCAAGATGAAAAGCCAGGAGAACTGTCTCACAGACACAGGCTCAATTAATACCAGTCTTACAGGCTACAGGTCAGGGATGTCTCTGCATCAGCATTTGGAGTTAGTGCCTGCCTAGTCTTTCAACACATACTTTTTAATGTTTCAGCTTTTCTTCTCATCTTTCCCATAATAGTACTCTCCTCCAAACTCCTCACCTTGATATTTTCAGTTTCTCTTCCATTCCGAGATTGCTCCCATGCTTCATTTCTGTCAGATCCTGTCATATTCATACATTTTAAAGCTAGAAGGGACTTCTTAGATCATCCTGTCCAGCTGCCTGCCTCAAGCCACCGAAACTCACTCAAGTCTTGGGTTCAATGACTAATTACCACAACAGGTTAAGAATTTTTCATGTTGTTTTAAGCACAAATGTTATTTCCTTTATCATCCAGCCACTGAATTGAATCATGCTTTTGTCTGCCTAAATAGTTGCCTGTTGTTAAATACTATCTCCTTGATATATTATGTTGTATCTGTTTGAGTCTTACTTTGTACCACTTTTGTTCCTAGTCCAATACTTGTCACAAATGCCCAACACCTGATGCCAGAGAAGGAAACGGTGTTTTCAGCAGCCTTTAACAGAGCTGGCAGATGCAAGATTACTACCACTGTCTTGGGGATAAGCCAGATAGCAAAGACATAGGGCCAGGAGCAGACATTTTAGGTCTAACTCTAGGCCAGGAAGGGGGAAGTAGAAGTTATGCAGCAACTCTGGATGTATGCACAGATTGGGAAATGAGAGGCTGGAAAGCAGTGCCACGGAAAGGGACCTGAGGGTCCTAGTTGACGGCAAGCTGAATCTGAGTCAGCAGTGCCCTGGCAGCCAGGAGGGCCAACCATGTCCTAGGGGGCACCAGGCACAGCATCTCCAGCCAGGCGAGACATTGTCCCGCTCTGCTCTGCACTGGGGTGGCCTCACCTTGGAAATTGTGGGTAGTTTGGGGCACCAGACTATAAGAAAGACATTAAGCTCTGAGAGAGTGTCCAAAGGAGGGCAATGAATATGATGAAGGACCTTGAGGAGAAGCCGTATGAGGAGCAGCTGAGGTCATTTGGTCTGTTCAGCCTGGAGAAGAGACTGAAGGGAGACCTCATCACAGTCTATAACTTTCTGGTGAGGGGAAGAGGAGGGGCAGGCACTGATCTCTACTCTCTGGTGACCAGTGAAAAAACCTGAGGGAATGGCCTGAAGTTGTGTCAGGGGAGGTTTAGGTTGAATATTAGAAAAAGATTCTTCTCACAGAGGGTGTTGTGTTTGGGCACTGGAACAGGCTCCCCAGGGAAGTGGTCACAGCAACAAGCCTGACAGAGTTCAAGAAGTGTTTGGACAGTGCTCTCAGGCACATGGTGTGACTCTTGGGGATGGTCCTGTGCAGGGCTAAGAGCTGGACTCAATTATCCTTGTGGGTCCCTTTCAACTGTGATTCTGTGAAGTTGGGGGGGGAACAGCGGAGGACCTGCCCACCGAGAGGTGCAGGAATAAGGTGGCTTCTCAAGGAGAGGAGGCATTTTCCTGGAGGTGTTTCCAGCAGCTGGTTATGTCAGACAGGACTGAGGAATCTCCAGTTCTATGCTCTGATGCAGCAGCCATGCAGCTGTATGGCCTGTGGGCTTCACTGCTTGCAGCAGCAGCAGCACCTCATCTCAGAACCACCCTAATTCCATTTCATCCCAACACATGTTTAAATCAGCTTAGATAAGTCAGAACAAACCCAAGTGTGGAAAAACTTGCAAATTTCTCAGATGAAGCAACACCTATCAGAAAAAGCAATACCTTTCAAAGAACAGAAATTCTTCCCTGAATCATTGCTTAAGATGCTGCTAAGGTTGGGCTGGATAAGGGATGCACACATCCTGAAACAGCTCCTTAAAGCAGTGGTCTGGGGTGGGCTATTTATAAAAGCCTTCCAGGCAAGAGTGAGAATAGGTAGGTGTTCTCCTGGAGGGGTGTAAAATCTGTGTGGGAAAATGACCTGGCTTAGGCCCTGAAGTGCCAGCAAATGCATTCCCCACCCCCACTGACAATTTACTCAGCTCCAGCAACCTGTTAGATCCAGCAGCTGGTGGGGCTTTATGAAACAGAGCCCACAACCCAAACAGAAATGGAAGCATTGCTTCCAGTGAAACCCCTGGGGGGTTGTGCACAGTCCTGGCCTTCAGTGACACTCTATTACCTTCTTAATTTATACAACACACCAATATTTTTAAAATAATGTAATGAGCCTGCTAGCTTCTTCCAGCAGGCAGAGATTAGGGAAGGACAAAGAGCAGGTTAGTCAGAACAGTATAGCAGCTGGCTGAACAAAGGCAAGTGATGTGAAAAAAATCACTACAGTTTGATCAGACCAGAGTAGGGTAACAAGAAAAAGACCAAAGAATACCTTTGATGAAGAGATGGAGCTCTGAATAGGGCACTTACGTGCCTCATTACTTGCCCTCTGATAGAGGAATGGACTGGAAGATGAACTCCATATACCACACCTATCGCACTTGTGGGTGAGGCTACTTCAAGTGTCCTCTAGGAATATCTGATTACTTTTTAGCCAAAGTCATTGACTATTACACCTTTTCACCCTATTCTTTCTGCCTGCAGGGGATCATCCTGTGTTTGCCATACATCAGTGGGAATCCAGGGGAGGCCTGAATTTGTGAAATGGAGGGCTCCATATCACTCAGGCATCTGCTTATGAGCTTTAGGTAAGCAACCACTTTCACATACAGTTATAAGAAATAATAGTAAAAGTGGCTTTTCAGCTGGTATAGCATGAAGGAGGTGGCAGGAAAGCTTTTTACAGGCTTGGGAATGATAAAACCCTGCTGCCATATGCAAGGAGTTACCTACTGATGTGATGAGGATCTGAGGAAAAAGGAGCCTAAAGCTCAAAGAGTTTTCCCATTCAAGTTGTCTATCAGTGTCTGAGATGTCAAAGGCAACCCTGACAGGTAGTGGTCCCTTGGACCTGACCCTGGTATAATCAAGTAGAGCTTTGCCACCGATTTCTCTGGGTCTACAATTTCACCTCTTCAAGTCTGCCTCTCACTCTCATTCCCTATAAACTCATCTTGGCTGGAGGATGAGTGCAACACAAAGAACAAAGCAAACATGAAAACTAAGGCACACCTTCAGATTCACATCAATTTAACTGAATTACGATTTTCCAGTAAGCTCATTGCTCATCAAAGTGGTGAAGAGTGAATCTGGCTGGCTTTAGACAGACCAAGCATAAGCAAATTAAGTGCAAAATTCTCCTCCACCCAGCTCATTCAGGACACCCCTGTTCTGTCCATCAACATGCCCTGGTATTCCTGCCCACTCTCACCCTATGCTGATGTAGCTAAGTCCTGAAAAGAAGAAGCTGCTACTACCCATGAATTTTTAATGTAGCAAGGAAAAGGCTGCAGGAGGAAGAATATTTGGTGGCATTTACTCCCTATGATCAAAGCCATTTCATGTCTCTTGTGTGATATTATTAGAACAAGATATGAAGACTAAGGTCCCTATTCAAGAAACCTTTTATGCAGAGGAGAATGCAAGAACCAATGCCAGCAGAAAACCCATATTCTTAGAGCCTCTCTCTGCCCATGCATATGTGCAGGTCATCACATGACAGAAAGAGCCAAGCAGGTACCTTGAGTCCAGTACCCTCTATAACAAGCACGATGCTAAATGGAACATTCCCACTCACCTGTGAATGCTTCTTAACACCCAAAAGCACTTGCATGGCCAGCAGTAGGGGACCCAAGTCTAAAGAGGTATCATGCCACATAAAAAACTGTATTTTAGGTGTCTTCTGTCACTGGTATTTGTTAAATAAAAATCACAAACCCAGCAGTTACTTCTGTACTGATTGTGTGCTTGCACAAACCAAGCAACCATCCAAGAGAATGTAATGCCATAGAGAGAGTTGACATGCCCTGTCTCTGTCCTATCACTAGCTGAGCCAATCCTCCAATGCCCAGAGGCAGATGAGGACCATACAGGAAAATCTGTCAAGCACCCAGCAAGGGAGAAGAAAATTTTCAGCTAACAAGAAAGGGGTACTCAGGTTCAAACAGATTTGGCTTTTTGGAAGCATGGATTAATTCCAGACCTTTACTTTTCTCTCCTCTACTAAAGGATGTAACAGAGTACATATACTTATGTAAGTTATTGAAAAGCTTCTTCCTCTGACTTCAAACTCTCTGCATATCCCTGGCAAACATGGATGCATGAGAATATTCCCCTGGGAAATATCCGCACGAGCTGAATATGCTGTAATTACAAATTGACCAGTCTTATCACCATCATTTGATCAATGATAAAACTCAGACACCAAGAGGCCACACTGATCAAACTCCCAGCCACAAGCAATGTACAGATCACATTCACTGTTGCTCAAGAACTTTCTGAAACAAATCTGTCCACTGTTCATGAGCCTAGTGAAAAGCCAATGCCTTGTTCACAATATACCTTTGATGGCACTGAGGTTGCATTGCTCACACCAGCTGAAATTTTCAGCCTCTATTCTATGGCTTAAAGATGGAGATATCTGTAAGAAAGGGTCAAGGTTCAAAAAGCAGTGAAAGTATTTGTCCCTCTGAATGGCCCTTGTTTCTTTTACATTCTTCTGAGCTGCTCTCCAAGAAAGCTGGAGATGGACTTTTAATGAGAGCACATTTTGATAGGACAAGGGGGAATGGCTTTACTCTGAAAGAGGGTAGGTCTAGATTGAACATTAAGAAGAAATTCTTTACTCTGAGGGTGGTGAGGCAGCGGAACAGGTTGCCCAGAGAAACTGTGGCTGCCCCATCCCTGAAAGCATTCAAGGCCAGGTTAGATGGAGCTTTGAGCAACCTAGTCTAGTAGAAGGTGTCCCTTCCCATGGAAGTGTGTTTGTAACCAGATGATCTTAAAGGTCCCTTCAAACCCAAGCCATTCTATGATTCCATGACTCTGTTAAGGGCTCTGTATTGGACAGCTCTTTCTATGCCACTGTGCGAATCAAGCACTGCTGACTGAAGCAGAGAAAGGCCATGAACATTCAAAAATGTCCAGAGGAAACTGCAAGAAGTCAACATTTAATATATAATGTGCCTGCAGTCCCTTAAAGCTCTGCAGTGAGAAAGCTTCATGAAGCAAGAGTTCTGTTCATACACAAGGAAGTGTAAATTTGTTATGGCTTAAGTCTTTGGAGTGAAAAAAGTGGTTTGCTCTTACTGCCACAGAGAATTGCACAAAGGATTTAGGTTTCACAAAGGGTGAACTCTCCCCACTCCATCTACACAGTACAACAGAGCTGCAGGTGATGTACCAGGCACTGCAAATCCATAAGGAAAGAAACTGGTGAAGGAGGGTCAGGGTATGGTCCTTTGTGGAAAGGGGCATGTGACACCATCATGCTCTGTGTGTGCATGAGTGCGGGCAAGGTGAGATCAGCATATGTGACATTCCAACCTACTGGGATGACTCAAAAGAACAAATAAAGTTTTAAGCTCTGTGGTCTTTTTGACAGGAAGCAATGTTTCCTTCCAAATCAGCTTAGACAGAAAGGGAAAACCCTTGTTATTTCACATGGAAATCAAGATGCCCTTATAATTTGCAGTATGATTCTTCAGCTTTCTAAAGATCTCCTCAGTCTCAGGAGTCAATCTTAAAATACACTGTTTGAGCACCTTGGCCAGGACAGAGTCAATGTATTGAAGACTGGGGAACATGCAATGTATTTTTAGTTTACTAGATGTATTCAACTCCCTACAGGAAGATTCAAGATGTCATCAGTATTGGACAGATGACCCTTAACTGTGCAGTTCAAGAGCTTTCACAATGTGACGCTGGTGTCCACTGTTTCTAGTTCCTGTAGTGTCTTTCCATAAAGCTGTCAAGTGTTTGGATAGCTGTAAGAGCGATGGATGGGGTGGAGTATACAGAGAGAAACATTCTGTGATTGGAATGTGATTATCGAGCTAATGAAGCTCTAATGGCAAATCCAAAAAGGATGCACAAGCTGCCCAACTTAGATTCCCTGAATCCAGAAGCTCATCTTCCTCAGTGTCCTGGTTTTGACTGGAATAGAGTTATTTTTTTTCTTAGTAGCTAGAACAGTGCTGTGTTTTGGATTCAGTATGAGAACAATGTTTATAACATACTGATGTTTTGGTTGTTGCTACATAGTGCTTCCCCTAAGTCAAGGACCTTTTCATTTCCCATGCTCTGCCAATGAGGAGGTGCACAAAAAGCCATTGAGGGAGCATGGCCAGGACAGTTGATTCCAACTGGCCAAAGGAATATTTGATACCATACAACGCCATGCCCAGTTTATACACAATTGTGGGAGTTATCGAGAAAGGGGGCTGATTGGAGTTCGGGGATGGGTTTGGCACTGGTCAGCAATTGTGTGGTGGTGAGCAATTGTGTTGTGTGTGCATCATTTGTTTTCTCTTGGGTTTTATCTCTCTCTTTATTACTATTGTTATTATATTTTGTTTCAGTTGTTGGACGACTCTTGTCTCAATCCGTGAGTTTTACTTTTCTTTTGTTCCTCATTCTCCTCCCCCTCCATTGTGCTGGTGGGGGGAGGTGGGCAGGCAGCTGTGTGGTGCTTGGTTGCTGTCTGGGGTCAAACCATGACACTTGGTTATTTCACCAGAGTGGAAGAGATTGCCAAATTCTAGCATTCCCCTGAAAAATGCAAAGCTGTTTTGATGACTCATCTGGCAGCTACAGCGACTACATATTAATACTAAGTCAGAATACAAAACTTCAGAAAATTAAGGGAAAGGGAAAGAGGAGTTAAGACTGAATTTAAAAAAACCAAAAAAACAACAAAACCAAACCCAAAGCATTGAGTATTATTTGTGGATTCCCTCCATTTGTCTTAGACCAGCCAGAGAAATGATTAATGCTTTCTCATTATTTCTTAACAACATTTGCAATATAAGCAATCAAAAGTAAAGAAGAAAAACCAATGTAAAAACATTTCTTCTTATTCCCTCATCAGACATCCTCAAAAGAAAATACAGAAAGTCTGCAGTAAGACTTATATTCAATCAAAAGAAAGGAAAATTCCAATTAGAGCCTGCATTTAGGATTTTAACTTGGTATAGATGTTCTTTTAAGAAAACTATTCTTACTTGCTCTGCTCATACTGGGATTTAAGAAGTGCAAAGAACATGTACTTAGCTAGCTAATGTGTATTAACAGCTTAGCACAAATAAGGCAGCGTGCTTCCATGATGTATTAAAAACCAGTTACTTAAACCTCAAGCTACTACTTGCCATTATGCTTCGCATATGTTAAAATCATACTGCCTTGTTTTCATTAGGCTGTTAATACATGCCCCCAAACACAGCTTCACCTTAAAGCTCCCATGAGAAGGACCTAAAAGTTTAGCTCTGTTGGCAAAGCCATCTTAAGTTGACATTCTGCTGATGCGGCTGTAATATACTTTCCGTCTCTTCACTCCCCCAGTAAACACTCTTGGCACAAAAATTACAAGGCCAGAGAGCTGCACCTGCACTTTGGATCTTGTAGTGTCACGTTCAGCATCACGTTTCCTCATGCCTGTGATTAGAGCAACAAGGGTTTGTAGCATGGACCTGATCCTGGGCACAGGAATGTGGAGGCCAGCTACCAGGTTGGCAGAATTTCAACTGCTGCATATCAATTCACACACACAAATTGAGACTTATCCTGAAATGGTCTTGCTTTGGTTCATGACTTCTGACCCTAGGGTAGGAAAGAAAATGCTACCTGTCCCAGTACCTGTGTGAATCCACAGTGATTTTTCTTTCCTAAATGAAAGCATTTTGTAAGATTGCCCTAAATCTACAAGTTACTTTCACAGGCCTTAAATTTATGTTTTCAACATTCATTCCAAAAGAAAATTCCCTGCCTGTGAGGTATGACAACACATTAAGTATATCCACTGCCCCTTCAGAAAAAGGACTGGCTGTATATATTCATCGCTTCCCTTGTGCTGTTTCTCTGGGCAACTCACTCAAGAAGAAATTATATTCTTTCCTCTGCCCTGTCACTTTCTCAAGTGGGACAGTCACCTGAATGTCACCAGGCCAGAGACCTAGTGGTGCTTAGTCAGACACCAAACCACCATCAACAGAGTATAAAAGGGGCTCTTAAGGTCCTGGTGACACATTCACCGTGTGTGCTTCCTCTGCTTTACAGCTGACTCACACAGAGAACCACCAGGCTCTCTCCAGAACAGGAAAAATAACTGCATATTATCTCTTTAAAAGCCTCATAATCCTCAGGCAACAACTGAGTAGTAACTGCAGTGATGGGCAAAATCTTTCTGCTTCATATTAATAAACCACAATGCAATGTTACTGCTTGCTGCATAAAAGGCTTTTACATAAATGATTTTTTTTTTTTTTTTTTGCACTAAAACAAAGAATACATGCATGGAAGGACTTGGATGTTTAAGACTTTGCTTAGGTTTCCATTTGCTGCATCATGTTGGCTTTGAGGAACTAGACTATGTCCCTGGAAATAAATGGAAAGCAAACAAAGAGTGCAAAGGGGGGGAAAGCAAATCATCTCTGTGTTTTAATGGTCTGACATGTCATTTTCCAGATCAAGGTGACAGTTTCTTCTCCAAAGAAGCATCACTGTTACCTTTCTAAGTAGACCAACTGCCCAGTGTCAATCTTGAAGTCAGTGCTTGCCCTGGATATGTTTGCTGACATAGGGACACATGACAATGAGGGAGTGACTTGCCAATGCCAGTTGTGTCTTTTGCAAATGCTTTTTCTCTAGATGGCATAATGCAATTATGAAGCATTTTGCACAGTTGTATCTTATTCTCATAAATTGCACCGACAGAAAGACCCTGCTCCAAAATGCCACACCTCTGGAACTGAGTTACTCACATCTACTGATGTCCTTAAAATGTGGCAGCTTCTTATCCCTTGGGGAATGGATGCTGTGTGATATAAATACCTTTAGATCACTTCCACAGATGCCCTGCTTGATATTTGGGTTGTAGCTCAGTTCCCTAACAGTCAGCCACTTCTGGTCCTGTGCAGTTCCTTTCCCTCAGTGTAATCATGGCACTGAGAGTTCTGTCATGAGAATAGAACACACTAGACAGGCTAGTGCATATTTGCTTACCTGGTCCTAAATCCTCCCTTAGAACATGCATTAAACTCCAGCCAGTACTGCCTCATCAAGTAGTCTATCTTTGCTGGAGCACCTTAGGTAAACCACTCAGATTTTTACTGGGTAGTGTTGCAGGGATAAACACATTTCTCCAGTGTAGCCATGGGGTTCCACTGCCACGACACTGGCCTTGCATGGGCATGATGCCTTGTGGGGAGTTGAAGCACAGCCAGGCACCAAGGCCTTTAAACTACAGCTCCTGTGACACCCACTGGTACTATGGGTAAACAAAGTTTTTCTGCAAACTGGTTTTGAATTAAAAGTTCAGCTGAGTTGGTTTGAACTGACTGGAAATACAGTACTTCAATTAGACCTTTACAGAAAAAGAATAAAAAGTACTTCAAATAAATAACAAGAACAGCAATAATAAAAGAAGAAAAATCAATCACACCATTCCCAAATTTTTGGAAACAACATTTTCCATTTTAAATTATTGTAGACATCAAATTTCAGAGACTCCCCCTTGCTATCAGTTCCCACCATTTTCTCTGTAGTATCTAACAACTGGAGCTTTGCATCTCCTCTCTTCATTACCATCCTGATACTAATATCCTGTAAATGCAGGCAGATTTGAACTTCCATCAGAGAATTGTAGCAGCTGCTGAGCAGGGGGAAAATTTTCTTTTTTTTTTTTTCCCCCCTTTCTTTTACAACAATTAAAAAGAAGTATCTGACTGTTTCGAGGAAAACTGTGGACTGGACAACATCTTTTACAAAAACATTGCTGGCTGAAAACTGGCAGTCGCTCCGTCAATATGACAGAATAATTAAAACCAGTATGACAATAATTAGCACTTCTATAGTTCTTTTCATCCATGGATATCAAAGCACTTCACAGAAACAAGTGCAGCTACCTCAATTTTTAAAGCTGAGCTTAGAAAAAAACAAATCAAAACTTTTTCTGTGTGGAAAATTCCAACAGCTTCATCGCTGCTATTCATCCTAAATTAGAGGAAGAGTTGAAATATTTTTTACAAATTTCCAAAATCAAGAGTGCTTAAAAAGAGTGCCAAGGTTGATTAGGAAATTTTGGTGGTTTTAATGGAACCAAACATTTTGCCATTCTGAATTCAGCGTGGGGATTTTGGTGAGTTTTTTGGTTTGGGTGTTTGTTTTTTTTTTTTCTTGAATCTCTTAACAATATATCTGCCTCTGGGAAGGAATGCCTCCTGGGAGCTGTAGTTCATGTTTTCCCACTGAACTTGATAACTCTATTAGTTAGGCACTGCCTGTCCCCATCTTCCCCTAAGGTTGGGCCTGCCCATCCTACTGTTCTGCAGAAAAGCATCATCAAACTCTTCCTTACTGCCTCTACTGAGCTCCTGAATGGGAAGCATTGACTGCAGCACGGAGGGCTGGACAATTTAATGAAGAAGTAAATATAATACCCAATAGCCCCAATGGACAATTTCATGCTTTAGAAGCCAGTCCAGCTCTCCTCCTATGAGTCAATAAAGCATCCTACGGTAGATTTGACTTTTTGGGATGAGTTCTTTCAGGTCAAGCCTGTGTGCAGGGAGCTAAAGGAGCGAGTTTCTGCTGCAGCTGCCACCTTGGGTTTCTGCCTGCAGCTGATATGGTCATCATGTCCACTTGTTTGCAGCTTACAGATTTGTTCTTTCAAGGACAGGCCTGTCTAGAATTGGAGGGGAAGAGAAGGAAACATCATGATTGCTACTTACAGATGTCTCGCCTTAAACTAAAGCTGCTAATATAACTTGTCAGAAAGTGGGTTACATACCCAGATGCTTGCTGATCAGGCACCCTTCTCTGTAGCTTGTATAATTTTAATACCTGCAATGCCACGTGGCTCCTCTCGGCTACCCCATCAGGTATGACAAAGAGCTTCCTCTCGAGTGAGGCTGGAGATGTGCATGGGACCAGAGGGAGCCTGAACAAGCTGCTGCTTTTCTAGGAAAGCCCATTTACATTTACTGCATTTTTAGAACTGGCTGGAATGCTTCACTCGTGCTCCCCTTACACACACACTGGGGCAATCTATCTTGGTGGTCCCAGCTACTAGGATACTGAAGGGGGGACTGTGATAACTGATGAAACAAGACTGAGCTGATGAAACTTCTAAGACTGTTCCTTTAACAATTTCAGAACAGCAAACAATAGGGAGACCGCAGGTGCAGGAAGGAGAAATCAAGGGGAAGCAGATAACATTGTTACTGATTTAGTTAATGTTACTAAAACTAAAGTAGATATTTGCAGGCACAGAGCTGGTGGTGACTGAACAGTATCAGGTACAGCTGATTATTCATGATTACACATACAAGCAACCCAGTTAACTCTTTAAACCTGACCTGGTGAAACAGGATGGTCAGATGTAACAAACATCACCCTGGGGAAAATCAGGTCCAAAGTCTACCCTTACAGACATGCCTTTTACCTATATTTTAGTGTACTATACAGACTTTTTGTTTGTTTGTTTGTTTGTTTTCCACAGATGCTTCTGATACTATGTGTGACTGTAAAATCTGACATACATTATAGTGACTCATTCCCAGATGCTTATTGTATTAGTCATTTACATGTATGTCAGATCTTATTACTCAACATCTGAGTTACACACATAGCACAGCTTAACCTCACTCGGTGAAACCATCCAAAAACAATTCCAGCAAACAACCAAAGCATTCTTGCATATAAATAAGTAAATAAGTAAATATTTCTGTGTAAAAGCCTAGCTTGTAAAAAGTGTCTCAGGCCTATACTTCTCTACTTGCATATTTGCACAACTGAAGAAAGCAACAGTACTTTCCCCAGCTCTACCTGCAAGCAACATATTCCACAACCTCAAACGTTGAAAGCCGCAAAGGAATGGAGGAGAAAGACAAAACTGCTCTGATGATGACTTGAGACTGGCGACTGATCTGGCATCTTTCAGTTGTAGGACAAAGTTCTCAAACACCTTTGTAAGTAGGGGTGGGAGGATGGGACTGTTACTCTTTAAGGCTATCCACACTCTAACAAGACATTGTTTACATAGTATGGAAGGTAATTTGAAAATCTCCTTGTTTTCTAGATTTAACAAGTGCATGATGCCTGGCAGAGACCTTTAATTCTCAGTTAAGAACAGCAGATGCTGATGCTTAGAACCATCTTTTATGTGAAATGTATACGTTCCTCTGTCAAAACATAAATAATGTACTGGGACAGTGTCACCTTGTGGTTGTTTGCTGACATAGCGGCCAGCTCCGAGGGGATCCTCCCTGTACCTAAGCCCCTCTCCCCGCAAAGGCCTTCTCTCAGGAATGTCAACCTTGCAGATTTCCTTTGGAGTTAAACAGGACCTCCATGATCTGCCCAGTCTCCATCCTCCAAGCAGGTGTTAGCAGCTTTTGCACTAATGTCTCCTAAAACCCTCACAGAGTACAAAGGCATTAAACACCTGAGACAACTCTACAACTTGCACTGGCTTCCCAAGTCTGGGGGAGAGAGATGTGTGAAGGAGGGAGCTGCCAAGTTCCTAAATGGAAGCTGTGACATTGGGCAATAAAATTCCACTTCTCCCCTTTTGAATCTCCTGCTGTGCAAGGTAAATTCAAAGGACTGGCACTGGATTTTTGAAACAGTTGTGTAGAAAGAGGAAAAAATAAAGCCCTAATTCAAAGTTAGTACTAAAGCAAGGAAATTCAGACACCAAACTGTGCTCTTAATGGGTAGCTAATGGATGTTAATTAACCACCAATTGACAAATAACATATTTACTGTAGTTTAACAGCTCCGCAAATAAACACAAACTCATTTATGCATGTTTAAACCTTAGTAAATACATTTGCAGTCATTGGCCACTCAAGTTGATTTTCAAACTGTCCCTTATAGTAAATCTAAAAGGATACATTTGGTTGCAAAAGTTATTACACATTAATTAAATATCAGCTCATTGCAGAAAACTAAGTTAATGCTAAATGACATCTTTCATCAATACTGGTTTATTACACAGCTATTAAAAGCTGTATGTAAAAATGAAGAGAAGCCACCATGCAATACAGGTGTCTCTCTGTGCTGTCACGATACCTTTGGAAAGCTCTCTGTCATGAGGGAGGGTTCCCTGGGCACTGTGCACAGGTGAGGAGGGTGACATGCAGTAACAGGGCTGCAGGCAGTGCTCTAAGGAGCAGGTTTCTTCATTGCAGTAAGCATGCAACAGGATTTAGAAAAGTCGTTCTGAGCAGAAGGCATGGGATAGAAGAGTGTGTGGTGACACTTAGGAGGAAAGGTGGTGTGAAGAATACTTGCAGAGTTTTTTTTTCATTTTGTGAATTTATTTCAGTCAACCCTGTGAGCCTTTCATTTGATTCCTTTTCCTGGCTTTCTCAGTTTGGACAATACCATCTTCTCTTCTGCTACTACATTTGCTGTCCATTCAGAACTTTCTCTGCAGCTTTCACCGTGATCCTGCAATCTTTCTCTCATTCTATTCCTTGGTACATCCCTTAAGGTTCCTTCCAAACTACATCCATATATTTTTCCCTGAAAGCACTGCACTTGCTTCCCAAAGGTCTGTAACAAGGGTTAAGCCTTTAGTATATGTCAAAGGCTTTGAGATTCCCACACAGAAAATGCTGGACTTAACCAAAAGATAAACACCACCTCCCTTTCACATACTTCTTACAGGAATGCACAGCATAAAAACAATTCAAATGGTATTTATCCCAGGTTGCTTCATTCTCCAATGCTGTTGCAGAAGCCTCCAGCGGAGGGAGCTTAAAATAACTAAACAACCCCTTTACTTTCAAGAGACTGACTTAATTAAGTCATTGTTTTGTATTTATACAACAAAAAAAAAAAAAAAAAAAAAAAAAAAAAAAAAAAAAAAAAAGAGAGAGAAAAAGAAAAAAGAAAAAACCTCAGGAAAGGAGCAAAGGAAATAATCATCATTCATCAAATGGGAAAAGTCCAGATCAAATGGTGAAGAAGTGTTTTCAGACTTTGAGAGAATACAAATAGTGTGAAATAGAAAACACAAATTAGATTAAGAATCATAAAATTTTCTCTGTTTGCACAGCTCAGGCAACACTGTCTGGAGCCAATTTATTACCAGACTCAACAACAAATAAGCTCACACGATTCCCACACTGAAATAACCTTTACTCATTTCACAATAAAACAACCATAGGGGTCTGGTAAGCAAAGATGAATTATAGCTGCCTGTCAGAAATAATGATGATAATCCCTCCCACTCCCACAACATCTGAGGATTACAACCACCTTTGCAGACAATACAGCAATCACAAATACACAATGCAACATAACAAAAGGATGTCATCAACAAGTTCTCCGATGGAGAAACTGAGGCACAGGCAGAGGTAGCGAATCAGTCCACAGCCACAATGTTACTCTGATCCCTGTTCCCACCTTGGCTTCAGTCTCATGAGAGTGGCAACAATTCCACTGATTTCAGTGGACTTCTTTCATTTTACTGCTGTCACCATTTCAACAGATGGATTGCAGCTGCACTCAGACTCTGTGATTGTGGGCCAGTGTCCTCTAGTGCTACACGAAACAAACTGAAAGAGCTGAACAAACCAGGATTTCCCTCTCCCAGAGTTTGCAATGGAGATGAGACTGCATCCCTTTGTGTTTGATTTGGTAATTGTGCCTGGAAGGATAGATCTGTTATTATTTGGCAATCCTCATGGATCTGAGGACCTTGATGGCTGGAGTGAGTCTTCTCTAATGTTGCATCCTAGTCATTGAAATTTGGGAAGAAAAGAGGCTGAGTTACCTCCTCCAAGCTGTGCAACTTCCCCATCAGCATAAAGGGATGAGACCCATAGTTGTCAGAACCAAAGCAAAAGCCTATTTTTAAGCCCTTGTGCACGTGTGTGGAATGCTTTGCCTTTGGCAGAGCCTTAGCACAATGAGATCCTGGCTAGTCCACACTGAGCTCCCTTCAGGCATCCACAGGCTTGGCTGCAAACCCTTCTCTTAGATAACCAGCATGCTCAACCTGAACCTTTCCTACCTGTGGCCCTATCTCACATCCAGCTTTCCTGCTGAGGCTATAACATTAATAATAATAAGGAAGCAGAATAATAGCAGTGCTTCCAGGAAAGTGATACCTCTGCATCTGGTGTACTTTGAAGGCACCAGGCTGTTCTGCGTTCAGAAGGCACAACTCACATGGTATCTGTCAGCCAAAGACATCCAAGTCAGCTGTGCCAAGCTGCCTTTTTCTTCTCAGTTACAGACAGCTGTGAAGTCCCTCTCTTTTCCCAGATGTTCTTGCATGCTTCATTGCAAAAAAATAAATGTCTGTCAAAACTGCCCAGGCCTCCTCCCAGGGAAACAGTAGCCAAGGGCAAGGTGTGTGTGTGGGTGTTGTTTTTAGAATCTGCAGCTTCATTAAAGTAATTGGCATCTGGACTCAATTTTGGAAGCTCAGTGCCAAAGGGGCTGATGGGGTAAGTAATGCTGTGAAGTCAGAGCCAGAAACTGCATAGCAGGCTTCTGAATGTGGTCTCTGGCAAGATCTATGCAATGAAATGACATTATGGCATCGCCATACATTACATGCAAATTAGAAGAGGTTGGCAGCCATGCAACTGGCATAGTATAGCAGCAATCATCCTTACAGGATGTAGATGGCAAGGCTATTCATCCTCAACCCGGCACAGGGGTGGGAAAGGGAAGGACAATGCTCCCACAGTACAACTGCTTGACTCCTTTCCCCTCTGAGTGACTTAATGGGGTGGAAGACCCTTCCCAGTGCCCAGCCCCTGGTGTTTCTACTTTATTTTTCAGCTTTATCATAGGTGTGATTTTTTTTTCCCCTACATCTGTCTAAAATTCCCTTCAAATGTCTGCTGTTCTCTGTCTCTGCTTCTCCCCAAGCATCCTTGCCTTAGTGCCGGTTAGCTGCAGGATATGCACAACAAAATGTCTGTCTGCAGGTGCTGAGCAGTGATAGATGCAGACAGCTGGCTGGCCAGCCGGGACATCACCTGCTTTGCTGTTGATGAACTTCTCTTTCTGTACATTAACTGCTTTTAATGTTTTCCCTCATTTAGGCAGCTATCTCCTCCTCTTTAACCTTTTGTATTTTCGCTGAACTGTTTGGTCTACAGAATCTACAGCAAAGCTCCCCAAAATCACACAGCATCCTCTGATGACAGAGGACAGATGTCAACCTCCCTTATTTTCAAAGTGATGAGTACTAATAATTTGGGGAGATGTTAATGAAAGGAGAACTCAATCCTGCTATAATTTATTGTTCTTCTAGCATCCCCATGACTGCAGGGACTCACAGTTTCTGTGGTGCAGAGAGAGATAAACTACAGCAAAAGTACACAGAAACCTAAGCCAGAGTTCTTGCTACAGGATTACAATAAACTTGCCCAAAGCCAAACCACATCTTGATATCAGCAATTAGGTAAGAGTGATTGTATCCCTTATTCATGTCCTGTACTTGCACTATTGTTAGATTGGGCTGGTAAATTTACCAGTGTGTCTCTTTCACATAAGCAAGGCAGGTTCCATTAATAGAGGACTTCAGTGTGAGTACTGTAGGCTTGATACTTCCAAATGTCCAGCCTGCTACCCAGCAAACTTGCCTAAACATACCATTCCTCATACTGCAGGGTTTCACATGGCAATAATCCCAAATGGTTCCACAGGCTGATCATAGTCAGAAACTATCACACTCCAGACAACTCAACTGCCTTTCAAACCCCCTATTCTCTGCAAGACATCACCGAGGAATCTCAAGGCAGAGAGAACGCAATAGTAAGCAGTCTGAAAAGAATTCTATTTTAGATAGTCAATATGAGCATTACCCCATGTGGTGGATTAATGCACTTAATCTGTTGAATCTGATACAGCTATACTTTTTTTCCTGTTGCCTGCAGTGTTGCTGACTACATTAGAAAGCAATATTTTAGTATAAACCAGATTAGGTCTTTAAAGGATCTCTAGATCCAGTCCAGCTCCTTGCCACTGCAAACAATTTCATTACAGGCATTTTCGAAACCTGCAATGGGTAGCAAACCAGAGGGCTTAGAGGAGCTGGAGGAAACAAATCATGCTCATTTCTTGTGTCAGTAGGCACAGTTGCCTTCTGGTGGAACAGCTAACATAATAGATAATTTGGGACACTATTTCTCAGAAACAGCTTGTGTAGCACTACCAGGTATTCCTTTCTGTATTCTGGTCCTCCTGGTCCACTCTTTTCAACCCCTCTTTCCAGTCTGAGGGATATCTCATTACAGTATTGATGATGGAGGCAGGGAAGCAAAGTTCCTCAGATAACTTCCTCCACTTCAACAGTGTTTGTGCCTAAGACATTTGCAGAAGGAAAAGGGCACCTAAAAGGGAGCAGCAATCAAAGAAAACTTAAGTAAAGAGTTATGTTGCACGAATGAGACTGACAGAACCAGAGATGGGGATAGCCCTTCACTAACTAAAAGCAGTATCTGTTTCCCAGATGAGATATCAGATGTCTGTGCTGCAGAAGACTATGAAAAGAAGTATGAAGTGTCTGAGTCTGTATTTTACCTTGCCACATTCATATGGCTAGAGAAAGGATATCAAGAAGACATGACAGGTTACAGCTGAAGGAGTTAAAGCCCACATGAAAACCAGTTAAGTAGCTTTTAAAGACTGGATAATATTACTAGGATAGATTCTTGTACAGTGGTAAAGTGAGAATTCTGAATCAATCTATGAAATTTTGTGCAAGAGTGATAACTTGTGTTGGAATTAGGAAGCCTTTATCCCACCTGGCATGGGGCAGGGGTATATTAGGTGTAGAAAAAGAGGCATTTTGACCATTCTGGGCAGTAGTTTGCTAGATGGGGCCATGGCAGATGTGATGTTCTGGAGTCATGCAAAATTCAGAGACTATTATATTGATACATGACAGATGTTATGGAAGCACGGAATATTCAAAGACCAGTGAATTAACTTTATAAATATTACATTCATCCTTATGGCTTTTTTAGTGATTATATCCTTGGTTCTATAGGTAAACCAAAGAAAGTTTTCTGCACATCATGAGATCCTGCAGGGGACTTAACTTTCTCATCCTGAAAGAAACCCAAAAGTAAAAAAGTCATTTAACTTTTGACCAATAACAAGCAAACCAGCAACACCAAAGTCATGAAACTGGCCAGACCCAAACATAAGCTCTACCTGCATTGTGGAACCTAAGAGTTTTCTCTAGGATCCAGGAGCATGCCCAAGTTGTGAGAAGATACCCACACATTATACTGATTTCCTTTGGGTTTTTTTGTTTGTTTGTTTGTTTTTTCTTTTCTTTTTTGTTTGTTTGGGGTTTTTTGTGTTTTGGTTTGGTTTTTTTTTTTGGTTTTT
>JAWWEU010000001.1:23734166-23842085 GCA_035583155.1 Acropternis orthonyx
AGAATTACCGGCATAAATGAATTGCTGCTGATAATTAAATTTGCACAGAGTTAAAATTAAGTTACAGTACTCTTTTCCAGTGCTACAATACTTAGTTATAGACTGCTAGTGAGAGTCACTGCCCATTCACTGTAAACCTGAAAAAAGACTGTATGGAGAGGTATCAATCGCCTTCCACAAGTTTGCTTGAATCTGAATGTTGCAAGAGTGAGCTCTAACTTCCTTTCCACTGCCTTTGCCCCCTTCCCAAAGGAAACAAAAAAAGAGAGGAAGAAAGGATGTGAAGTTCTCATAAATTGGAGAAGGGAAGAGACAATCATATACTACTCCTTTTGCCTTTCCAGGGAATGAGAAACAAAATCAGACTGAGCTGGGCTCTGTAATCAGTCACAGTGAATTCAGAGTTCCACTTCTCTCATCTCTACTATCTTCTTTTCTGCAGACACATGAGTACAGGAAGTGCAACAGTGGGACAGTCAGGAGCAGAGAGTGCCAAAGCCATTTCAGATCTGAGAGGACTTGATGTTTTGAAGGTAAAAACCAATCATGTCTTTTGAAAGAGGTTCTTACTCTTTACTGACATGAGCACCCTGGTGAAAGCTTGGTCCAGCCTCAAGGGTCAAGGGGATCCATTAAGCCAGATTAAACATCTCTTTTTATTATGGAGCAGCTGTGAGAGATGCCTTTGCATTATATGCTGCTTTCCTGTAAGAATTTCATGATAGGAAACTTCTGGCACTTCCTCTCCCTGATGTAACCAAGAGTCGATCTAGCACAAAGTAATTATTTTCAATGTGTTTAGCCAGAAAAAAAGGCATGACTTCAAAATCCTCACTATCAACACAGCCATGCAGATTCCTCCTCTGGAACTCAATTTTGGGCTGAAAACATGAGAAAAAAGTTCAAGCCCCTGAAGCAATTGTCTTGAAAAGTTTTAAGCTACTGAAGATAGCAGGTTTAGGACCATAACTACAATGAACACAGCAAATGAATACTAGTCTTTTGGCAAGAATAAACCAGAATTGCAGAGGCGGATGTTGCCAGTGAAAAGAACAGGAAGGTAACCAAGTGAAGAAACAGCATGAGGAGGATTATCCTTATTTGGAAGCAATCCATTCCAGCAATAAATTAAGCCAGGGATCTCTGCATCGGAAAACAGCAGAACAACCTATTAAGCTAAAGGAAAATCTGCTTTTTCTGTCACCTTTGAGCCATGACTGAATGGTGAGACAAAACAAACACACCAGAGATCAAAATGTATGTTATTTCAACAGCAGTAATGGTCAACTGCATGTTCCAGAGACGGTGAAATTCTTTCCATGCGCATTCCTAGCACAAGTGCCTGATCGTCAGCGACAGTATTGTTGTGATGGCCATAAAGAGCAACTCACACAAGAGGGCTCGGGTGGAAGAAAATTGATGATTTGCATTTTATGGCAAAAACATAGCCGCTTTCACCCCAGCTGCTGGGATGGGATCAGGTGAAATACAGAATGCAGACTCGTGAAGCTTTTTTCACAGTGGTGTTATAGAAGACATAGTGGTAAAAGAGAAAAATAATTAAATATTATAAACTTTTGGCTCAAAGGAATGCCTGGATCTGCCAGCTGTAGCACATGACATTGTGTGCATGCTGGCATGTTCCAGGGCTACATTTACTGCAGGGAAGCAGCATCCACAATTAAGGGATTTCTGAGGGGCAAACACAGGCACTGTTTCACAGGGGTTTAAACTATAGAGAAGCAGATTCCTAAAAAGAACGCACTGGACAGAACAGGGAGAATACAACTGAAAGAAGATTGCTAGCAAATCTTAAACATATATTTACCATGTGCATAATGTGATCAAAAAGAGAGTCTGTTTAGAATTTGGATGGCGGCCCTCTGCATTTTCAGGTAGCTGTTCCAGCTATCAACAGGATAACTTGTAATGCCTCTTACTCCCTTTCTGAGTAACAGTCTGGCTGGTGAGTTTTTATCTTTGCCTCCACTGCCAGCTGCTCTTCTAGTCAAAAGGCCACTAGAGCTGCCCTGATGGAACTCAGAGCTGACATGTCACTCCCTCTGGTTTCCTAGTTGTAGGCTTTCCCAAAGAAAGAAGAGGTACCCAATGATCCCAAACCATGCACACTCCATTTGGTGATGAGCACAAACAACCTTTACCTGACAGATACTCAAGCATCTCCAGCTTCCTCAAGTTCCCACTGTGATACTCAGACTGATGCAAGATTTTTTTTTAAAGCTCAAATTAGGCTGACAAACTCAAACAGACTGTGAAAAGGGCAGACTGTCAAAAAAGGTTCCTCTATTTAAAACAACACTGATGAAACAAGTAAAGTAATTCCTCGTTGCAGAGTTAGCTCTAAAGTGAACTCTTAGTTCCACAGTACTATGACATCTGCTTTTCTCAGCTCACTTTAAAGTCCAGCTGGCACTAGCAAAGAGTCCCAGGGATGTTGCTGGTTGTTTCTTCTCCTGTTGTTAAAGGGCTCCAGGCTCAGCTTGTGCTCTACTGTCCAGGGCAAAACACTAGTCTGCATCCTGTTGCCCACAGAAACTATTTTGAAGGGGAGATGCCAAGATCAGGTGAATAAGTCATACATGATCCCTGGCTATATTATCAGGCCTCTCATGGAATATTTTCTACCAGTGATAAAATGTTATTGCTGCCATTATCAAGCAGTTGGTCTTTATCTGTCTACCCATGACAGGCCTCGTTATTCAGACAGATCTTGGGACAACTTCAAGGGGACATCTTCCCATCCAATGTCAAACACACCAGCTTTCTAGACTTTTTGATCCTCCTTTTGCTTTCAGCCCCTCCTAACCTGACTTGCAAAGCGGATGCATGCAACCCTCTTCCAACAAATCTCAGGAGAAAAGCTGAAGGAACCCTGCATTCATGTCATGTCTCTGACCTTGGGCTACCACAGGATATGTCTCAAGTCTTCAATCTAAATTTTACAGAGCAAAGGCAAGTTCCTGATCTTTCCATACTGGTTTTGATAATTACACAGAAGGAGACATTAAAAAGTTAAGGAGATAGAGCAACACTGCAAAGCAAAACTAATGAAGGCGCTGCCCTGAACTGAGACTTTTACAGCCCAACCACATGTACATTCTTTCAGAACAGCACAGAGGCTATGCTTGTCTTCTCAGTGTTACTCAACATGGCTGAAATCCTTGGCGCCTCAAAAAACTGGCATGTGAGGAGAGGACTGGTAACAACTGCTGATTTGCTATGTGCTAGCCCTCTCTCCTTTTAACAGGCATGTCCCACTTACCCCTCAGTGAGCATAAGGGCATCACTATCAGAGCTTTGGGAGCAGGGTGACCTGCATGGGAGAGGGCAGAAACTGCCCCATGCTGGTCCTGATCAGTACCAACCCATGCTGCCACTGTGCTCTGGCCAGTGAGAGGGCCCTGGCCCCACTGCCCTGGCAGGGGCAGAGGAGGATGGAAGCATGGGGGCAGGGAGCTCTGGAGGGGACACGTGAAGAAACACAGGAGGAGACACCAAAGGAGATTTTATAAGAGGAGGTACACCTTTGATGTGACTGCAGCTATGGGGGGACCAAAGCAGGGACACTTCTGTAGGTCCACAGCTGTGGAGACCCAAGGCAAGCAGGAAATGGGTGAAGAAAAATGAGTAAGGAAAGAAAATAAAGCAGAAAAGCAGGAGCAGCGGCAAGAAATCATCATGCACCAACCCACCCTTCTGTCTCTCCTATCACCCTAGGGGCTGTCCAGAAGTGAATATAATGTGTGGCAGAAAAACTTAAGGGGGTAATGGGAAACACTGGACAGAAGCTGAGCCTGAGGAAGAGGAGGAAAGGGTTTTCTCCCTGTGTTTGTTTTGCTGTTTCCTTTCTTTCCTTCTCCATACACAAATCAGTAATTAAAAGTCTATGTTAACTGGCAATAAAGGAAATTTCAATAAAATTCCTCAAGTGGAAACTGTTCTGCACATGACAATGGAGGTAAAGGAAAGGATTTTCCTCAAGTGCAGTAAAAAAACTCAAGTAAGGATGAAGGCAGTTACCAATGATTAAGGCAGTAATATTGTGGGAGCATGGTCTCCAGCAACACAGCTGCCTCCTCTCTTAAGCTTAGTTCTAGCCAGAAGCTTTACTCCAAGTGCTGTTTGCACACAAAGATTTAAAGAACAGTTATGGTGCTGCTTTTGATGAGCAGAAAGATAAGCTGCAGTTGGTTGGTATCCCTCTTAGATAGGTTTTTGTATTTCTCTTGTCTCAAAATTTCTTAGGGAAGCTCATCTAGTTTCTATAGTTTGGAAGAGCAAGGTACACCTCATGAAACTCTCTAGGTATGAATTACAGAACAGTATCTGTCATTTTTTTCATGTTTGATGAAGATGGTAGAGCCCTTACATGGGTCTCTCCAAAGTCCTTTTCTGTTCTTTTTTTTGTTTTGTTTTGTTTTGTTGTTTTTTTTTTAAGACATGATAGTTGTGATATGATTTTGAAGATCAAATGATGGGACAAACCCAATTCCTTGAAGATGCCAATGTCATGTTTTCAACAGCACCCCAGATTCCTGAAAATGAACTAATATGTCTAGAACCCAAAGTGATTACTGGTCTTCTAGAGAAAACTTCAGCATGGAATAGATGAGTGGTGAAATACGGTCAAGGAGGCACCAGGTGGGGGGCAATACAGAAATTGTGCCTCTGCCCTTTAAGATGCTTTTATTACATACATTGGCATTACTAATCTACAAGTTGTGTGGGTTGCAGAGATATCTGGACCTTTTCCCTTCATTCTAGAAAAGCCCACTGACATTCTTCAATCCCAGTACACCTATCCAAACAGCGGGCACTCTAAATAAAACAGAGAATTGGCAAATAAATAAGACTGCTTGCCTTCCTTTTGACAACTTCTAAAAAATTGTTGATGTGGGAGGGTCTGTAACATTTGCCTGAGATAGTGGATGTTTGTCACCAGTGCTTGCAAAGAATTGTAGGGAGCTCTACTAATCAGTTTAGGATGAAAACATGAATATCACTAGAGGAATCTGAGAGGTATACTGAGAGAAACTTTATACAATAAGCATCCTTCACTTCAGCATCCAACACAGCCTTCCTTCTACATCTGCCAGAATATATCTTTAGGACTCTCACTAAACCAACTGCTGCTCTAGGTAAGCTTATGCTTTATTATTATACTAATTTTACAGTAGAGAAACTGAGGCAGTCATAGATAGAACAAACCATAACTATTCGGAGAGAGGAAGAATCCAGAGCAGAGAGACAAATCCATTGCATGTAACCTGCTGGACTCTACCAGAACTTAGTGGGTACAAATATCTCCACTGGACTGAAGGACACAGTCAAAAACAAGGATTCTTAGATTAGATTAGCAATGGCTTGAAAGTTAAGGTGACAAAGAGAGCTGTGGGTAAGAAATAAAAGCAACCCTACCCTAGAAACGTCCCTCATAGCTAGACGAGAACAGGTATACCATGTAAGGATCAGAAATAAGCAGGGAAAGGGAAGGTATTAAAAGTCAAAAACTAACTGGATAAAGGACACATCTTGGGAACACAGCAGCTAGGTTTGTCAGTGGACCGAGATGCTGTATTTAACTAATACATTCCTAAAATGATGGGCTGTGCTGTCAAGGAAGGTGCCTCTCAGAACATGGGCAGCACCAGGTCTCCCAGCTACTGCAGGACACTGGACATCTTCCAACCCACCCCACTGCCTGAATCAGGAAGGAACAAATTCAACCCTCACAGACATCAATAGGGAACTACCAATAAACATTTTCCAGATGCTTTTCAGAGGAGAACCACATTCTAAATAATACATTCATTGTCTTTATACACTTCACTAATTATTATTCCCATCTTCTCATAGATCCATTAATCTCTCCAATATATGTATTGCTAGAAACCTCTGGCACATGCTATTGGCATTGCTGATGCATTTAAAGTATACGACTCCCTTATCATCTTGCCTTTCTCCCCTTTTTTTTCATATAAACACAACCCATAAGATTTGGTTCCAGGTTTTGAGAACATTTAAAATTTGTATATGTTCTGGCTACTCTGTTCTCCTTGTCACCTCTTTTATATACATACAATTTCATGTTTATCACCTTTATTCACAGAAAGAGAAAACACTTTGCTGATATTCAGTAGCAGCTTGTTAGCACATGTCCAAGCCTTTGCTGTTCAAAACATAGCTAATTTGGCACAGGTTCTGTATTTCACCTCTAGGCGTTCTCCTAACACTATAAATAAAATACAATGCATTGGAAGGATTTCAATATCCTTTTGTTTCCCTCCAGACTCTGAAAACTATCATCCGAGTTTTTAATAATCTACTTATTTGAAGTTCTGTGTCATGTCACTCTTCAACTGATTCCCCTGGGAAGGCAACAGACTTGGTCTACCCAAGTCACTCAGAATGACTGAGCCACAGTGAGCAACACTGCTTGGAAAAAACCTCTGTTGGGAAAACTCAATCAAAATGTAACTTTGTGGAAATGAAAGTGTTCTGCATCTGCAGGTACGTGTTAATCTCATCAAAGCTTTGGATGGTAGAATACTCAATTTGCTCATATATTTTCCTAGAAATTAATTCCCCATCATCTGTTTGTTCTTGCCTTTCCAACCTTCCATCCTGATTTGTGACTAATTTTTATTTTTATACTTTAAAGAAAACAAACACCCCCACCTCAAATACTCCAACCAGAGAAAATATTCTGTTTCAAAACTGTATCCAGAGAACCTAAAATGGGAGCCAGTACTCCTTATTGTGCATTCAAGAAATTAGCTGCTACAAACAACATTTGCTTGAGCCTGATAAACTGTTTCTCCAGCCCATATGCTGCTGCTATGTGTGTTCAATTTCAGTTTGGATAATTCAGAGTAATCCTATTATAGAAAGGCACAAACCACAAAGTTCTGTTCCAGATGACATGTCAAAGTTCAGCAGCACTTCTAATCAGGACTTCTAACTTTGGTCCAATTCTGAGTTAGTATTGATTTTGGTTCTTTCCTAAAGTATCAAAAGCATGGCTGTCTCCTCGCCGTGGTATTTCAGAGGCTGACAATTAACATGCCTATGTCTTTGAGACCTGGAATCTGTCTCACTGGAGGTTCTATCAGAACGGGTATTTTGATAGAGCCCACACAAATCTAGCCAAATTGCTTGTCTGTGACCGTAGAACATTTTTCCCCATGCAGAAACAGAATTTATGATATCCCATTGATTTTCGCCAATCTATTTTGATTCAGAATTGCCGTTTACCCTGTTATATTTCCTCTCACCTAATTCTGACACGCTTACTTCTTTAAGGAATACCTAGGACTGGAAGCGTATCCTAGCAGTCTCAATAGAAAGAAGAAAAAATAAAGACTTCTTCTGCTGTGATTTAGTATGGGAACAACGAGAATACCAGGGCTCATTGGTAGGTACAAAGACTGAGCAAATAGAATCATGTTGGGTGAGGAAGCATATTGTTATCCATATATTATATTTTTATAATTAGGGCCCCCTGACTCTCTGCTCTACAGTTTAACAGGAGGGCAGATAAAATCATTGTGAATTAATGCAGGGGAAATAAACCCTCAGATTCCAGTTTTCTGAGCCTCCTTTGCTTGGCCATCTCCTTCAATTCTCCACTGTCTCCCAATTTTGTAGGTTTCTGTCAAGTTATTTCCAACAGTATTTTTAAAATGTAGTATGTAATATGAGACAATGGCTGTGTGTGTGAAAATGTAGTGGTTTTATCCTACAAGCCCAGAGCAGATGTACCTACACTGATATAATAGAAGGTTATACTAGTACAGATAATTTCCATTCCTGCACAAAAGGAGGGCATTCCAATACAAACATACCCCAGATGGCACAGATGTGCCCACATGGAAGCTTGTAAGACTTCAGCAGAGTGTGTGTAGACTAGGTGTTATTTGGACTTCCCCAGGTGGCATTGAGTCACTGATGAAAGTCACTCATAATTTCATTTTGCTGAAATTATGCTCCTGCTTTGAGCATTACTGCTTGACTGTTCTTGCCTTTTATGCTGTGGTGTGTCTAGGCCCACACACGTTATTCTTAGTGATAAAGATTTCAGTTTTGCTACCACCATTGGATTTTATCACTTGGTCTGAAGGTTCCTCAGAATTTACTAGCTTTCCCATGGCTTTACATCAGATTTTTTTTTTTTCTTTTGCTTCTAACTGCATATAAATAGGAGCTTCCTAGAAACAAACTCTTCTGCCTTCCTGCGGAAATTCTTTTCTATTCATTAAGCAGCAGTTGCAACCAGCTAGAGGGAGAAACTAGCCAAAACATATGCATTGGCTAGAGGGGACATCTGCCAGGGGCACTCCCTAACCTCCCAGAATTCATCATTGGTGTAACCAATAACCCTGCATAATCCTGCAGTTTACACCAAAGACAAGAGTAGAGGTATTTGGATTCTTAGCATGAAATCCACGTGTATACACAATAACTGCAGATGTGAGAGTGATTTCGGGCACATCTAGAGGTAGTTTATCCTGACAAAGAGAGGTAAAGTAGCTTTAGTGCCTTGGACACCAGCCTAGGCAGACCTATAGTCTTTGCTCCAGCACTGCAACAGCTCCAGAGGAAGCTAGCCATTAAAAGGTAAATGAAGAAGACTCTGACCCAGGAAACTATTCACCCAGCTTCTACTTTACCACATCAGCATTTTCTTAGTTAGATGTCTATCCAAACACACGCCACCTTTTCCTCCAGCTCTGCATAATGGGCATCAATCAGGCCTGTGAGCATTAGCCAGTGAAGTTCCTGTGAGATGAGACCTGTCCTGTTACTGCTGTGGAAACATGAGTTTCACTGGAGCTACCCTAGCCTTAATAAACTTCCCTTGTCCTAATCCAGTCTAACAACACAGAAAGAAAAGGAAAAATAAGGGAAAGGAAAAACAAGGAGGAATAAAGGAGGAAAGACCAAAAGGTTCTGAAAATAGCTGGAATTGTTCATGCTGAGCCATCGGGCCCTGAGATTTGAATAATGCATGTTCCATAAATCTAAGTGTCCCCGCTTGCCACATTTTAGAACAGGGAACAAAAATAATAGCTACTGTCCACACTTATCACCAATAATAAATTACAGGGCTCCTGTGTGTGGCAGCGATTAATGCAAAATGCAACCCAAAACACATAACTAAATAAATAGATAGTTTGACTTTCCTGGGGGTTATCTCTTTCCCTTTCTACACCCCTCTCAGACTCTCCTTCTAGCCAAAAATTTTACTGGAAAAGACCCATCCTTACCATGTATCCCCTTCAGACAGAGAGGCAGACTAACTCGTGGTTATCTTTGGAATATACACCAAGGCAGTCAATGGAGTGTATACACCTCTGAAAACAGGAAACTGCAATGCACTTCATAGATTTTAGTTCTTCTGGAAAGCTACAGTCTTTCCAAAGTATCACCTCCCACTTAAAACAGGGCACACACTCATGGATGCACCTCTCCATACACAAGATACACACTGCATCTCTGAGTCACATTCAGATCTACATTGATGGCATGTATTTGAGGGGAAGATTATTCTTTTGGCAGCATTCCCTCTCCTTCAGACAGTTAAGGGAGTTCTGGGGTGCTCTTTGGCCTCAAAGTAGCAGTATCAGTAGCAGGAAAGTCACTAAAAAACAATGCAAGGACAGGGCATGAGGATAAAAAGGGTCTACAGATGGTCCAATACAGAACTGGTCTTTACAGTGTAAGACTTCCCTGCAAGGACTCTACTGTGTCCTCATTTTCACCTGGTCTGGGAATTACAAGTTCAAGCAAAGCTTTACTCTTCATTGCCCGTATTTGCTCAGTAACAATGGGTCACCTTCACAGGGACAAGGGGAAGAAAGAAAACTCAACAGGCAATACAGAAATAAAAAATAATTGGTAGTGCAAAGGGAAGGTGTGTGCAGCTACACAGGCTAAGTATCCACTTTAAAATTATAAAAAAAATTCTCAAACAACCAAATCCCAGTCACTAAGGAAATTTGTCTCCCTCAATTTTAAAAGGTTAGATAATCGAGATAATAGGCAGCCATTAAAAGCCACTGAACACTTAAATAGAACTGTAATCAGAGCCAGACCAGGGCAGTTCCCAGGTAACTAAGTGTACCCTATTCTTTCTCTTAATATTTTAGGTCTGATGCATACAATTTTAATGAAAAGTTGTTTTTCTTTTTACATTATCTGCCTTCTGTGCTTTATCATTCTTTTCCCTTTGAGGGTAGGGCGATCTGTGTCTAAAGAAATCTCTCCTAGGAGAGGCAATTTCCTCTTAGAGAAGCCATCCGTGTTTATAGTATGGGCTTCTGTGTAAAGCTACCCTTGGCGTACTCCTTTTGCAATTGTCAAGCAAGAAACAGAGCTGGAAAGGTCACAAGAAACAGAATAAATGACAGGAGAGAGGCTACCAAAACATCTATAGAGGTAGCTCAGATGAAGCTTGAGACTCAAGGTACAACACTTATTTGACCTGACCGAATATCTATGCTACCTGTCATATGCCCTCTTCTTCCTGCAAGGGTCCTGCGCTCTTCTCCAGCACATCAGTGCAAGTCTGCTTGCTAGCCTGGAGACACTCCAATTTACAAAAGCAAAATAAGAAAAGAAATTTTGTGCTCAAGCCACTGAGGGTGAGGTAACTCACACAAATGAGAGCAGAGGGAAAAAAAAAAGCAGCTTATACATGGAGCAGACACTATTACAGTATTATTATTATTACTATTAGCTATTCATTACTCATATGTTGGTATTATAGTAGGATCCAAAAGCCTCATTCAGCATCAGGGCTCCATTGTGCTAGTCTCTATGCAAATACAAAGACAGCCAGGAAGAGCTCACAGTCTAATTTAAGGCAAGACCCAGCAGGTGAATGTAACAAAAATTAGAGGAAGGGAGGGTAAGAAGACCATGCGATTCCACAGCCTAATGGTACATTGCTGAATGCTCATTCCTGGAGGATCTGAGAGGTTATGGCTTAATAACCCTCAGGGATGCTTCTTATGGCTTTAAATCTCTGACCTCCTGGGTAAGGAGCAGCAGCACAATAATATTTCCTTTAGTTAAGTGAATGTCTAAAATGTGCTTAATCAGTAGTCCATTAACTCTCCACTTGCCTCATTAATGTGTCTGTGCAGCAGGTAGTTCTGTCCCACCCCTGTCATGGGTTTTTTATATTCTGGTTTCAAATGCTGTCAGGCAAGGTGTAATGCCTTGGAGCGCCGTCCCTCCAGAAGCATTTTATTTCATCAGCCCATATGTTTTAAACATATGGCACTGTCCCACTACAGGTTTTCTTGGAATTACAAGGTCTCCTCGGCTGTCTGCCTGAGTATGACCCATTAACAATTCTTAATTTATTTTTTAATTATTACTTCCTTTTTTTTTTTTTTTTTTTTTTTAATGACAGGCTACTTTTTTCCTCCATTCGAAAATGGTGAAAAGAAGTCAAGAAGATTACTGAGCAAAATGACAGCATTGGTGTTATTGGCAGGTTAAGTCTCTCCAGGCCCCAGCTTAGAGAGTATCTATGGTATGGGTCCCATTTGAACAACCCCTGTGATGGGTTATGTGCTATTAGATTAACAAAATCATGATCTTGGCAACGAATAAAAGACAGCTTTTACATACAATTCACCTGTGCTATATTTAAGATTTTGAGAAAGATCAGTCCAACTATGTCAAACTGAAGGCTTACCTGCTCCTCCCCCCACTTTCAGCAAGCCATGTCAGCCCTAATCTTCCTCAAAGATGAAATGAGAATAATATTCACTCTTCTTTCACAGCCATTAAAAATTAATTCAAAGGTGTACATGAAGAAGTTTGAAACGGAAAAGCACTCGACATTCTTAAACATAGCATGAAGTTCAAAGCAACCCTGATGAAAATAGCTTGATATGCCTCTTTTTCCTTTTTTTTTTTTTTCCCAGATAATATTTTGACCCTTGCATCAAAATCTGTTTACCCTCTAGGTCTGTGGCATACAGAGTGTGGCTCACAAGCACTCAGTATTTAAAATGTAAATATTCCTTAGTTGAAAAGTATTCAGTGTTGTTTCTGTGGAGGATTTTCTCTACTCTTTCACTGGGAAAAATCAAAGCAACTTCCAGTGGTAAGGCAATGATGCGACTAACATCTGTCATGGATCATTTTTTTCTTTTTCTCATTTGTTCCCCTAGATCAACTGCAGTACATTTGAGAAAGGAGGAAGATTACTTGTTTATTTGTGTGGTTTTGTTTGATTTTTTTCCCCTAGCAGTTTTTTTTATGTGTTTTGCTGATTGTATACTGCAAATAATACTCAGACGGGGAAGGCAGAGGAAGCATATTACACTTGGAAGACTTGCCATGGCCATTTGCCCTATGGCTGCTGATAAATTAGCAAAAAACAGTTGTCTTATACCCCAACCAACTCTAAACTTCCAAGAGGAACTTCTGCTCTGCCCAGGAATCAGAAAGGTGAGACATGGCTTGAAGCATGACAATATGACAGGCGTAGTATTCATATTGCAGGACAAAGATCAAAATCTTGATTGTGACTTAATATCACGTAGCAAAAGCAAAGATGATTTGGTTGCCTTGGCCTTTTCAGTCCTAAGTAAGCAGATGTAGCTTTGGTCCAGCCACTTGCTCACATTCAACTCCCAGCCAGCTGCTTTTGTCTGTGCTGTCAGCTCAACCAAGGGCTAAAACTTTCTGTCTCAACTAAAGGATGATGGAGTGGGAGACCTGTCACTTGAGTTCATTTACGGACTGCATAGAGATGTCAGAGACATTTACTCTTAGTCAAGTATCTCAATGAGTTCTCCTATAACATCCCTGAGCAGCCATTAGTACAGGGGGCCACATGGACTAGGCATCCCTAAAAGGGGGAAGAAGAATATCAACCATGATATTCAGATAAGTTCAAGTAAACGAGAGTTACAGCTACACCCTTTTATGCTAATTTGAGAACACCTTCTTTCCCTACAGACAATGGCATAGGGAATGTCTGCCATTGTACCCAGGTTTACCTCAGTTGAGTGGCATAAGCAAAGAGTCTGGGCATTTCAGATGATTCAAGAATGAAGAGAGAGGCAGACTGACCGAGATAAATCTGTTACTGTTACCACTACAGACTCTTCCTCTTAAAGCAGATACTTTAATTTTACACTTGAAGTTTGTATAAGATAGTTTATACAAAGTTGTAAGTTAGCTTCTGATAGGTCTCTGAAGCTCTGATATAGAGTACGGTGGGAAGAAAGCCATGTTTTATCTCAGAGGTCACAGCTTTTCTCACTATTTGGTGTAAATCAAATAGAAAAACCAACGCAGCCACTATGAGTCTTCAATTTTGAATTTTTTTTCCTTTTTAATTTTTGACTAGCAAAACAGATCTACCCACATAGAAGAACTGGCAGGACAGAGGCTTAAAATACTCTTTGTCTTCACGAGCATGCAGTAATGAATGTTTTCTCTTTGCTAGGCTCTTTCTCCACTATTTCCTTTGAAAGTCAGCCAGCCTCTTTAGGCCATGAATTGGGTTTGCTAATTTGTGAGAGGTTGGAATCATTTCTCACATTAAGAAACTTAAGATAAACATGCTGTGCTGCCTTTCCCTTTTTCTCTTTCTTGATGGTTTCTTTAATCTACAATAAATGCCATTTTGGACTGAAAGTTCTTGTTCTGATGGCAGAGACATTAGAAGCCAGCATGGAGAAGTCGACTTAGAGTCCACACTTACTGGGTTAGACACATGGCAAAGAGCCTGGAAGTGGAAGTCAGCCCACGGGAATTGGGCATTGAGGCACAGAGATGGCATTCTGGGAAAGTGCACCTCTGTAACTGGGAAGGAAGTTTCAAGATTCCCTGAGTTCTGGGCAGGCTGCCTGAGGCAACACGGATCACTGTAGTCCAGAGTGGCCTTTGGGAAGCCAAATGCTGCATTTTTATCGTTTCCTTATGCCTTTTCTTCTCTTCACTTTTTATTCTAACTTCTTCATTTGTAAGTAAAAGGGAAAAACTAAATTTCATAGGTGGGTGGGTTTTGTTTTGTTTTGAATTTGTTTGGTTTGGGGGTTTTGTTTGTTTTTTGTTTGTTTGTTTCTTTGTTTTAAGAACCTAAGCCAACCACAAAGGCTTGGCTCTAAGCTACCTGGAACTACAGAAAGAGACAGCCAAACCTTATGCCCTGGCTCTTCAGGGCAGCTCCCAACATGATTATGCATTGGTATTTTTTGTCTTTGGAGAGTACCTTCCCCCCCCCACACCTCAAACTACTGCATTTCCAGTGCTATTCATTGTTTTCAAACAACAGCCCTGGAGGACAGCCTGGATCTATGGTGTGCCTTGCAGTACAGGCCTTCAGACTTCTGTGGCTTACTTGGAGGATTCACTAGGCATTAGAAAGGCTTCAGAACTTCTTTTTTTGCTTGCAAAAGGGCAAATGCCAGCTTGAAAGACACAGATTCCTATAAAAGCTCTATTGCTTCTGGATATACTACACCCTGGCTCCAGCAGTGCTAAAAAGTAAAATAAAATAAAATAAATCAAACACATTAAGCAGACTTCCTTGTCAGGAAACCAATAGCACAAAGCCAGTGTTCCAGGAAAATGTGAAGTACTTTAATTATGTGGGTCTGTTTTAAGAGTATTTCAGCATCTTTCATGCACAACTCGGTCTGTGTCTCAACTCCTACCTCCAGTGGCCTCATTACACAAACAGATGTAGAGAGCTTGGTTTCCTGCACTGTTCTACAATTGCTCCACAGGAACAAAATAACTTTAAACACCTTTGCCAGTGAGCTCAGAGCCATTTTCTAGTAAACCCGCAAAGGGGTTACACAGTTTATTAAAAATATATTTCCTTTTCCTCTGTGGTAACTCATTTTATTGTTCTAGGTAGTGTAACATCAAACAAAGTTGCCACTCAGTAACACTACGCATGCAGGGCATGATACAGTAACATACTGCAAGAACAGAGGAAGGCAGAAACGGACACCACTGCAAATTTCACGCATGAACATACACAGTTGCTTGCTCGGACCTAAAATTTTGTGTTATGATGAGCTATGACATGTAACAAAGCAAAAGAGTTGCAACAGGACTTAAAAAAATGAGAATAAGAAGGAACAAAGCAAAGCCAGGTGGGTTATATGTCAAACACACTCAACAACTAAATCATGAGATTGTGTGAAAATATTTTGGAAGGCAAAAGAAGGGTCACACTGTAGCTAACAATGTGCTGGAGCACATCTTCTAGCAGCACCCAGCAGAGACTACAGGACTCTTCAGATTTCCACTTATCGAAATGCTAATCCTTATGCTTACAAACCATTTTTTTCTTTTTTTTTGTTATACCCCAGTGCAGCTGTACCTTATTCTTTTGCAAAAGAACTGAAACAACAGCTATGATAAATATCAGCTCCTCTCACAGGTCTCTATGGGTATTGACTCTGAAGCCTAATTATGTCAATTTAAGTGTCACTTTTTTTAACTTGTTTTCAGCCATTCATTTCAACAAAAACAGCTGTCTTCCCTAGAATAATGGGCAGAGTTTCTCACTGTGGACAGAGCACAAATAGAATAATTGACAGTGTCCTCCCACTCCAACTCTGGGGAGCAGCCAAGATAGGTGGGAGCTTGAATAAGGAAACCTGATGGTAAGCACATTGGTATCGAAACCTTTGATATTGAGTTGTCATGAAGCATTACAGACACAGTGTGATTGTTCTGCCAGTGTACATGTGCTGCACGCTGATGGCTGGGTCTCAGAGGAGAACGTGGGGCCTGTTCTTACTAATATCTTGTAATGCTCTCCTGCTCGCCCAAGTGCCGGAGGTCAGCCCTGGTGGTCCAAAGCCCCCATGGATGTACTTGGATTCTGCATTCTGGCTGGCAGGTTTGTTGACTAGACAGCAAGCAGGTATTTAATAAATCCTATTACTTGCTTTGCCACTGCCTGAACTTGCTGCCAAGTATCCTCATGTGTTAAGCTCCAACACTCTCCTATATCCAGTCTCACAATAACACAAGACATAAGTAATAAAAACAGTCAGGCATCACTTCTAACATTCAAAGTGGTCAGGCCTGAACACTTGCTGACCTTTATGAAGACCAAGCCATAGATTAGATCAGGCCTTTGCCCCATTCCATAGAAGAAGAAAATGGAAAAGCAAAACAGAAAACAAAACAGTGCAACAGACTTTAGCAGAAGAACAGCCCCAAAATTCAGCAAGATGGTGAGCTATCTTCCTTGCACTGTGCCTGCATGCTGCCTAGCACACAGTCCTGGCACCCACCTGCCCTTCTTCCTGGAGTGGTCATACAAATCTACTAATATAAGATGCTACTAAAGGCCAAGCAATCCCACCAGCTGTGCTCTTCTACAGAACACTGACTACAGCAGAAAGCACATCAGACGCGTTCTTTCTGTTCTGCACCAAAGTTCAGCTGTCAAGCAGTGTACATCAGATAAGCCAAAACTGCAGTGAAGGGAATGGTGTCTACTTCAATCCTGATATACCAGAGCTCACCTCTTTTCTTCCCTTCTCCCAGCACCAGTCCAGATAATTAACTGGGTGACTGGCACTAAGATACTCTTCTCCAACCTCACACAGATTTTGTGTCTTTTAAGAGGTTATTATACCAAAAAGGCCCTGGTAACATCATTTACAGTAGCTGTTCAATAGATGGCAAATTTGAGGTGCAATGATCCCTCCAATTCAACCTGACTCCAGGAAAGGGTGCACCCTTGCATTTTGAAGCAGACTTTGCAATTCTGGGGGTGGAGCAGTCCCAGTGTTTGTTTCTGAATAACTCTGCTCTGTGTGCAATTTTGACAAGTGAAGAGGCTTACCTGCCATTCTTTTTCACTTGGATTTGCTATGTCCTAATTTTTCTGCTGGGTACAGGGGGTTTGTCTCAAACTAATTGCATCTGCAAAACACATTCCCTCAGCTTGTAAATGCAATGGAAATAACTTGTGTGCGTCAACAGTTCTCTTAGGTGGAGTCATCCGTTGTCAGTGACAGACAACTCTTGTATTAGAGTACGTGGCTTTACAGAGGACCAAGCAGAACAGAGATGACACACTTTCTCTACAGATTTATAAAAATGTATATTTTGGACTTGCACAAAACAAAAATAATCTTCCCTGAAATTCAAATAGAAATTATTTTTTAGGAAACAATATTTAAAAAGATAAAACAAATTAGTTTGAGAACAAACTATTTTCATAATAGCACTGACTTGTAAAATTAATCTCTCTATCTAAAGCTCTTATTGAAAGATATTAGGCCATGCTGGCAGGGCAGTGAGTTGCCAAATGTCCTCAGATGCAGGAGACCTCATGCAGGGATACTTCCAGCTGGTGCTGAGTTGAATCTGATGTCAGTGGATTCCCCATACACTCCCCAGTGTAAGGGGAGCATGGGAGGTGCAGCTGGAAGGAACACTATCGTTCTTTGGTTCAGCTCATTTGTCACTAGGGGCCCTGGGGCCCTGGCCAGATGGCAGAGTTTAAAGGAACTCGCAGGCTAGAATTACCTCAAGCTGCTTTTAAATTATACATGGAGGTTAGCATAGGCTTGCCTCCTAAACCAAGGAGCCAACCACTTGTTCTTTGTTAACACCATCCTCAGCTGTACACTGTGTTCAGAGTAGAAAATCTGTACCAATGAGCGTATTTGTGCAGCATGCCTGTCAGTCAGGCTTGAACAGAGGGGGAAAATCCAAGTTTTCATAACTTGACTGATATCCTTCACCAAGTGAGAAGCTCACTTATGCCTCATCTTTCTTAATTCCCTTTTATATTTTCACAGAATCTTTTCCTTACACAGCTACTGAAGTCATTGCACCTGCTGTAACAAACCAAACCTTTTCAAAGCTGCAGTCACAGAAGGCTGAATTTTATTTCCTTTCAGTCATGGAAAAATATTCAGGAACATCACAGCCAACTACAAACACACACACACACACAAAAAAAAAAAAAAAAAAAAAGTCACCTTTGCAGTGAGGCGGTTTAGGTTTATTTGGGGGATTAGAGAAGGCAAATAATTTCCAGTTCAAACATGCTGCAGTTATTGCCATGGAATTTTAATGCTAATATCAGCATGTCTACTTAATTTTATCTTTTTTTTTTTTTTTTCTAAACTGGGGTCCTGAGCTTAAAAAAATCTTCCAAAGATGGGTAACTGGACTTTACATTCAGACATTTTAGTGAACGAATGGATGTTATAGCACTAAGGACATAGAGAGTAAATTAAGGGCTGGAAGGAGAAAACCTCTTATCTCAAAGGACAATGTTGTCTCCTGGGGTGGGATGCAGAAATATATGTTCATAACTGCCTGGGCAAATAGGAAAAGGGTCCTGATCCCCAATACTTGGGCTGAAGAGCTAGCGATGGCAGTGTGGGGTATGGGTCAAATGGGAAGAACCATACTGGAACTGCTTTGAATATGAATTTTACCTGCAGAGCAAAGAGACATCTCTGTGTGGTTGTGGAGTGTCAAGTCACCTTTTTGACCTAAACTTTTCACATTTAAGCTCAACATTGTCCCTGTGCATGATCCTGAATTCCACTAAGAAGAGACAGGAAACCTAGAACCTATTTGCTCGGTGCCTGCTGAGGATGGTCAGAGAGGGCTCCATTTACCAGTGCTTCTTATAAGCAGTGAGGTTGAATGAAATGGGCCTTGGTGCAGCAGGAAGAAGTGCCAGGCCATGCACACTTCTAGCAGGAAATTCTGGGTGGCCAGCTATGGGTAATCACATGTGACTAATACCAACCAGTGCTGGGGCTGTAATAGGAATCTGTAGGATCAAAGTACCATGAACATGTTTTGGTTTTGTTTTTTTTTTTTTTCCTCTGTACAGCAGAACACTCATATCCACAGGGTTTCCTCTGCAAACAAATGAAAATCCAGTGACCACCAGGTCACCTGCATATAGAACGCCTTCTGCTTTACTCTTGATCCCTTCTCTCACCTTATAGATTTCAGCTAGCAGAGATGACATATTTGCCCTTCCTTCCATGCAGAGGCTTGAGAACACAGATCATTCTCAGCACTGCATTAAATCAGAAGTAAACATGGGAATGGGGAACAAGTATCCCAGAAGATAGAGAAAGGAACTAACTCTCGATTAGTGGAGAAAACGTCTTGTTCAAATTTTCAGAGATGTCCTTCTGCAGGATCTCCTTCCCTGCAGGAAGCAGGTGGCAGGAACGCACACTCATGTTGCTTGGGAAATACAGGGGGAGCCCCATGGACACACTCTCAGCAGAGAACAAAGAACTTGGGGCAGAGAGAGGAGACCTGTAAAATATAATCCTCCCAAGAGGGATTGATGGGGGGCATTTATTCCTCAGAGTGATATTTACTGCCTTCCCACAATGTTTGCACTAACTGGCAGCTCTGGCTAGCTAGACTGCTGTGTCAACATCTGCAGGTGCGAGCATGTGGCTGTGTGCAAAGAAAGGGAAACAGGAGAGAGGAAAAAAAAATAAAAGAAAAAATGGTTTTACTTTTTGCCTTTTTCTGTGCGCTTTTTACCTTCTGCAGAGTCGAAACCTTTCTGTGCTGATACCAGGAAGAGATTCCTAATGATTAATTGATTTTGCTGTCAAATGCAGGAAGTATGTGCACGAGCCATGCATAAGTGAGGGGTACTGGCTATTTTTTTTCTAACAGCAAAACTTTTTTTTTTTCCTCCCCTGATTCCCAACAACCTGAAAAAAAACACATGCACAAACAAGAAGAGGAAGAGAAGCAAACAAGAGAAGTGTAAAAACCCTGAGACACCAGGAACACAGCTTATCCCGTTATTCTGGGGAAGTACACAATTTGTCTTGACCTTTAGAGGTTTTCAGGCTTGAGTGAAATACAAAGGCTTAAGAGAACCTTGCAAAGCTTCGCTGCTGCCAGATTACACCTTCTCCTGATGCACTTTTCCCAGTGGTGTTTTTTGTCTCACGCTGCCTCACACATGTCCTAAATGAAGAACTGCATTTCTTCAACTGGGATTGCAGAAAATGCTTCAGGGTGAAATTGTTGTTGGGTGAAAAAGTTGTTACCTCCAGCCATGCCATGAACATGTTCTCTTCATCACATGAACTCAACTGCACTATTCAGCCCAGAAACAGCCTACTGTAAATAACTAATAGGAAAGCTTTGCTTTCCTTCAAAAAAATGAAGCTCCAATTTCATCTTTGCGAACACCCTTGAGGAACCAATCTGGTCTGATTTTTGTAGGTACTCACAAGCACCTTCAACCTCTGGTGTCCCAGCGATTCTGTACTGATCTTCATGATATCTGTGGCAGGTAGAACAGAACCTAAGTGATCATTCCTGGAAAGCCAATGTTAAATCCCTAAAACAGACCTTGAACACGTAGGTGCTTGTAGTGGTCATAAAACCTCCACCTGGCTTCTGCTGCAAAGCCAGTTGGCACCTAAGGTGATTCTGTTGGTGATCTTTATGCTCATACATTATTGAGGCACCTATATTACTGCAATTAAGCACATGTATAACTATTTAAAACTGGCAGATGCTCAGAACTTCCTTCACAGATATACTCTGGCTAAATTTGCATGCAAGATACTCCCTCTCTGCCTCATCTTCTGGGTCTTACAGGCAGTGCTCTAAACCTTTACACATTCATTATGTAATACCATCACATAAAGATCACCATCCAGAGGCATCTTGACATACTTGAGAGGTGGGCTCATGCAAACCTTGTGAAGTTCAGCAAAGCCAAATGCAAACTGCCACACCTATGTTAGGAAAATCCCAAGCACAAATATAAGCTGGGCAGAGAATGCATTGAGAGCAGCCCTGAGGAAAAAACCTCAGTCTTTGTTGACAAGAAGCTGAGGTGTTGGTTGATGAGAAGCTCAATATGACTATGTTCTCTTGCAGCCCAGAAATTCAATGGTATCCTGGGACACATAAAGAGAAGCATGTCCAGCAGGTCAAGGGAGGAGATTCTGCCCCTCTATTACTCTCTCATGAAACCCCAACCTGGAGTATTGTGTCCAGCTCTGAGGCCCCCCACATAAGGAGAATATGGACCTGTTGGAATGAGGTCAGAGGAGGGCAACAAAGATGATCAGAGGGCTGGAACATCTGTCCTATAAAGACAGGCTGGGGCTGTTCAGCCTGGAAAGGAAAGGCTCCAGGGAGACCTTATCACAGCCTTGCAGTACATAAAAGAGGTTAGATCAGATGTCAGGAAGAAATTCTTTACTGTGAGGGTGGTGAGGCTCTGGAAAAGGTTGCTTAGAGAAGCAGTGGATGTCCTATCCCTGGAAGTGTTCAAGGCCAGGCTGGATGGGACTTTGAGCAACCTGGTCTAGTGGAAGGTGTCCCTGCCCAAGGCAGTGGGGTGGAACTAGATGAGCGTTAAGGTCCCCTTCCAGCCTCAAGCCATTCTATGATTCTGTGATCACTCTTACCCTCTCTTGACAAGACAATTGGAGTGTTCAAAAGCATAGTCACTTATTAGCTGGATATTATATGCATCCATGTTTTGGTCCTGCATCTAATACTAAAATTGATATGAGTAAACATTGCTACATGAAATCAAGAAAGTTGAATCTGTTTTACTTTACATGAGGACATTTCTATTTCCACAGTTAGAAACTCAGATAAAACAAAAGAGAAAGAAAAAATTAGATATTTTTTCCACTGACAACTTCAGCTTCTACATTTAGATTTATCATTCAGTAAGGGAAGAAAAGCATTCATGTTACATTTTTGTAATGTTGAATTTGTTAAAAGGAAAATTTTATAATTTAGCTAACCCTAAGTATATGGGGTTTTGTCATAAAAATAAGAGGAGGAAACAAAAAGGTTTGAAAAAATTGTCTTTTTTTTTCCTAAGGGCATTAAAAAAATCCTGATTGCTGTAGAAGTACCAGGCAAAGACTAAATAACGTCAGATCTGTTAAAAAATTGACATACACTAAATTCCTAAGTGTACATTCTAGATGATCTTCCTGCTTCCCTAGAAAAGGCAAGGAATTTGATGCCATGTTCCAGACTCATTTCAACTTCTTATATACAAGGCTTGAGGAGTGTCAATCCAGAACAGAACTTAATCCCCAATTACATTCCAGCTCCTTCAACCAGAGCCTCACTGTCTCATTTTAATGGTTGAAACTATTATGCACGTATACAGTCCCCAGCATCTTAGACTCAATAACATTTATATGCTTCCAACACTTCCTCTGATTTAAGAGAATGTTGCAATCCCTGTTTTGCAAACAGCAAGATAAAGTTTCAAAACATTAAAGAAGTAATCCAAGAACTAACCAAGACTGTATGAACCGAGGTCTTCCAAATCTCAGTTCGTGCCCTAACCATGAAAGTCTTGTACAGGCACACCCTTAAACCAGGTGGGCAGTGATAGCAGCTACTTAAATATTTAGTATATCTTTCTTTGATGAGTTGATGTCCAATTTTAAGCTCATTCAAATACGGGAAAGCAGGGGAAGAAGAGGAAAAGGAAGGGAGAACCTCCCTGTCTTAAGGTTCTGTATGAGAAGAGTCACAGTGCAGAGGCAAGGGATGAGGCTAAAGAGGAACAAATAACGTTTTCAAGGAAGAAAGACATCTAAAGGCAGAAGTGCTTTGGGGTGTAGGGTTCCAATGCTGTAGGGATCAGGCTTTTGGGCCTTTCCTGCAAATATATTGTCCAATGGAGACAGGTTTCCCTTGTGGAAAACCTTCATGGAGCTATCAGAGAGTATAATTCCACGTAGGGAAAAAAGAGGGAGGAGAGGGAAAAATAAGCCACCTTCTCTGCTCTCAGCTGATGTTTGAGCTTCTAAGCATTTGCACTTGAAAGCCTTTGAGCACCTTTGAAGTTAGATGTGAGAGATTTTCAGACTGCCTTCTCTACAGATGGCTCTGAGGACCCCAAATTTTACAAGGTGGTTCCTAAAATAAATTCATAGCATCCTCAGTTCACCCCACTGAAGTATATTCTCACCCAATCCCTACAATCCTCTCTGCAATACTCCTCTCCCAAACTCCCAGGTGTCCAACTTCCAAAATCCAGGTACTCTATGCAGGAAGTCCTTTTGACCCTAGAAGTCAGCAGAGGTAAATATGCATTACCCTGCACATCAGAAATTTTGAATTTGGTCTTTGGGATAAACTTTACTCTTTCTAATGAGTTATAAAAACACACAGACCATGATCTCTGGCTACAGAATGGTGGACAGCAGGAGCCCTAAAGGACTCAAAATCAGTACAAGCGGTACTCAAGCAATAAAACTGAGTCATCAAGATCTAGAGTTGGCCACTTATATAGATAAATCTGATATAGATTTAAAATACCTCATGTTACGGAGGAACTTTTCTATGGCCACATGGCATTCAACACAGTGAGTTACTGAATTGCCAATTCTATCCACTGAGCAATCCCACAGCAGTCCATGTCTGTTGCTCTCTCACATGCTTCTTTCCCTTCAACAGGATAACTCACTAGCCTGGTTATGCAACACAAGTGTTCTATTTTGAACTTCTTCAAGCTCTTATACTCTATTTCGCACCACACTCAAAGAGCAAAACAATCAAGCAAGCCAAAAGGCCAGGACATCTTTAAAATTATTCCACAGCCTTAAAAATTTCAGCCAGAGTCTTTGAGTCTCTAGTCTCCTGCAGCAGAACAAATTCCACATGGCCTCCCAGCGCTGCAGGGAGGAGCATTAGCCTATTGGTAGGTATAGCCCACAGTTTCCTTGCAGAACCCAGCTGTGCCGAATAAATAAATCACCTGTGGCCATTTATGTGCAAATAACCTGTGCCAAGGGGCCTTTTGGAGGAAAAGCTTCGATCTGTGTTCACAGCAGCACTGGCGTAATGGGAGCAAATAAACACGTGTGCTGTCCTCACCGTTCTCTCCCCTCCCTCAGTGCTTTTGTAACACAGCACTTTGCCTTGCTGTGTTAAGGCTGAGAAGCAGCATTTTGCATTAAGTAGTCGGCTGTTACAGAGGAGAAAGAGCCACAAAGTGCACTTAACAAAACCCACCCTCTATTCCAGAGTTGGGATCTTAAAACCAGAGATGAGTGAACATGCTTCATTTTCCCATCTGTAGTCAATTCCCTTGACAGGCGCCATTAAAAAGCCAACCAATTCTGGCACTCCAGCTCTCAGAGGGGCCCTGCAACACAGTTATTAAATAAAGTACACTGGCTTTATTGTGGATGGGGATTGCTTAACATAAGTGCAGCACTTGGAGATTAAGAGGAAGCAGAGGCACAGAGCGTTTGAGCCTCTGGATTCTTTCACTACGGGCATCCACTCTCCTCCACTGCTACAGTCAAAGCCTTCCTCTGCCTTCACAGCTCCAGGCTTTTCTCATTTTCTTTCAAGTCTTAACTCTGAACAAGCTAAATTCAAAATAATTACACCACTAGTTTCAGGAATCTCACTCCCTGCAGGTTTTATACACGTGCTCACACTATCCACCATGAATACTGTGATCCTATGCATACATGTGCTCCCATCCAGATTTTTTCAAAAGCTGACTGGATAAAAAAGTGTAAAAAAAACCACAAAACAATCCCATTTTTCTTTTCTTTCTTTTCTTTTTTTTTTTTTTTGGTAGTTGTTTTTTGTTTGTTTTGTTTTTAAACCAGTTGTGCTTTGGCTTTGCTCTTGTCTCTGCTTTCCATGAATATTCTGTTGAGCAAACTTAACAAGTTCATTCCTGAAAACATCAATTACCAGAGGACATGCAACAAGAAAGCTCCACTGGTAGCTGCTCTGGCAGTTTGCTCCCCTGATTTTATTCCCTGCATGGGATGGCATGAAAGGTACCTTGAGACCTCAAGCTGCTTTCACATCCTCATAACAAATTGTTTGTTATTGGACCAAGAGTTATGCATATGTTGCCTAGGGAGCTTCAAATCAAGAGAAATCACCTTGGCATATTTCAATCTGTTGGTGACTACTTCCAACTGGGTATTTGTCAGGCTCACTGATATCCATTCACCCCACAAATACCACACAGCCACCACCCTTTGTCAGTTCCAAAGGTCTCTCATGGACCTGGATCCCTTCCTAAATGGGAAGTTGCTCTGGGTGTTCTGCTGGACAAAGCAAGGTAAGCTTCATCTTGTCTGCCTAACTTGGATTTCTGTTAACTCCTCATCCAGTACAGACCATCCACAACCTCTCCCTTCTCCCACGAAACTAGACGGCTGTAAGTGGCAGGAAAACAAAAAATAGGGAAGAGAACTTCCTTTACAAAAGCTGAAGAATCTGCATCCGGTCTACCCTCCAACACAGCCTGCGAAACCAGAACACCAGCAGCACAACCACTTCAAGTCTACAGTTCCCCCACTTCCCTAAGCACACATGGGTGGGTCCAGGGCTCTCTCCAAAAATGTAGATTTAACAAACTTCGAAGTGGGCAGGCAGTGGGAGATGTGTCCCCCTTCCTCCCTTCCCCAAGGAGCACACTCCACTCCACTTGAAATCATAAATTTATCAGATTGCCCAAAAAAATGCAGGATGGTTGGGGAATAAGGAAAACGGTATCTCTAAAATATTTTCTTCAGCTAATCAATTTCCCTACTAGCATTCCCCCAGGCAGAGAGTTTTCCAATGTAAAATGAGTATGGTTAAAGAAAAAACTACATAAAAGTGAAACGGCTAGCTTTTAAAACAGTACTTTAAAACCTTATCAATGTCAGAGTTGATATTTATGACAAGCACTTTTTTGTCCTTTTTTTCTTCTATTTTTTTCCAATACTCAACAACAAATAGGTAGACTGAAAATAATATCAAAAAAAGAAATAGACATCCCAACTCTGCATGGGACTAACTAGCAACAAATCCCTGGAGGGCAGCATGTGATCCCATCGGGCTCCACTGACTCACTCCCAGACTAACCAAGCATTACAGAAGCCACGGCAAACTGGGCTCTGCTCTCAGTAACAGAGGGAGCCACATGACTTCCCCAGTTCCCAAAAGCTGCTAAAATTCTGCCAAGAGAGTGTCTTCCTAATTTGCATTATCTTGGTCATTTACAATTCATCCAAACAGAGCTGGCAATTAGTGGTTGTTGGTAAACTCTGCAGTGAGCTCCAATCAGTGCTTTGCTGCTCTGGCACTCTCTATTTACAAATTCTTGCAGTTATGGACATATTAGAGAACCAGTTTTGACAGCTTCTGTCCCATGAAGTTACAGTATTCCCCAATTACAGCAGATAACGAGAACACCAAACTCACTAAAACATACAGTCCTGTGACCCGAGGACTCCCACGCCCAGTTTGTGGGGTATGCACATTGACTGAACAGGTGCAGAGCCATCGAGCTGACTGAGCTGAGGTAAGGGGTCGATGCAGCGTTTCTTAGGAAAACTGAGATGCCTCTTTACTATGGGTGCAGAAAACCCCATGTTGAATCATTATGGGATCATCTAACTCTCACCTGGACAAGCCTATGACAGCTTGGGAAAATTATCAATAGCTCCTCTTCCAAGCCCTGAAGCCTGAGTGGTGGGAAGTAGCAGGAAGATACAATGCAAGGTTAAGGAAGAGGGAGCAAGATGGGAACATCAGTTGTGAAGGGAGGGATCTAATGGATGTCAAAACATAAATGTAAGTAGACAGAGCTCTTACATTATCTAACCACTGCTCTCCTCACTGTGCACTGTCCTGTGTGGCAGCCCTTTCATTTCTGCTGCTGTGAAAGCCTCTGCTCTGTGTGCCCTGTCTTTTGAACAGCCTTCTGGCATCTACCTGCCTCATTTACTCCCCCTCTCAGTTTAGTTCCTCTCCTGACAGCATCTCTTATTCTCCTTTGCCAACCATCCTGCAGTTTTTCTCCTTTTGATCTCATTTCTCTCCATCAAGTATTTAGGATTCCCATTGGTAAGAGATGGGCAGCATAACACTACAAAACAGCATTTCAGAGCCAGTTCAGAGCACCACTGATTGAAGCAAGAGGCACTGAAGAGGCACTCACATACAGCTACAGAGACATTTGCAGTCTTCTAGCTTGGATAAGATGGAGAAATGCCATTTCCATATTCCTTTACTCAATAGAGACTTTTTTAAACATTATTAGTTGCCCCAGAATACTGGTTAACATTGCTGTGCACAAGCCACCACCGCATCCATCCCCAGAAGTTGCTGATCCCCCAAAGTAGCTGCATATGTACAGTATCTGTGAGATGCAGAGGACTAAAAAGAGAGTGTTTAGATAAAACCCTGACTGGCCTTATTTTCTTCACCCATGCTTTATCTGAGACACATTGTATTTTGATCTCTGGCTACCTGCAAACAAAGAGGTTAAAAAGACAAGGGAAGGAAACCGGTTTGTCTAACAGTGACTGAAACTGGACACAACTGAAATTACAGTTTTATACAGAAAGCTGATTAGGAAACTGCACAAGGAACTGCATCAAACAGAGCAGCTGCTGGCAAGAACATCACTTTCTTCACAGTCAGAAATGGTTTGCAGGACCTCTTAGGCCACGATTCATTATCCAGCAAAATGTTTCATCCATTTTCACCATGCTATGAAACAAATGGAGCAGAGAGGCATGGATCACAATGGAACCAGCACAGCAATAGAAAAAAAAAATTCCTTGTATTACCTGCCAGCCTCCCTTGGCCTGGCTTCCCCTGTCCAATGCACATCTTAAAGATAAACCAACACAAGCACTACAGCTGAAGCCTGGAACAAGTGCAAAGACTTATTTCTCATCCAAAATCCAGTGCAGCAATTCATCTAGAGACATTGCTCATACAAAGACTGCCTAGAGGTCAGGCAACTTGGAAACTGCCCTCATTGTGCCATTGTAGCCAGAAAGCACACACCACATGGCTGTGATGCTGTTTTACTGTCCACACCCTGCAACCCCTGTGACCAGGAATTCAGAGCCGAGCTTTAACCATCACAAAAAGCACCGGACACCAGTACTGTTCCCACCACCCCATGCTAACTCTGGGTTTCTACTGGACCCATCTCACCTAATGATTCCCCAGAAACAAGACATCAAACAGCAGGCCAAAATCTAGCAGCTTTCAACCTGCCAGACAAGATCAGGAAGTCAAGAGCCTTCAGTCTCCTGTCCGCAGCAGCAATTAATTTGAAGTGGTCTGGAGGAAGATGAAAACTCCACCCTAATAGTCAACTGGTGCATGAGAGAGAAAATGAGCCATTTCATGGTCCCTGTGGTTATCATCTGCCACAAAGCATAAGATTTGATTACCCCTATCTTAACACATAATTACAAATGCTCATAAAATTATCCAGGCCCTTTTTAAAATCCTTTTATAATAATTGGCTTGATGACCTCCTGGGGCAACAAAAGCTGTAAGCAGTAAAAACCAAGCTTATTCTACTTTAACATACCTGTGCCTTACAATATCCTAAAAACAAAATATTAAGAAAAAAAAAAAGAAAAAAAAAAAAAAGACTGCTATAGGGATGTTCTCTTTGGAGTAAGAACAAAGGCTGTTTCATATCCAAGGAGAATATGAAAGAATCCCACACAAGCTGCACAAAATCACCTGTGCACAACTTGGTGGACAGTATGTCATGGCAGCAGCAGTATGTAGCAAGGATTGCTGCAAAAGGATCAGGCACAATCCTTTCCACAGGAAAAGTGCTAGGGCAGACCCCCACAGCTCAGCATCCTAACAGTGAAATACAACCTTGGTTTTGTCATCCAGAATATTAAGTGCCTAGGCATTACATGACTGTATTGCAGATCACAGGGTAAATGTTGTATTTCTGGCTAAGTTGCTGACTCTGTTTCACTTGCCCATTCCTCATCTCATCTATAAAATGGGAATCAGGGAAATTCTATTCCTCTGCAACAGAGGTGTTAAACAACAGCCTACAAACTAAGTGCTAGTGATAGAGCTGTTCATACTGTACAGATGTGAAATGAATTGAGCCTCAACTGAAAGGATTTACACTGCATCTTGCAGTGTTTGTAGCTGAAACATCCATTTATTTCTTCTGTGAACCCAAACCTATACATTGCTGTCTCAGCATTGCTTTCCATGCATGCCCTGGATGTGTGATCAGAGTGCAGGGAGAGCTAAGGCTGAGTTGCTGTTCATGGGAAGATTGAGCAAGGACTTGATAGGCTTTTTACACTTGTCTCCCTCCTTCCTTTTTCAGAGCTTCCCAAAGAAGCAAGGGACATATAATTATTTTTTTTTCCCCATTAACCTGAACTGGCTGACCCTTTCCATGAATTGGCTACTCCCCACGTCAAGGCAGCCAACAGGGAGAATCCAAGCCAGAAGCCAAATTCTGAAGGAACTCAGTAAAACAGAGTGGTCCTCAACACTACAGCAGGTAGAATGTGTCAGGTCCACCCCTTCTCTATAGATCCACAAGGCCTAAATACAATGGCAGCAGCTGTAGCCACAAATGCAAGTGTTATTTACCCAGCCAAAAAACAGAGCAACACATTCTCAATATCTGAGCAGATCAGCAGCAGCATGGAGAGGAAATGAGAGGCAAAAAAAAGTTGGAAGTGACACTGGAGTCACAAAAAGCTCTGATCGGACTTCCTAGAAACCAAACAGAACACAGGTGCCTTCTTGTCTTCCTTACCTGCCCCCCTACACCTCCATGAGATGTTGGTCTTACTAGGTGGCCAACAGTACTGCATAATGAAAGTGCATAAGAAGCATCTCAGCATCACATTTTGAGTCAAGGTAGAAACACAGCCCTTGAAGCCAGGCATGTGAAAGCGGCCAAACAGTTCCTGTGCAAGTGACAAGTCTGTTTTGAGATGAATAAATTCATGGTGACTCCATCAAATTCTGAGAAATCTAGGAAAAAACAGAGTTCCCAGTTCCCAAGCCTGTGTTTGAAGCACAGGAGAGAAACCACAAAGCAGAGGAAATCTTCACAGTGACAAATGGGGACAGAAAAACCCAAAGACAAGGCAGATTTGTCAAGGCAGTAGCTTGACAATCCCCAATCCTATCAGGGAGTTGATTCGCTTTGCCCTCCCCTTCAATTTGTGTTCCTAAGGAATCAGCTATCACAGGGTGCTTACAAAGTGTCCTGGTTTCACCTGACACCAGATTCTCCCAGTTAACCACAGCCCTCCAGGTCATGAAACAGCCTGAAGCAGGTCACTACATAACCCACTTATGAATCTGGATTCATCACAGATGTACCTGGGGAGAGGGGCTTGGTGGGGGTGGAAGGGCAGACAGTAAACTTGAAGCAAGAAACATAATGTAAGGAAGCCACCAGCGCATTAACCCTATCTCAGGTGACCAGGTGGAGTCTGCTAGGTGCCAGAATAAGGCACTGCAGCAGAAGCAGAGGGAGGGTGCCCTATATGACCATAGGAGCCCCAGAGTGACTGGAGGTAAGAGACAGAGCTTGTTTTTCTTTCCACAGACAAGAAAGATAAGGAGAGGGGAAAAGTTTGACAATAATAATTTTCTACATTTATGAAGAGCTGAGAAACTTCGCCTGAGAAACAGCCATTTCCCACTGAGCTGTCTCCCCACTGTGAGGTTTCTATCTCATGCCTGACTGACTCTCCTCTTGATTTCTAGTAATTAGAAGCCTTCCAGAGTGCCCAGAAAGAAATACCTCTGCTTGAAGCATCCTTCTTATCAGGGACCAATTGGGTGCTATTATCCCACTGATTTTTAAAAACCTCTAGCTGTAAATCAGAGCCCCACATGGTGAGTCCATACTACTTCCTTGTCTTTCCTACATACATTTCCCCTCCAAATTCAGCCCTTGCAAGGAAACAGAATGGATAATAAAATCCAGAGGGAAACAGATAAGTCAGAGCACTTCATTCAAACACTGAGACAGGTCATTGCTCAAGGAAGAGGAGGATCCATCTGCCCTCAGGAATGGAGTGATGAGAATCACTACAAGCACCCCCAGGAAACCTCTGCCTTTAAAATAGTCTGTATTTTACCCACGTGTGTCCATGTATGCCTGTAACAAAAATAATTGCTGCTTGTCATCATTAGAGATGAGCAAAGCAAAGCCTTTGCTTTTAATAAGCTGATACGGATTTCACGTTCTGCTTGCTCTCTGAGCAACAGCAATTGCTATTTCCTTTGGAGATTGATTTTGCCTTAGGCTTGGTCTTAAGAGGTTATCTGATGAATTTTAGTTATTTGGAAAAAGGGACAAAGGGCAGGCCTGCCTTGGAAGTGAAGATAAAAACGCCTGTGCGCACATCCTTTTTGCAGTTCTTTTAGTTCATTTTTCCTTGAGATTTCAAAACAGCAGCTTGAAAGGAAGAAGGAGCTATTGGCAGGCAAGATGGGGTTACAAAAGTCACTAAAAAGATATTTCTCTCTACAGACCCTACTCTCTATAGGGTTGCTATGTTGAAAAAGAAGCAATGTTGTAAGGGATGAGACTGGGGGACCAGCCTGAGGTGTCCTGAACAGTGAATTCTGAAAATCTGAGTCCTGCCAATCTCAAATGCTAAGCAGACCGAGGCATCCAAAAATTATAGACCACTTCAAGTGCTTCCTCTTTTCAGTGCTGTCAAGTCTTTTTCCCTCATGGCTATGGTGACCTCCTAAAGCAAAGGTGACTGCTCCCAGGGCTTTTCTTGGTGCAGGACAGTGTCCAGAATACTGATCCCAATGAAATTACTTAGACCTGTAGAGCAGCACTTGGGAAAGTTGCTCTGAGTCTTAGGGCTGTTCCTTCCCATATGAAGACGTGCACTTACCCTCAGTAGGGTCCGTAAATAAGTGAGTGTTCAAGGTTTGACATGTCCGAAATTCCCTTCATCCCCCACAACTCTCTCATGTTACTGCTGGCTTTTACCTTCCCATGTCATTATGAATCTTAAGTGTTTTTACATGTTCCTTTGAACACATTCAACAGAGGGAATTAATGAGGAAGAAGAGAAAGGGTAGGTGTGGGAAAATGAAAGACTTTAGATGACAATTTCTGTACATTTTTGTATGAGTGAAAGAAACCAAATAAGCATGACTGGAAAGAGGTGCATAGGTAATATGTAAGAAAGACAGACAGGTTATCTGTCATTCAGTCTGTCCTCCATTAGTTTCCAGCCCTCTCATCCTTCTCTCCTCCTTTTCACTAAACTCTTCTATTTCTCCCCAGTCAAAGAAGATCAGAAAAAGAATTCTCTCTTTGTAGAGAAGGGAGTAAAAAGAGAAAGGACTGTGGGGGGGAGAGGGGATGGGAGAGTGTGGCAGGGGTGGGAGATGGAACTCCCAAACTCATTTACCCATTGGAGCAGAGAAGTGAGAAAAAAAGCTCACACCCTTAAGCTAAAACAAATGTTATAGAAACAAGTACTTCACTTGTGAACTGCAATGTATCTGCCTAAGCATGTGCAAGTGTGAATTGTTTTCATGTGCCTAAACCTTTCCTCTTAGCTGCAAAAGCAGAAGGGAAAGTCCACTGGCCAGGAGTTTGACTTTTACCACATGACAAGGTACATCAGCTTTGGTGACAGTGTCGATAACAAAGGCAGTACGCTGTGCCAGCTCAGGCTTCTGCTGTGATTAATAATCTCCTTGTAGAGTTTCAACTCATGTATTTTGCCAAATGCCATTCACAAGCAGAACTGCTGTGTGTTTGGCAATGCTGCACGTGCCGAAAACTGGAAGACACTGAAAGGTGACTGTGACTGGGTAAAGTGGCTAGGGGTGCTAGTGATTTTCTGCAGCTCCTGACAGCACTTTCTCCTGGAAGCAGCTGGGATAGGGAAGAGCTGTGTTCCTGGATCTATGGCAGAAGGAGACTCATGTCTTGCAATAGTTATAAACAGCAAGCTTTGATCACTTCCCTAGTGACATGGCTTTTGTACTGTGGCATATGTTCTTCTTTCTTCTGGGACCAGAGCATCCTACAGCTGCTGGTTTTGCCTGCTCCTTCCAGCAAGAAGCTATGAGTGCAGTAGCTGGGAGCTCCCCGCTGAAAAAAATATGAATGGCATGTTGCAGCCTGGATGCCATAAGAGACTTTTTAAAAGAAATAGTTTTGCTCACAAGTGTACAATAATTAATCTGCATGTTTTCCAAACTACTAGTGATGCAATGGCTTCTTTATGCAAAATAGCCAAGTGCACGAAAATTAAATGCATCCGTAACCTATCTCTTTTCCTCTTGCTGACAGCTGATATGGTTTAGGATTATTTCATCAATAGTTTACAGTGGACATGACACCCATGTGATGTAATTAAGATAACATGTTCAGTAATAATCTTGCACTTGCAGTTCAGCCAGTGATGGTTTGCTTCTACTGCAAGGCAACTTACCTTAAAAGAAATAAAACAGCCAACAAGAAGGTGGTGTCTTCACCTATGTTATTCAATTTGCAAAATTACTAAAGAACTGCAAAGCAAATTTTTAGTCAGAAGCAATGAAGTGAAGCCAGTGAAAACACACACCTGGGCTACTACAGAAATGTATCAGAAGATGGACAGTGACCTGCAAGCTTTGATGTCAGCCTTTGTCCCCTGTTGAACAGGTTGTCGTCAAGCACTATGAGCAGTGTAGCTACCCAAGTGAGTGACCTGACAAAGAAACATGGTCCACAGTCAGGCAAAGCTCCTATGTGAAGAGGACACCTGCTGAGGTTTATAACATGTTGAAGATTTTACATGTGTATATAAAGGATCTCCTGTTTAGGAAAGGTCATTGCACTATTACTGCTTGATGAAGGAAGTAAGAAGAAAGGCAGAGGTAAGCTGACAAGAGGAAATGTCCTCGGGTTGTGCCAGGGGAGGTCCAGGTTGGACATCAGGAAGAATTTCATCACTGAAAGGGTGGTTAAGCATTGGAAAGGGATCGCCAGGGAAATGATGGACTCACTGTCCCTGGGAACATTCAAGGAATGACTGGACATGGCATAGTGCTATGGTTTAGTGAACAGTGGTGTTTGATCAAAGGTTGGACTCGATGATCTTGGAGGACTTTTCCAGCTTGAATGATCCTATTCTATTTCATTCTATGATACTAAGTGTGGCAGTTGGAGCAAAAAAGAGATGATCTTTCTTGCTTTCCAAACCCTAAGAAAACAAGCTTTCCTATAACAACGATGAAATAAACAGGCATCCCTGAAGAAACACGCATCCTTGAAACATTCATTTATATTTAATACTTCAGTGTTTACAAAACTAGAGGTGAAGGCCAGCATCCTGCAATGACTTTATTTGCTTAGCGTTATACTTTGTGTAGTCTCCATGGAATTGCCGCCTCCGCACACATGCCTTTTGGCACCTGTCCCAGGGGCAGAAGCAAACGTAGCAACACCACAACAAGCGGAGAAGAGCAAGTCTACCACTTCAACAAGAATGGACTATGAGCTACAAAGGCATGGCACACACGAGCAGAATAGCGCTGGTGTGCGCGCGCGGCTTCAGTGCACAAGGAGAAAACCAGGCAGTGTTTTTGAAGGGCCCGGATCTCCTCTGAGAAAATTAATAAATAAATAATAAGAAAATCACCCTGTCTGTTGGAAATTAGTTCAGTGACATCCTTGGGGAAAAGGCATTTGTTTGATAATTATTTGGCCTAACTGAAGGCAAAAAAAAAAAAAGTAGGGCTGATGCCAGAAGTAATGGTATGAATAAGCACGCAGACACACTGAAACATTTGAGAGTGTGAGAAGTTGCTGCTTTGGCAAAGGACAAGAATACTGTCTAGATTAGAAAATATGTCAAGAACACTCCTCTGAAAAACACAGCCACAACTCTTTTCATTACCATACCTACTTCAGGCAAAAGTACCAGTGTTTCAAAGGCTCATGGTCAGGTCTCATGCACTTATGATCCACTGTAGCCACTACTACTGAGTTTTACCCAGCACAGACCCATCTGGGTACACTAGCAGTTGCCTGTGCCCTGTGAGAACCTCAGCAGCCTCTCTTCATTTTTGCTGGGGCACAGAGAGAGACATAGTGAACATTTCCCCAGGCCAGGTGCACCTCGCTCCTAGAACCAAGGAAGCAGCTTGTTGTCTCCACACAAATCTGTGCTGAGACATATTCCCTGCATGACTGTAATCACTGTATACCAACACATTGACTGTGGGAAAGCCACATCCCACCCCAGCAACTGCTGTGCACTTTCACTGATGGGAGCTGCCCTCGTGAGATGATGGCAACTCTCAGCCTACATCAGAAAATACCAAGTCATGTAGCAAATGACCAGCAGTCATTTGCTTAACCCAGAGGGAAACACAGGTCTCAAAAGGGCTGCCTGGATCACTGGTAGCCTATAGAGGAGAGGCCAAGGCTCTGAAGGGTATCTTTTCCTCACAGTCCATGCCAGAGGCCTACATAAGCGGCTATAATCAATGAAAATGGCTACATGGAAAAAATATACAAGATAAGGGGAAATCACCTATGTCCCAGCACTGGTAGAAAACTCATTAAATCAAGATGCTAAGGCTATCCCATTATTTTTCAAAGTGGTATTTTATTTCTTTTCATAAGCATGAAGGGAAACTGACTCCATAACACCATTTACAGAATCCCTCATTTGCATCTTAAAAGGGGCAAGTCTGTCTGTTCTGCTTATTCTGTTCTTTAATTATCCTAATGAAAGCAAATGTGAATCCCCAAAGGTCTGGTTCCTTTCTGGCAGATTGCTTTTAAACTCAGAGACAAAGGAGACAAGCAGCCATCAAACCCCTTAGTTTTTAACTTGCACATCTGGGGAAGATTCCTCTGGTATCTTGTGCAATGTGGGCAATATGTTGTAGCAAGAAGAGTAAGAAAAAGCTCTAATTTTCTACCATGTGAAAACCCATGAAAAACCAGCTTAGGCTCCAGAAAAATTGAGAGGCCAATGGCTTCAGGCCACACAGCCCTCTTCAGATGCTCAATATATTACAGGAAGATCATCCTTCCATCCAAGCAGAGGCACTAGTTGTTTGCTATGTTTAAAGATTCCCACTCAGAATCAGTTTAAATTGAAGACTTCACGCAAAGTGAGAGCAATAGCTTTGTTTCATATAGCTCTTTTTGAGGGGCACTGGTTAAGTCAAGAAGCCAGGACTCGAGAGAGCTGGGTCCTTTTCCAAGTTTCACGATACATTTGCTGCTTCCTTTAAACACACTCCTGCCTCTAAGGCAGAGTATTAGAAGACAAACTTTCCTCTGACAAAGAATCTCTATGACACCTAGCAGAAAGAGGTTTCTAGCTGTTACTGCAATGTAAATAATAAATGAGTGAAATAATAAATAGAAATAAGGCATTCTGTTGCAAACAAAGCCAACATATTAGTGAACGTGTTCAGTTTTTTTAAACCATATCCAAACACCAGCCTAAGCTCCAATGCTAAAACACAGCCTATCTTTTAAAGCTCCAGAGAAAGCAACAAAAGGCTGAGGGCAGCTCTATTCCCTCTTCCAAAGGTTCATATTGATAAATAACTAGAATTGTTCATGTAATGGTACAATATCATCCTTAATTGCTTCAAATTCTATTTCTGCTGCTTAGACCTAGGATGCCTCAGCCTGCTCTCAGCATCACCCATAAAAACTCAGTGGGTTTCATTACAGCTGTGGTGAATTCAACAAGCAGAATTTGCCTCATGCTGCTCTGAACAAGAGCACCACCAGCAGATGGTCTAGCTGCTAACCACCCTGTCCAGAGCCTGACAAGTATTATTGTCTGAGAGGAGGAATGTGGTTCACTAGACAGGGCAGCACTGCAAGACTCGTAATGCTTGGGTTCTCCTACCAGGGGACCCACTGAACTGATGCAGGAATGAGAACAACCTGCTTTATTTCTTCATGCCCTCATTTTCTACCAGTTTACTCAGACAATCGCACCTTGGTTGAAATGTTCTGGGTGCTGTTGTGATACATAATCACATCCAAAAAAAAAAAAAAAAAAGAAAAGAAAATCACCTCTGTTCTGTTTGAGGCAAAGGGATATAAGGTAGCCTGTCTAAACCTTTGTGTACACACTGCTGTCCCAAGTGATACCACAGGATCATCAAATATTCTGATAATAACAGTGAAAACACATTTTAACAGCATCTGGATGAAAAACAGGCATGAAAAAATCCTGTATCTATCCTCTTGCCCCCTCCACCTGGGCTGTGTTGAGTCAGGATAAACCTGAAGCATCATGAATTTCACTCGCTGAAAAAGAGAGGACAAGAAGAATGATTTCTCAAGTGTAAGTAAGCCAAGAATGAGACTGAGGGAAGAAGACCAATAGAATTTATTTGTAATGACAAGTGACAAGTGATCACCATAAAGATATTCTTGGAACAGAATCCTGCTAATCTCTGCTATAATTCTAGTCCCAAATGGTTTGGCTCTGGCAGTGCTTCTAGAAATGATATATGTGAAAGCATTGGGGACTGTCAAGAAAGGAGTTTTGCCTTGACAGTTACATTTTAGACTCATTGGGTTTGTTTGTGCTTCCCCTGCCCCACAACCCTCCCCTGCCTGTTTGGTTGATTTTTAATTTTTTTATTTTTTTAATCTAAGGTCAGCTGCAATTAGTATTTAGAAAAGAAAATATTTATAACCTCTTGCTTTTATCATCATTAATAATGCAACAAATGTATTGAATGTGGGCAGACTTTTCAGCAATCTGTAGTGCTTTCCCCCTCTGGCTCAGAAAATATGCACCTCTTGAGAGAAAATCTATTTCATTAGAGACCTGATAAAATGCCTGGAAATGACAACATAAATAAGCATTTAAGTGCTGCTCCCTCTTTCACTATGAAGTCTTTTCCAGCTGAGAAAAGCCAGAAAGAAGCTCTAGCAGAATGGAGGGAAAGAGGGTTGATTAATATTTGATCACAATTGTCTTAAATAAATGCTTCTCCCAGACATACCCTCTTGACATATCGACTACAATGTTAGTTTCACCTCTCTCACACCATCTTAAAGGCAAACCCACAGCCAAGGCATTTTGAGTTGACAACAAGTCAAAATGGAATGCTTCCTTTCCTTTTCCTTCTCCCTTCTCTAGTGTATTGTTTCCACTGCTATCTATCATTTCTTTTCCTTCTTTCCACCACTCCCTCCCCAAATGCTTAAGTAGAGTCCCTTCTCCACACTTACTGTCTGCTATGAAGGTGGTTTGAAATGTAGGTTATGGTAGTGGTCAGAGTGCTTAATTTGGCATGGCTGTGCTGAGCTTCTTTACAGGAGTCTCTCAGAAGGAGATGCCAAGGCTGGCGGTGGAGAACAAGGGAAGCAGCAAACCAACTGATCAAGGTCCTTACCTCAGACTTCCACAGTCCCTCTATGCCTCATCTTTGCCCAGTGATGGCCCACAGAGTACATTTAAATGTTCAGGAAAACTGGGCACCAACACAAACTGCATTTATCTTGCTGTTTCTTCACAAAGCCCTTCCTTCAGGATCAGCAGAACCAGCCAAGAAAGTGAACTAAGTGACTTTGCCCTGGGCTCAGATTCCTTTCACCTGCTTGAAGCACCTCTCAAGGAGGCAGTACAAAACAAGGCCTTGGATGAAAACAAAAACAAGACAACCCCCCCCACACCAACAAACAAACCCAACTCTGACATGTACCTGTGCAGGGATAGTGAATCCCTGTAACACTCATGTCTGGAGTGCCTCTTGCCTCCTTCCCAGGTACCACACAGACTTTACACGTTTACCCTTGCTGTGTCTCAGTGAAGCAGCTCATAGTGCAAGCCAGGTGAAGTAGTGCAGTCACAAAGACCAAAACCAAGATTCACCGAGCATTTTTCTAGTGACTAAGTGGCAGTAAAAGACTCACAAAGGGTACAGCTAGCTCCTTTGGGATTTCAAGTGTACTTGAGAAGCCCATACATATTTATATTTTTTAAGCTAGAGTATATATTAGTTTTTCAAATGCCTTCTCTGCATATGCACAAGTTGGCAGTCCAGATCCCTATGGATCTTCTTTCATTAAGCAACCACCAGATTCCTTGTTGCACCTCCCACTTGACTAAAGTCACACAGGAAATCTATCTAAAGCAAAGAACCTTATATAAACTTTTAAATCCTAAACTGAAAACCACATAGTTTGGGGCACTTCTCCTTTACCACAGCTGACTCAGACTGTAGCCATACAGACACAATACCAGTTTTCCAAGTTGAAGAATTCAATCAAAGGAAGAAAGAATAGCATCTAAAAAGAGCTGAAGCCAAGAAATAAAGGTTTTTTGCAAGTGATGTCTTAGAGAAGGGAGTCCATGTTAAATGTTAAGGCCATGCCATTCCATAAATCTCCTTGAAGGTGGTAAGTTTGGCTGGATTATTCAGTGCTTAATAGTGGGAACTCTGTGAGGAACAGCAGGTTAGGGAGGTCAGCTAGAAGGTTACTGAGGTCCACCTGGCAAACCTGCATTGTGGAAATTAATCAGAGGGGTCATGATGGCATTACAGAGGATATTCAGGGGCAGTAGCAAAATTGATAGGTTTTTCATATCAGTAAGACAGACAAGCCTCCTAGTTAACAACAGGCTATGCAAAGGCCTCAGCTATTATGCAGCACAGAGAAACACAGTCCATACAGAAAGCTGTCAGGAGATGCCAAGTAGAAACCCATTGTTTAACCCCAGCCAACAGCTAAATACCACACAGCTGCTCACTTACTACTCTCTCCCGGGTTAGGAGGAGAATGAAAGGGAAAAAAAACCCAACTAAACCATGAGGCTTGAGAGAAGAACAATTTAGTAATTGAAAGAAAAAAAACATATAATGATAATAACTACTGATGTTAATAACAACGAAAAGGAGATAGAGGGGAATAGAACCCAAGATAAACAAGAGATGTACAACACAGCTACTCACCACCCACTGACCAATCCCAGGCTGTGCCCAAGCAGCCATCAGCCCCTACTGGACAACTCCCCCCAGTTTATATACTGAGCATGACATCGGGTGGTATGGAATGTCCCTTTGGCCAGTCCAGATTAGTTGTCCTGGCCGTGCTCCCTCACAACTTCTTGTGCACCCACTTGCTGGCTGAACATGGGAATCTGAAAGGTCCTTGATTTAGGGTAAGCATTACTTAGCAACAACTGAAACATCCATGTGTTATCAACATTACTCTCATACTGAATTAAAAACACAGCACTGCACCAGCTAATAGGAAGAAAATTAACTTTATCCCCGCCAAAACTGGGACACCATCCAGGAAAAGAATTGTAAGAACAAGTGCAGATGGAAGTATTCAAATCCAAAAAAAACATCACATTTGAACTGCTGATGTTAGCCCAGCTCCCCTTGAAGCACAGAAACAAACAAGGAAGCAAGAACTCAAAAATGCTATTGACTAACTTGTCCTCTGAACTCCCAGTTCTCCTCTCTACCTCATTCTCCAATAGGCTTCTAACAAACTCAGCCCTGACTAAAAAGTTTCATAAAGTTTAATTTAAACATTTAAAGTTATTTAGGGGACTTATGCTCCTGTGCATGGTAGCATGAGCTCTTCTTTGCAAAGCATCCCTCCCTATATAATTTGCACTCTCTTTGTCTTCTATCAGCACGTTCAGATGCAATAGTTTAACATTCTTACCAAACTACTTAATCTAAAGAGGGAGTAGGAGGAGTTTTCAAGTCATCGCAGCAGCCAGTGGGGTGGAGACTTGAACAGCTCCTCATCCCAGCCTGAACTGAGATCGGCAAGACAGAGCCTCCAGTAGAAGTCAGAGGAAGTCACACTTTAGAAAAAGGCACATGAACTGATTCAAGAGGGAGCAGGCTCTGACTGACATGGCCCTAACACAGGCTGGGGTACAATGGATACAAAGAGGTGAAGATACGATGCCGTCCAGTGACTAGGCAGAGATGCTATGTTTCTAAAATGTGTGCACACTTCACCTTCTATTTTGGTTTTCTTCTGTAGGAACGCCATTTCCTAGGACTCATACCCATTATCCTCACAGTTTCCTGGCCTGATCCTACCTTTCCATTTACTTAGCAAGGCAAGAACTTACTGGTCCTAAAGCGCAGGAACAAATCTTAGAATGAAGTGGAAAAAACCCAATGACTGGTATAAATCAAATTGGACTATGAATTACATCTGGCCTTTGGGCTACAAAAAAGAACAATTTTTTCTTCCTGAATGCTGGAAAATTTGTCAATGATTTCTTTTCTGTAGGACAGAAACTAATATATTTTTTTTTCTTTTCTTTCCCAAACAACCCCAACTGTGCTTGTCTAGTGCCACTAAACTCCTATGCTGTTCACCCTCCTTGTCCCCCATCAAGAAAATCACTTAGAGCCAAAGGTGTCTGTGGTGAAACTCCCATCACATCAATGGATGAAAAAGCCCAGATGAACCTGCTCCATTAAATCTGGTCTAAAAGAGATAGGAAAAAAGACAAGGCAAAAACCCAAAACAAAACCCAAATCAAAAATACCATGGCACAGAGAGCTTGATCCTAGGGGTCACAGCTGCCCATTAACATTTCCACCTTAATAAAAGCCATACTCAAATCCTCAGTATTTAACATCTAGTTTCCACTTGGCACAAAAGAAAAAAAAAAAGGAAAAATTAAAGGTGAAGGTGAAAAAATAAAGAGCAAAAAGTAACAGTATTTTCTTTATACACTCAGGAAATCTTTTCTCCAGCAGATTCATGGGGTTTTTTCCCCTCTCTTCTCTGTAAGACAGGATTAAGCAGCACTGCAGCATCTTCTGTCAGCTTGAATTCCCTGCCTCCCAGAATGAGTACTCATAATTAAAAGCTTAGCTCACCTTATCCCTCCAGTTCCCCAGGTGAAAAGTCAAGGCCTGCATTTAATTGCATATATATGTGTGCATGTTTAAAGCTGAAGCTCTGAAGAGAGATGATATTTGGGAGAGGGGAGGGGAACAGGCACAGAGGTATTTGACACAGTCTCAAACACAGAAAAATAGGAAATGGGAAGAGAAGGGGAGCAGAAAAGAGACTGCAATTTCTCCTTCTGTTTCCCTTTAGTCCCCAACCCTTCCACCTTTCCCCACCCCCCACCCCCTTTTTTTTTTTTTTTTTTTTAAAGATACAAGCTGTCATTTTACTCCTGACTTGTTTCATTACACCCCTTGGGTTCCTCAGTGGGAACAAGTCATGAACAGAGAGGTTCTTCCTGTCCTTGCATAGGCTCTGTGGTTTATGACAGGATTTAATTAATTCACTAGGGCTTGGCTGTGAGGAAGACTGAATCACCTTTTGCTCACGCACAGCACGGGCATCAAGTTTAGCCCTTGCTGTTCTAGTTGCACGGGTGTTGTCAATTCTAGGCCCTCCTGCTTTGGCTTTAAGGCAAAGGGGATTAGTCACCAGTACTGAGGGGAGGGAATTCCAGGCATCTCTGCTAGGTCAGGTGCTGCACCAGCAGTGAATGCTAGACAGTGTTTTAAGCCAAGGTACAAGAGAATTGTAAGCTCTCCAGAATATAAAGGCATTTTCTCTGAAGTGGATATGGGCACTGGGCTACAGTCTTTAGAATACAACCAGGAACTAACACATTTCAGTTCCTAAGCAAATAGATTTAATTCAGAGGCTACCACTGTACACCATATTTCCAGCACTATGGACCTGCTGTATCCCATGCTGATCTTCAAAGAATAAAGACAGCTGCTGAGAATACTTCTGCATTCCCTCAAAGCCCTCTGCCTTCCACCAGACCATGAGGCCACTTCTTCCCTTAGAAACAACTGAAGCATTCCGAAAAATTTGGCCAAGCAGGACATGCACAGAATTTACAGAGTAATAATAATGTGATTGCAATGGGTAATTGAACTTGGAAAAGAGTTTGCACCAAGGAATTTTTTAAAAGGTAGGCTGGGTTGTTTCAGCACACGGTTTACATACTTGATTCAAGCTCACAAGGAGGAAGACATCTCTTGCAAAAGCAATACTTTTTCCAATCTTCCCAGCCAGCACCAGGTCTTTAATTCTGTAATGGTACCAAGCCAGTGCTTCATTGAGAAGTCTAGTCTGATCCACTACTATTAATGCCTTCCAAGTAATCCAACCATAACAGCAGTACATATTCTTAAAATGCACCCCACAGAAGCATCAGTGTAAGAGACACTACATGTCATATTCTTGAGCACCTCAGTACAGCAGCTTTCACCATTTGATAGCAAAGTACACCAACTTTGTGCAGACTGTGCTGGCGTGATGCTCCTTGGATCTCTGACAAGCCCTTTGGTCATGCCTCACATCATGGCTTTAACAAACAGGAGCAGGTCCAGGTCCACAGCTAGTGCCTGCAGTTGCTGCTCCCCCACAGGTACTTCTTACGCCAGAAGCATAAGCCAGGTTTCTAGACAGAGCTACCTGCCTTAGAGCACTTTCCAGCATGAGCCAAGCTGTGTAATCCCACACCTGTGGCTACACTCCCAAGAAGGTTTCTTCCTCTCCCTGAGGCTACCTTGCCCCTTTTTATCATTCTAGAACACTCAGCTTACTGGTCAGCATACCACATGCTGTGTAGTCTTCTTGCAGAGCATAAGTGTTTGGGCCTGAGAAAACCATAATGTCCTCTATACATTGCAATCCATGGGTAACAAGCTGCTTGCCAGTCAGCTCATAGGGATTCTGAACCTAATTGTTTCCTTCCTAGGTTTCTGCTGAGGAGGAGAGTCTTGGTATAAAAACTAGCCTGCCCAACTACAGCTTTACTCTTCCTGGTGCAGCCCTTTATTCCAGCTGCAACTAGTTACCTGCTTAGTGCAGATATGTAAGATTTTCATTCCATTAGCACCTCCTTCCCTACAATTATCAATTTTTAGAGCTTATAGTATCACTAACTTCAGAGTTTCCTTCCTTCTCTGTCTGACAGCACCCTGAGAAAAGATCAGTAGCTGGGAACTAAGACCATCAAAAATACAGCCCAGCTCCAATGGCAGGAGACATAACATGCAGCACTCACCACTCTATCTCTGCTCACTTCAGTTGCTCAGAGGAGGCTGGGTTTCCTTCCATACTTACAGATTCACAGCTGTGAATCTATAAGTGTTCCTGCCTTGAGTAGCAAGGCACCTTGATGAAATGGACACCATAACCTAACTGAACCAGCATAAGAGGTTTCATCCCATTTCTCAGCCACCTTCCTCACAATTTCCATGTGACACAGTGCAAGGAAAATAAATACCTATGAAAGTGGTGATTCAGGCAAAGCCTTTTAAGCCCTGAGTTTGTAACTGTCCTGAGTACCTGTCTGTCATGGGTACTTAGGTTTCTGCTGGGAGGTTTAGTATGCACATTAATAGGCATCTATTCAGCCCAACATGTTTTCTTGCTAGAGCTGAAAGCAACGAATCTTGATGCATCTCTATGCAGCTGAGGGTAGAAGGGGAAACAGAAGAGCCGGACTGAAACACTGAAAGTTAATTGCAGGGCAAATGCAAAGTATGTAAGGGTACCATAGTGGGTAAGGATCCATACTATTTACTATAAACAATATCAGCATATTTACTATATGCAGTACTCTTGTCACTAGGACTGCACTTCACATAGTTAGCACAATATTTGTAAGTATTGGCTCATCTTTCTTTACATACAGGCTGACAGAACTATTAGCATAACCATTGTGTTATTGCTATGCAATCACTATTAATTATTGCTGCAGAACATCCTATGGGAGTACAGACATGCTATTTAATAGTTAAGCAACCAGGCACACAGCTACTGCTGCAAATATCTTACCAAGTGTGACTGCTTCATGGATTCCACCTCCTTCTGACCACTTGTTGGATGTGTCTCACCACTCTCATTCTTCACACAGCAACAGCAATTCAAAGGAAAGCCTGGAGGCTGTACTATAAATATACACACAGCACAGGCAGCCACAACCCCTGACTTCGCAGAAGTGCTCCAGTCTCTGCTGCACCTCTGATGTGTTACGCTACACAGAGAGAGAGAGACAGACAAACCCAAATGTAACTGCCTTGTGTCCAGGCAGAGGCGCTCCCGGGAGCCGTGCTCCCTCCATCTCATTAGGGTGGGAGCAGGTGCTAGATGAGTTAATGAGCTTCAGCTGACAGGTGGTCACTGCTGTGCCTGCAGCAATTGCCCCTTCCCTGCTGCCCCCTGCTTCAGCACAGCCCTGCTACATGCCTGCCGCCCAGAGGAGAGCACAGGCTGGAGAGGCAGTTGGAATACAGGACACACTTTGGTATTTAAAATCAATCAGATGTCTAAGGAAGTGTAGGGAAAGCAAGGTTAATTGCCTTGCTATTGCTATAAAAGCCACTATGTCCTCTGCTACTTCGATACACTCAGCTGCATCTCCTGTGCCTCAGACTGCCAAAATGTCAGCTTCCTCTCAGATCATTCCTTACTCTTCTGTGCTGTAAACAGGGTGATTCATTTAATTTTCAAATGTTTTCTCCTCCTTTGCAATTAAGTATCTTAATTGGAGTAGTTTTTACAATAACTATGCCTTTTCTCTTCAGCAAACTAATTTCCTGACAGCGCAGAAAGGCAGAAGCCTTTAGGGAGTTGGTAGGTCTGAAAGGAACAAGGCCACTATGATGCAGCCTGGTCTCTGGAGTTTGGGGGCCACTTCTGTCCGTGCAGAGAATGAGAGACTACAGGGAAGACAGAAGAGATAATGAACCTCCTAAGGAAAGGCTTTCTGATTGAAGTCCCTCGGGATAAAGACAGCTCTGCAACAGAGCCAGCACCCAAACCCTTCTTTTTTATCCTGACAGCTGGGAAACATGCCTGGCCACTCATTACTGCTTAACTCCCATGCAGTGCAACTTCTCCCCAGCTTTTCTGACACGCAAAGCATACACAATATAGCCATTAGCATTCTTTTTCCTCACCCTGAAATCCCATCATAGCACATCTATCCTGCTTCATCCCTCCCTTAGTTCTGAAGTGTTTGCTGGATTCAGTTTCAATTTCTTCTTCTCACTTTCAAAAACCTACAGCAATTTCAGTCTCTCTGTCCTTTTCACCTGCTTGACTTTACCTCCTAGGAGTTCAACCTCCTTTGCCCCATGCTTCCCACTCAGTCATGTCCCACTGGCCTCAGCTAGTGTGTGGGCTCATCTCCTAAGTCTTTGCTGCCAGAACCACTCTTTTCTTCTTCCTATACAGCTAAAATATATGGAAAGACCACCATGTGTTAAAAAAACCTGAAACATTGTGAATACTTGAACACTAAACACCCAGTGACACGCCATAACTTCTTAAAAATCTCCCCTCTGCACTATGAAAATAGAGCCACCAACAGGTGGTCACCCTCCTTGTCCTCCCACAGTGCTGCAAGTCCAGGACCTTTCAAGCTGGTGATTGTACATTCCATGCTTACATATAACTGAGCACAGTACATGTTCATAAAAAGGAATACCAAATGATGTGCTGCTGCTTGAGCTGAGGGAAGCCACAACAGGCAAATGGACAGCAAAACTTTCTAAGCCAAGGATGGAAGTCATCACCATAACCAGAAGCTTCCTAACTAAACACTCAAGCTAGACTTCATAATGTATTCCTATGGGAATCGGCACATAATGATAATTTAAATGAACTAGTGACCCCTTTACTCAATCACTCATCCTTTCTGAAAACTGAAAGTTGCTCCCAGTCCCTCCAGCTGATGGCTGCAATACAGACCTGCTTCCTTGACAAGCCTTGGGCTCCCCTGCCCCACCACACCTGAGGTTGTGTGTGGTGCAAAGAAAGGAGCTGGGAAACCAGAGCTACCTGCCCCTTGAAATATTCCCACATCAAACAGCCATGAACACAGAGAACATCAGGACTTCTCTGTTTTAAATGGAGTGTAGATATCCAATATATATTCTCTTTGATACAAGAATAAAGTGCTTCAGTCCCAGCGGCATGTAGCAGAGGGGTCCCCAAGGCCTTCAAGCAGCGACACTCCCGCACCATATCATCTTCTGCCAGTCTCCAGCAGTGGAAAAAGGGGTGGGTTTTCCTCATTTGCCTTCCTCAGGTGAGGTTGTTTCCCCTGAGGGACCTACTCCTGTTCATAAGGGGAGGGTGGTGGTAGGGATGATGGCTCCCAGGATGGTCCCTTTGCTGCCATGGTGACAGCCAGCAAAATGAAAGGGCTGTGTGTCCCTCTGAAGTGACAGTCCTGCGTTTGTAGCAAGGGGAGAGCTGCTGCTCTGCCATATGCTGTAGGGAACTGGCATCACTGCCTTCAGTTTTCATGACCCTTTCAGGCTTTTTCAAGTACGTTTAATTAAACATTTTTTTCATGTTTAATTGATCATATTCCAGGTCTGAAGAAGCTTGGAAACCTCCCTTGCTCACAACACTGTGATCTGAACTTCTCCCCAGCAAAATCCCAGCCTCCAGGCTTGGTTGTTTTTGGGATCACATGCCCCAGTAGTGGTGAAGCCCCAGAGTGCGAGGTCCTGTACAGGCACCTGGGGGAAAAGACTCTCACAGTTACGTAAAGACTCCCATCGGAACATGCAAGACAACAAAAGGGTATGAAGAAAGACAAATGGATCTATGTAAGTCCTTGAGGACCACACCTTCTCAACTGCCAGCATTAAAGAAAGTGAAGGGCCTAATGCTTGCTCTGGAGATGCAAACCCAAGAATGATTCATTTGCCTTTCTTGTCATCACATCCTGAACAGGATGCTCCAAACAGAAATCCTCTGAATAGTTTACCAGGAAGAGAAAGAACTATACTAGTGTACACCTTCCTTTTCTAGGTAAAAAACCTAGTAAGAACAGTGGTGTCAGGAGCTGTTTTGAAAAGGAATTTTCACTCCATTGTTCCTTAATGATGAAAGGGTATATCCCAGAAGGTCATATAAGACATACATTATTCACTCAGGAAGAATAACTCCTGGTGTTCACTCTGCATTCATAGGGCTGCAGGAGCCATGAGCTGGAAGAGAGCTCCTGAAGGCAGAACTGGGAAGGGAGCGAGAGTGTCACATAGATAACTGACAGTACATTTTACAGTCTCATTTTGCATAACTCCTGATTCCAATAGTGCAGTCCACTGGTTTAATTTTCACTTTAACAGAATAAACTAGATTTGTTCTCACGTGCAAAGGTTGTATGGGAATAAATATGCCACTTAGATAAGTCATCAAAATCAAAGTGCTCTATGGGAGCAGTGCATAACAATTAGTGAATAAACACTGAAGAGGACTACAGAGATTTGTATGGCAAGTGCCAGCTATTTCCCTGAAACATAAGATATTAAAGCAGTCCCCACTGTTAGGATGGCATGTTATCAATGTGCCTCACTATTTTTTTGAGGAATGGCAACTCCAGGCATCAAGGCACAGGGTATCAAACTTGCTTATGTACCAAGAAAGTAAGGGGCAGATAAAAGGCAGAATGACACATAAATGAGACAGCCAAAGGCAACATCAAAATGATACAGCAGAAACTGCAAATGGATGAATCTGGGCTTTGTTTGGCACCACCACAGAAGGCAGATTATCTCTGACCAAAATACTACCAGCACAAGTCAGGGCACAGGTCCTCCCTGCTCCATGTGTACCTTTCTCTGGTTTCTCAGCAACATTTTGCTGTTGGAGAGCCCAGCTTTAGTCACTATGTAAACTGAGAAGGACCACAGCGTTCCTTGAATCCAGGCAGAGATGCCTGTTTGTATTATTATGTGGTATCTTCCAGTACAAGCCATATCAAATGATTAAACATAGCTAAATTTATTCATGGTGTGAAAGCTTCACTGAGCTGCTTCCTTCCACCCTTCCGTGATTGGATCCACCTCTTGGGAACTTGTAGTGACCTTCCCTGTGAGACAAAGTTTCTTCATTCTGCCACATTCTCCATCTTTGTCTTGCTTCCCTTTTCCTATTTGAGTTCTTGTTTTTATCAATTTTTAGTTTTTATTTCCATTTTTCTATTTAATCACCTTGCCAGATATTCCATCAGGAAAATCATGATGTACCCTTTCATTTGTGACACGGACTCTCCAGTCAGTTGGATGGTGATGAGTGATTGACTGACTGGAAGAGGTTATCATGTGTCCTAACTATGCAGACTCTGTTCTTGATCCCAGTAGCCTGCACACTTTCCACAGTAGGATCTTTGCACAGAGATATCCCCACTATATATTTCATTGAACCTGTTTCTTGCCTTCTGTGGCAGTGATCCCCAATGGCTGAAACAGGTTTCACTCATTAGCCCCAAGCCCTTGATGAATAAGCTGATCTGGATTGACACTGACTGTGCAACATGCCATGTCGTGTGCCTGTGGAACTGAGACTTGGATAGGCAGCCCAAGGCCGCCCTTGGTGTTGGCAGAGAGGCAAGGACGTAGCAGCAGTCACAAGGCAGGGAAAGTTGGGAGGAAAAATTAACCAACCAACTTGTAGCCCTTTTGATCTTGACACACTGGCTCCTGGGAGATGTCTGGCTTCAAGCAGAAACTTGAACTGGAGACTAGAGATCCAATGAGCAGTCCTCTCCAGTGCACACTTCTGTGATTCTACATGTGGCAATCAAACCCTCTCTTTCATGTCAGTGCCCATCTAGTGGCTAAACTGGATTGCACAGATGGTCTGGATCTCCACTGCCAGGATTTATCAGTACCAGAAGGATGATTGCAACCTTCAACCTGGTTGTCCTATTTGTCAAAGCTCTAAAGTTGCAAGGGCATAAGTTTTAGTTGCCAAAGGCACACAGCTCTGGATAGATCCATGTAGGCAACACATAAGTCTAGGCTGCTGCAGTTTCATTCCTCTTAGTAGCTGAGACAGATACAACAATGATAGCATGGAAACACATGGTCATACTGAACCAACACTTTGAGATCAGAGCCAAGAGGTGTTAGTGGTCTTTTCTAACTATAACATCTACAAGTACATGAATCCAGATAAGAAATTTCCCAAACTTAAGGGTATTTTGAGGAGTTGTTTTGGTCTGGGTCCTCACATATTTGAAACCAGAAGGTGCTACTGTTTTCTTTTTCTGGTTGAAAAATAACATCTCATTCTTGCTCCCATTGGGTAAGAAGCTGCTTTTCTGTAGCATTTTCTATGTAGGGCTGACTAATGGAAGCCATGAAGGCTGAGATGCTGCAATTTGCAGTCTGCTAAAAACCAGAGCATTTCTCAAGGGTCTGGAGACATCAGCTGTTTCTGGAATCAGTGCCTGGGGTTAAGTGCACAGTTTTGGGCAAAATGCTTTTATCTTTGTCTTCTAGTCCAGTCTTTTTCCTGGACATCTGTGCCTATGACATGAGGTGTTGGAATGAGGAGGAAGGCAAACACTCAGCCTGTCCTTTCAATGTAAAAGACTTCTTTTGCATATTTCATAGAATCACAGAATGTCTTGGGTTGAAAGGGACATTAAAGATCATCTACTTCTAACTCCCTTGGCATGGGCAGGGATACCTTCCACTAGACCAGGGTGCTCAAAGCCCCATCCAACCTGGCCATGAACACTTTCAGGGATGGGGCATCCACAGTTTCTCTGGGCAACCTGTTCCAGTGCTTCACCACCCTCACAACAAAAAAGTTCTTGCTTATATCTAACTAAACTGGCCCTCATTCAGTTTAAAGCCATTCTTCCTTGTCCTATTACTATGTGCCCTTGTAAAAGTCCCTCTGCAGCCCTCTTGTAGCCCCCATCAGGTACTGGAAGCTGCTATAAGGTCTACCTGGAGCTTCACACCTCCAGGCTGAATAATCCCAACTCTCTCAGCCTACCCTCACAGGATAGGTGCTCCAGCACCCTGATCATCTTTGTGGCCTTCCTCTAGACTCGCTCCAACAGCTCCATGTCGTTCTTATGTTGGGGGACCCAGAGCTGGACACAGTACTCCAGGTGGGATCCCACAAGAGCAGACTAGAGGGGCAAAGTCACCTCCCTTGACTGATAGCCATGTTGCTTTTGATGCAGTCCAGGATACATTTGGCTTCCTGGGCTGCAAGAGCACATTGATGCATCATACCAACCATCTTATTCACCAACATCTCAAGGTCCTCAGGGCTGCTCTCAATCCATTCTCTGACCAGCCTGTATTTGTGCTTGGCATTGCCCAACCCACACGCAAGACCTTCCATTTGGCTTTATTGAACTTCTTGAGGTTCGCTGGTCCCCCCTCTCAAGCCTGACAGGGTCCCTCTGGATGCCATCCCGGCCCTCCAGCATGACAACCACACTACACAGCTTGGTGTCATTGGCAAACTTACTTGTTATTTATCCATCTTAACAGGGAAAAGCCTCTTTGCACCTAATCATCAGCAAACAGCAGCCACTGTGACTTTCATCAGTAAGCTAATTTTTAGTAAGAATAAATAAATAAAACAAGAGAGAAACAGGGAAAGTGACACAGACGGTATAATTTTCAAAGACATTTTTAAAAACACATTAAAGAGCTTTTCCTCGCTTTTTTTTTTTTTTTTTAATTTAGTGACAGTCTAGGAAGGAGGAGATGAAGATAAAGAAAAAAAATAAAAAGAAGATTTAATGAGGATGAGAGAGAGGCTGAAAGGATGTTTCCTAATCTGAACAAGCAGTTAAGGAGAATCAGGACTGAGGGAAGGGATGAATCTGAGAGATAAGTATTGGGGATAGGTTGAAGCAGTAAGGGTAAGAGAAGAACAAATGCAAGCCTACACTAAGAAATTAAGCCAAATCTGACAAAAACCCCTGCTACCTTCTGCTATCTCATCTCAGGGCAGGCCAGTGTGTCTTCCTGGAGCTGAGGGCACCTGGTATGGGATTCCAAAATACCAGAAAGACAGCTGTTCTCATCTTCCTTGAAAACTACCTTCCTTAAAGCAGGAAGCAGTGGAAATCTCACGAGAAAAACTGTTCCCTTGGTGCTTCTAAGCAAATCTGGAGTTTCTGATAAAGCCATTCAATTGAATACCTAGCTGTATAGCCCAAATTTCATGCTGCTGGCCGCAAGTAGGGAAATCTTGCTGCTACTTGCAGAAAGGATTGTTCTGCAGTCAAAGCAACTGATGAAGATTCCCTCTCTCTGTCTCTAGTTTTCTGCATGAAGTAGGCAAATCACTTTGTTTTTCTGCATCTAAATTTTCCTGCCTCTAAAATACCAAGTATTTATAATGCATTCACATTTAATCCAGTTACCTTTACTAAAAGGGGTCAGAACTTTTAATCTTTTACAGAGGCCTTCAGCTCTTAATGTGAAGTCTCCTCTCCACTTCCAACTTAAACAGGTAGATACTAATTTGCTGCAGCAGGAAGAAATAACTTCTATCCCTGCAGTGGCTGAGCAATTCCAACACCTGCACATGCTTCATAAAGACTGGTGCTGACTGGCACAGATTTGTGACAAGACTTCCCAGCTTCATGGGGGACACGGTGACCCTTAATTCACTCCCATTTGCAAAGTACATTGAGATCCTTAGATGGAAGGGGTTGTAAAATAGTAAGAATTATTTGCTATCACTCAGTCCCTCCCCTACTCCTCTCCCTCCCCTGAAAAGACATTCCAGATTTCTTCCTATTGTGAGCTCTATTTTATTTTTTAATTTCCAGACAGCTGAATGAGATAAGGGCCTGGAGGGACTGATTTACGAAGGGAGATTAAAAATGCTAGATATGTACAGTTTCGTTAAATGATGGACATAATAACATCTTACAGGAATATCTTTCTTTTTTTCTTTTTCTTTTTTTTTTTTTTTTTGAGGGACAGAAGGGAAGGAAAAGAAGGGAATGTAAAAGTCTAAGCTTTATTTTGTTTATAATTTGCTTTTATTGGCACTCAGTAGGAGACACACAATGGCTGCCACAAGGGTGACATAGGAACACAGCACAACCCTGCTGGAAGAGGGATGCCTGGTTTATATGAAGCAGTTAAATTGCTGTATGAAGATAGTTAGCTGGAGAGGGATTAACACAGACTCTAACACAGCTAATGACAGCAGAGAATGAAAATTTGGGGCTTGGATCATGCAAAATTCCCACACATAGTAATCTGAAAGATCCAGGACTTAAACAGAAAACCATTTAGTCTGACAACAGGCTTAGGGAAATGAATTGTGGAAACAGCTGCAGTTTATCATAGATCAGTAGTTTACAAAGGAGGAGTGGAGAGAGGAAACAACATCACATTAAGTCCAGCAGAGAGTCATGGAGAAATACCGTTAGAAGCCCTTCACAGAGGAAAAGGAAACTGACACGTTATCTTCCAGTGGTTTATTCCTGGAGCACTGCTAAGGGGATCAGGGAAAAAAAGGTAAGAACTCCAGATGATCTATAGAATAACCAGCATTACACTGAACCACAGAGCTGATCTCTCTAGCTCTGGGCTCCCAGGACTGCAGAAGTACTGGGGCTGCTGACCAGCTAAGCCATCAAAGGGCACAAAGGGGTTTTGGGTAGTGGTCCCAAACAAAACAGATAAGAGGTTCCAAGACAGAGACATTTGTGACATCTAAACAACAATGTGAAATGTGTCTTTAGGGCTCCAAGGAGGAACATTGCAAAGAGGTAAAGTGTCCTGGGAAAGACATAGAATAGAATCATAGAATATGCTGAGCTGGAAGGGACCCATCAGGGTCATTGAGTCCAACTCCTGGCCCTGCGCACACCATGTGCCTGAGAGTGTTGTCCAGTGGAAGATGATGCTGGACTCCAGGACACAGAGCTGGAAAGGGAGATTGTTTTGATTCCTGCTAGGAGTGCAAGCTATTAGGTGTGTCCTTGGACTACTCCTCACACTGCAGCACCATATTAAGTTCTGAGCATTCATCACTGCAGAGTGATAAAATCTTCATATTCTCTCCCACCTCTGCCACCATGCAGATCTGCTGCAATATGAGATCTGATGCAGGGCATGGGGAACTGTCTCCAAAATGCCCCCAGAACTTTGACAACTTCAGTAGAGACATTGGGGAGGCAACTGCAAAATGAGAAACCCCTATGGAAGAGTGAGAGGGGTCAGTTTAATGAAGAGCTAAAGGGTGGTATCAGAAGAAAGAGCAACAAAGCAAGGGAAATCCAGATCTGGTCTTAGTCTTTTTCTGCACCATGATGGAGGACCATAAGTGGGGTCCTTGTCACAAAAGCACAGGAAGCAGCTCTGCAAAAAGATGGGAGTTTACACTAAAGCCAAGCCTTTAGGGACTGTGCTGTGAGAAAGCCTACAGAAAGTCCAACATCTTTTGCCTAGTCAGGCCCAGGTAAATGGGCTTGGCACTGTCAGCAGAATACCAGGTTGCAGTGGAGTCTGTAGCTCCTGCAGCTGCAGCCCTGCATGTGTCCCTGCCATTTCTGTAGTCACCTACCATGGGGCCAGCTCCTCTGCTTGATAATCCCCCTTTACTGTGGGATGTCATCAAAGCCCTCAAAGTGGGGCCCAGGGGTGCACAGTACCCAAAAGTCATACCTTGATGGTTCTCTGCATCAGACAACCAGCCTGACAGCTGGCACAACCCAACATTGCAACAGCATCTATTTGACCTATTTCCTGAGCAAGTTATGCCCATTGTATGCTGTTTTTCCAGCATCCCCACACACAACCGATCCCATAACTGCACGAGTCTCCAAGGAGCAGAGATGTTTCCTGAGGAAGGAATAGGCAGCTGACTGGTAGAAGTGATCACTGCGTGGCGGATGAGATTCCACAGCACACTGGAGATGGAAATATCACCTTAACAAGCATGGGCAGCCCCCAATGGACTATAAAATTCATTTGGTGACTGAGATAATTCAAAAGAGCCAAGTGGCACAGCAATAAAAGCTGGAACACATAAATTTAAATGCAGAGAGCTCTGCAGTGCCCTAGCAATAAGTGACAAAAAACCCCTGCACCCTCACAGACTTATCCAAACCCGTCTAAAAGTCACAGTCCAGAGAACAGAGAAAGTTGCACAGCAATTGTGTTTTATAAAGGGGGAGGAGGTCCAAGGAGAGTAAACACAAGAAAAGTGCTTACACATTTAGAGTCTATTCATCCACAAATCCAGAATGTGTGCACGTGCCATGGCAGCTGTGCTGGGTATTGTGCAAGCAGCTTTTTATTAATCACGTTACCCAGGCCCAAACTAAGCACATGTAAGAGGCTAAATATTGTTCTCTATTATACCAAAGCAGACCAGTCCAAGACAACAATTTCCCAGTACCTGAGTGTAGCTGAGGGTAGGTTATGGCAAACCACCTTTATTCTGCTTTTATGAACAACACAAATTCTCTTGTCCTTCCTCTCTTTTGTTCCCACTGGGATTCCTCCCCAAACTGCTCAGAGAGTGCTTCCCAAAGCACTTCCCTCCCGAGGAGTTAGTTTGCCACTCATAAGATGAACAGCCTAAAATTGCGATAATAAAAACTTTATAGCTCTCCATCATGTTCATTCATGCTAATGTTCTCTCTCACTGTGGATAGAGCAAAAATTTCAGTGCTGGAGAAGAAACAGGAGGCTTCAGATGGCATCACAGGCATGTTTTTCAGTGCCGTAAAACACAGCAGCACAATATACTTTTTACAGCGGAAGGTGTCCATCAAGGTCATTAATGCCTGAGAGAGGAGACACAAGAGCAGAAAGTTGCTGATCGATGATGTGTCATAGTTTGGAGATGGAAACTGCAGTAGACATGATCCATACATCTCCATGTCCCCACAGGGAACTGTCCTAATCTAATAAGGCAGGTGTCTTCATGGAGAGGTCCCAAGGGCAAAAAGGAGGCAGAGGTCTGGTGAGTGACATCAGTTGCAACATGGAAAATTGGAGGGTCTGGGGATAGAGCTGATCTCCTTGTAGCACCTCAGTGCAGAGGTGAGGACTCCTGAGGCTTGGGGGACCCGGGTGGTACAGAATGCTAATTAGCCTTGATGAGGGAGGAAAGGGACACTGGCTCAGATAGTAATTCATTACAGCTAGTCCACCAGTCAAGTGAGTCCTTTGTCAGAGTGAGGCAGCCGCTCTCACTGACATAACAGGCACAGGCATTTTGATTTCTGAGCTCTGTGAGTGATGGCAGATACCACACCTGTCCCCAGAGCTTAAAAGTTGGGATCTTCAGCACCAGCAGAACAAGCCTTCATCCTAGAGAAGTCATTTTACTTTTTAACACATAGCAAGGGCAGGCATTGAAAGGAGATGACAACTGAAAGAGTGCACAGGAACATCTATGACTTGCATTTAACAAGTGCTGTTCTTTTCCTCTCCCACACAACTGGTCTGCCCAGAATCAAACTGGACTGTGATTTATTATTATCTCTAATTTTTTGTAGAGAAGCAGCACATGGGAGTTGTATTTGCAGAACAGAAAGGTACTACGATAAGTATCACACACACAAAACTCAAAGATACAACCCCTACTCCAAGCACATGACAAATCAAGTACAGACTCGAGAACAAGATAAATACTGAGGTGTGATTCACCTGTATCCACCATTGTTTTTAAAACCTGCCTTTATTAAGGAATAGAAAATACTAGTGACATTAGGGTTAAATATATGTTGAAGGAACCACAACCCCTTTTAGGAGCAGCTGAAGCTGATGTGGAAATAGCTGAAGACACCTTTTTTAGGCATTTTTCTGCCCCGTACTTTCTGCCTTTTTTTTTGTTCGTAACTTTTTTTCATCCTAATAAGGGCACTTGCAATGGAAACCAAGCTCTTTGCTGCTTCTGAGGTCATTTGCTCTTGCTGCTTATTTCCCTCCCCACACATCATCAGCCAGTATGTGAACCAAAGGTGCTGTGGAGCAGAGAAAATGCCACCTCCTAGGAATGGAAATGGCACTTCATGGCCATTCCTCTGCTTATGGTTTACCATTCTTTTTTTTTTTTTTTTTTTTTTTTTTTTTTAAATTTTTATTTTTATTTTTATTTTGTAGCAGGGCTTGTCCTCTCTGTCAAGATGGTCAACTCAGTCTTTGTATAGGTCTGACTATTTGACTTAGTGAAATTTTAACCAAGCATTTCAATCAAAACAACTGTTAGACCTGTATTAGGTCCTTTTACCACTGAGGCTTGATTTTCTAAACTGAACAGAACAAACTGCACTGGTTAAAGGCATCTTTACACCAACACGGTAATGGACCTAGAGGCTGTACCAGTTTAACCTTATGGAGTCCAGATAATATAACTAAAGCTTTAGAAAACCTGTGATCCTCCATGCACTTGTGTTTCCCTGCTGCATCCTGTTCACTGAGATAAGTCCCAGCCCTACTCTGCCCCACAGGATGAGGTAAAGACAGCTATTTCATGCACAACCTGTTCTTCCCCTGTACTATTCCTCCCCTGTTGAGGGTGATGAATTGCATCAGAGGACACAACTAAAAGGGTTGTGAACCGAAGCAAATCCTCCTCAGCCTGCAGTCCTTGTGAGCTTCAGCAGGCAATAGCCATTTGAGGACTTTTGCAGGTAGAATGCCAGCTGCTGACACAGAGGACTCCCACAAGCTGCCTCCAGGACAACTGGCACCCTCTTCAGATGGTGGCATAGCCCACTACCATCACACTGAAATGAAAGTTTGCCACTGCCAAAACCAAGTGTCTCTCCCCAGTCTGCTACACAGCTCCTTTTGGAATGTGTCCCTTGGCTATGTGCACAGGAGGATTTAAGGCTGAGCCAGCCCTGCAGAGATCCCACAGATATGGTTATGTCCCTGCCCTTGTGTATGGATGAAACAGGCCCCTAAGGTGGCCAGTGAAGAGCAGGATGTACTCTGAGCATCTTTTGCCTTCTGCATCAGTGTAATCATCCCCTCCCCACTCCCTCCGGCAGGTAATTTTGATGGAGGTGTTTCTTCAGTGCCCACTCTGAGACTGTGCATTATGACAAAGCTTAATGGGATTCCACAGTCAATTACTCCATACCCATTTCTCTGCAACAACACCACTGCACAATTGCTAATAAGTGAATTACAGGAGAGAAAGGCCTTCGCTTTGTATGGGCAGGAGATGTGTCATTTGGCTCTTCAAGTGTATGGGAACAGAAGAGATTTAATTTTTCAGTCCCTCCCTTCTCTAGCTCTCCATCCACCACAAGATGAAATAAACAGAAGGAAGATGGGCTTTTTGCATAAATTGGGGATGTATGATTGATAATGTGTTATCTTGTCAGCTGGAGACACCTGCATGGCAGGTATTTATGCTATCAGAGGGGTTCTAGCTGGTGAAATACAGTTTGGTGCCGATAAGGGGACCCAGAGACTCATGGCTCCAGTCCCATGAGGACAAGGGGATTAATGCTGATATTTTGCAGCTTGCTCTTATTAAATTCTGATTCCTTTTGTGAAGTGAAAAAAACGAAAAGGGGAAGAGTGATTGGTTTTAAGCAGATAAAAGACGCAAGGGGTGGGGGTGGCTGGTAGAAGAGGGGCTGATGAATGGGAACACAGAAAGCCAGGGGATCTCTTGGGAATAAAAGGATAAGTATTAAACAATTTTCTGATTGACTAGGTCTTCTCTGTCAGGCAGGGAATGAAAGTAGGGGAAATAGGTTTGGGGAGTTCCTGAGAGTACAAAGACACAGTTATATTAAAAGCAGAGCTAAATTAGACAGGTGGGGGAGGGGGGAAGAGCCAATTTCCTTCATTTGCTGGAATATTTAAACATGCAGCACTACTTATGTTCATATGCCCAGCTCACAGCCCAGCCTACTGCCATTGGCTTCTGCTTATTGGCCCTGGCAGCACCTCTTGCTACATGCAGTGACTGAGCCCCTCAAAATACTCCCATTTAGGATAAGGCTTCCTCCAAACAGGCAACATGCATCAGGTTATGACAAACCTGTGTGCAGGGGGTCACCAACTGCAGTACATGGGGCAGGAGGAGGAGCACTGGCAGAGCTGGTGTGGGGAGCCTTGGGCTGGGAGAGCCAGCATAGTTTACACTTCTGAGGATTTTCAGGATTAAATCCTTAGGTCTTTGCTTTTACCTGTATCTTAGAAAAGAATCCTTTGCCAACACTCATGAAAGAAAAGCCTTAACAACTTCAGATGAGCCCAGGTAATACTTGCATATTCTCCAGGAATTTCTCTAGGGCTGGAAAATCACCAACAAAAAAGCTGTGAAGGAATGATCTCATGTATCACAAGCATCACTGGAGAAACATACCACACTAACCCCATACACTGTGTGCAAAAAGTGTTTCTATCAGCTGCAACCAGAACCAACATGCAAACACCAAAAGATACTGAGAAATACTTCAACAAGAAAGATGCAGCAACACCCTTTTATAGGATGGGAAGATGTGATGCAGACACAGATGGATCCTTTTGGCTATATGATTCTGTTTGTGGTTCTCTGGGCATGTATTATTAATATGCTACAGAGTTTTAATTAGAGCTGAGAGATTCATTCATTGTGAATAATTTATCTGATTAATTTTGCCTTGCTTCTGTTCATGAATTGTCCATAAGCAGTTTGTAATTTTCTCAAATTTATTTGTCATTTGCAATTATTTGCTGACTTGTCTCGGTAAATAATTCTCAGCATATTGTTTGTCCACAAACCGTCCCCAGATAGTCAATATTCAAAATCAGGTCTGAATTAGATACATTTTTGTTAAATATGTGCAGTAAATCCCATTGAATATTTCTGTTTTCTGAGTAACCTTTAGGATCAGGCTTCCATAGAGAATAATACTTTTTATGAGTTCAAATTTTGCTTCCTGCAAATAGTCTCTAATATTTACATAAAATTCACTGTTCCCATGAACATTCCTGCTAGTCAATATATTCACTACAATACACACAGAAGAGACCACAAAAGGAGTGTTTTATAGTTGAAGCAAATAGTTCTTTTGTTACACAGTGCCCCAGTCTGGCCCTGGGGGACATGACTGAAGGTTTGTTTAGTTTGGGAGTATTTTTTTTTCTGGTTTGTTTTGCTTTTCCAACTCTCCTGGTCAGGGGTTATGTTCTCCCTAAGTCACTCTCTCACTCAAACTGTGCTGCATAGTGAATACATCATCTTTGTGTGCTGCCTTTTCCGTCCTGTCTCAGAAGTCTCCACTGAGCACAGGGCACTGGGTAAAGCACCATCCAACCAGAAAGAGTGACCTTCACTGCTGAGCATGCCAAGCAAGTCACTGCTTGGTCCATCCTGTGCTGCCATGAAAAACTTGAAGAGCAGAAAGTGTCATACAGCCAGGCCCACTCATATGAATAAACCCCACTCTGTGGCAACAGGAGAAGCTTGCCAGCTCTGTATGGGATCTTTCCTTCAATAAAATTGAAGGAAAGATTCCATATTATTCAAAGATCCATATTATTCAATGCAAAATATATTGTATGGCACTGAAGAGAGAAGTTTCTCTGTTTTCACTACTCAAGTACCAGTGTGAATAGTAAAGGGCACCTTTCTGTAATTACCAAATAACCTCCACTTGGTAGGTTTGAATTATTAGCTTTTGGCAGGGAACTGTGGAGAAACATTGTTATCCAACAATATTGGCAGAGTTGCTTATTTTTAAATCAAATTCAGTTATGAAGACTCATGTAATTCAGTATCCCAGAAAGTAAATATTACTTTGAAAGTTCTGTGGCTGCTTGTTAACCAGCATATCCTCTTGCAAGGGTTTGTAAGCATATGCAGTCATGGCATAATCAGGGCCAGCACAGGCAGAAGTAACCATTTGTGTCACCTAGTCCAGCATCAGTGGTGCCAGAACCATAAAATTCCCTTCAGTGTTTTTTTCTACAGCCTAATCCAGACTGGTTTTAACTATTGCCAGCAGTAAGACTTCTACTTACTCTTTCCAGGACTTCACATATTTCATCTCTCAGTGTCTAAGTTCTTCCAGGCAGTTTCCATCTTTCCTTTCTCAGACCAATTTTATTGCTTTTATTTATTACATCTGGGGATGGATATAACCTGGCATATTTATGTTATGCAGGTACATCGAGGGTTTCATACCACTTTCTAACTCACCATACCAACACCTTCTATGTTTCCATTTTGATCTCTGATTAGACCCATGTGTCCAGTTTTAATTCTTACAGTCTCCAATCCAAGCCTCACTGAGGTCATTGCCAAAAGCCTCTGGTTCTTGGTGAGTCTCAAACATAACTTCTGATAGTTACGACTCACGCATCTTAGACATCAACAACCAAGTTCTGCCGTTTTTCTTGTCCCTCAAATCAATCTCCTGATCACCTGGCTGCTCCTGTTGCTCAAATCTGAACTTTTTTCAAATCTTCCTACGATGTTCTGTTGCCTTGGAGATTAGAATGGACAGGAAACACCATTTCCTCACTCTGGATTCACTATTTGCATTTCCTAGGGTATTGGGGGTACATATTAACATCCTATAGAGCTTTGCAGGTACATACAGTATTAACATCCTATAAGGTTTTGTAGACATTCATTATTAACACACAATAGAATCTGTGTAGATGCATTATTAATACGCTCTTAGCTGGCAAGAGAATGGTGATATTTTCATACGAGAAATGTAATTGTTTAATATCAAACAGTATTATTTCAAAGATTTAATTGTGTAATTGGGGTCAGTAATTGCTCGGTCGTTCCCAGAGCAAGATGAACTTGCAGGGTAAAAGATTTATTGTCATGACAATAGAGAGCAAATTTTAATATTTCTGAAAAATTGAGAACTATTAATCCTGGCATGTGTTACTCTCAAACACAGTGAACTGATAAAACTTTGATCTAATTTTCTCTTTGAAGGGGTATTGGTGGGATGTGGGAATGGCTGTTAACTGTATGTGGCCTGCCTCTGGAAGCACAGGGAAGCACAAAGGGTAGCCACATTCAGCTTCACAGGCGCTCTCAGATTGTGCACAAGACAGCTACTGAGAGAACAAACTGTTCCAGTCCCACTGTGCTGGAAGGGCAGGGAAGACAGAAGTGGTTTCCATGACCACAGGCAGCTTCACAGTCATCTCTCGAAGGGATGCTATTTGCATTTGCACCCACTGTGCACACACTTTCCTGTTTCTGGGAGTTCCAACCAATATTTGCATTCCAGATCAAGTAATACATGTGTTAGTGGATGATGAGATGCATACATGCCAGTTGCATCAAACATTTGGGTAATTTGACTGTGTGAAGCTTATGAACTCTGTTTGATACTGGGAGCTTGAGTATTAGTGGAAAACTTTAAGCTTTTTTTTAATGAGAGACTCTGACACCTTCTCTGTTTTGTTTGTTTGTTTCATATTTTCTGTTCTGGGAATTCTTGTATCTAAGTTGAACTGAAATTCACAGGAGGTGACAATGATAAGCAAAAAAGTCCATTAAATTTTCATGATGTCCAATGGAGCATAAAAAACCCCCAAGTGTCTGCTGCCTAGGGCAAGCCAGTTTTCCACCTCAAAACTAAGGCTGGAAGTAAAGAACAGAGAGCACATGACTTGGTGAGTCAGAAATGGGGACATACTGCAGAGGTAACCATTTATTATAGTTTCAAAATCTTCCATGGAATTTTTTTTCTCTCCCTTAACAGCACAGTGGTTTGGGAGTTGGAGAGCCAGGACAAGATGGCTTGCTGAAGGCCAGCCCCCAGTCCCTGCTCCCAGAGGCAGCTAAATGTCTCAAGCCTAAACAAAGGGATGGCTGATGGCTTTGCATTCCAACATGATGGCAGGGGAGAGGATTGGGAGAGGTGGGGAGAGAGAGAGAGGTCTGCATGGGTACTAACTGCTGTTCGATGGGCTGGTGGAAGCACTTGGAGAGGGGTTCCCCTGGCTTGGCCCCCGACTCTGTGTGCCCTGTGCTGTTATTCTGGATTCTGCTTGGATTCGCTGCAGAGTCCCTGACGGGCTAACACCATCTGCAGAGGGATTGCTGCCCTCGCCCCCTGCCCCCTGCAATGCTTTTTTTGGACAAAGGATGGTAGGAGAGGGACCCTGCACTGTCTGGGGAAAAGGTTTCATCCCGTAGTGGTTTTTGGGAAGAGGCCCCCTTCCTAGTTCAGATAGACATCTTAGTTTCTTTTAAACAGAGACCATTTATTATAAAAGCAAGAGCATTTCCTCAGTCATTTGGAGAGGAAGGCTTGTGAGAAAGGTGAAAACAGAAAGGCTGCACAATTTCTGTGATGGGCACAGGATCAGTGTCCTTGGATGGCAGCAGGGAAAAGGTAGTGGGCCATGTGCTATTTTGCAATATATAACAAATTATATAGCCGTGGTGGTAAAGAGTTTATGGGATTTCTGAATGTTTACAGTTGTGTATAACTTTGCTTTAAGTGATATGGGTCCCAAAGGGAGGGGTCTGTAAACCACCCCTGTCTACAAAGCCAGAGGTTTGGTAAAAAGTGGGCTTTTGCTTTGGAGCAGTGAAGATCAGCTCGAGGGCTTGCAGCAATCAGAGCATAAGGCCCAGTTACTGTGGTAAGGACAAAAAGTACACCACACAGGGCAAAGGGAGGAAAAACAAACGAGGCAAACAGCCTATGCAGGCCAAGAGAAGCTTATAAATATATGAACCCAGGAAGTCTGGACACAGCTGCAGCGGTCTGGCATGGAACCACCTAGGAAACCATATCAAGGCTATACAACAGAGATGAAAGAGCAGATACCAGCTTGTAAATACAGATGGGCTGCTTAGCTTTTTACAGATGTGGGCATTACATTTGCAGCTGAGCCCTGGGATCTGCTAATGAAAAAGACTATCTGAGAGGCAGAACATAATTAATTTATGATAGTGATCACTAGCCACTATGTGTTTTTCAGACATTCAAAAAGAAAGAGCTGTCCCTGTTAACAATGTTTTAGTATCTCCCTGTATTTAGAATATTCTCTAAATAAACACAGGAGCAGAAACAGCTTCTTTCTCTTAGTCTAACCTTCCCTTTCCCAGTTACTTTGGCCAGGTCTGTAGGGATAGCCAAGATTTAGACCTGTACCCTAAGGGGCCTTGAGATCCAAAATTCAGTGAATAGGAGCCAATTTTGATCAGTCTCAGTTCTACCTAAAAGCCCTTGCTAATCACTTCTGGATATGAACTTTTAAAAGGTTTGAGCCAGCTGTGGAGAAACACAAGACTTTATGCAGAATTTAAGCTATCTATATCTGCTCAATGTATCTAGTCAAGCTAGCTAGACATGACAGCCTTATCTTATTCTGAAAGACAGAAGTGCAATTTTGCCCAGCTTGAATGACAAAAAATAGTAGACTTTGCAGCCAAGACATTTTGATGTGGGGGAAGACAAGTGGGTCATATAAAGATTTTTTTTTCTAGTCCCTGTGCAATGTATATAGCATTTATTTTTGCTTCCCAAAGATTACAGGAAAAGAGATAGTGTATATTCCATGAAAGAAAAACTAATACTTGCAAACCAGGTTTCTGGAGGCCAGAAGGATATGCTTACTAAGACTGGCTCCACGATTCCAGATTCAGTTTCTTCTGTGTACAGTCTGTCCCATGGCCCATTAAGTCAAAACTGAGACTTGCTACTAAAAACAAGCAGCTCCTGCAAAATTCTGCTCTGCCAGTTGAGCCTGGAGGTCTCATTGCTCTTTCTTCAAGTGATGCTTCAATTTACTGCTCTCCCTGCAAACAATGACTGCCATTCTCTGCTTTACTGAAATAGCTTCCTCTGGCCAATGCCAAAGAGTGTGTTATTAGACCAGTAACTCACTCCTGAACGCAGCAATGCAGGTATGGCAATCCCCCAGCACTTGCCAACAAAAGAAAAGGCAGTAATGACACTAGAAAATCACTCCTGCGCTAATTCCTATCCAAATGGTGTAAATGTCAGATCCAAACCAAAGCCAGCAACATAGAACATGGAGGGAATCTCCTTTTGCTGTGTTACCTGAAATCAAAACAACAACTCATTAGGCATGCCAAGGCTGCAAATTCATGGTAGAACTTGATGCTGTTAAAAACACAGTTTGCAGTAGGACAGATGGTGGTTTTATGCAGTGTCCTGCATTGAGGAGGGAGGTTCACGGTGCAGCAGGGATTCTTCAATGGGCTCAGGCTGACTTAACCCCAGCAGAGTTCTGGTTTCAATGAAAGCTGCTTCTCCATCATTGACAGCATGTGGCTGCTGCCATCTCCCCTGTCTCCCCAAATGACATCAACTCCACCGGCAGGCACAGGATGCTTTGTTCTTCATCTTATCTCTATGTCTCCCATTAGGACCAGTCAGTTCTCTTTAAATCATTTCTCCCCACTGTGCATGTGGGTGCACTGTTTCTGTGTCCCTGATCGGTGTGTGCACCTGTGTATGAACCCACTGTGAGCCACATGGACGTGCACACACAGACGCACATGATGTATTCAGTAATTTAACTTTCTGATTCAGCTGGATTAAATGCACAAACCCTAAGTAGCAAGATATCTCTGGTCTCTTGCCACTAGACACTCAGACACCTAGAGGGTAAGTGGGCTGTGAAATCATATCAACAGAGACTTTTGAAGAGACAGAAGATATTATAGGACACAAGGCTTTACTATTTTCTCTAGCACTCCAAACACATCAGTATGGCCTACTTTTCAATTCTAGGAAAAAATCCACTATTACAAATTGTTATCAATTCAAAGGCTACTGCATCTCCTGTGCTTGAACTGTGGAAGATTTCTCCTAACACCTCCCTGGTCCCCAGCCATTAATCTGTCCCTCCTTCCCTTGCTCCTTGCAGGGCATCATGAGAGTATTTCACTTTGCTCATACGAGTTCAGTAAGATGCAAAATATGACAAGCTGGTAAAAAAGAGAAGCAGACACATATTTCATTCCTGAAAGGGAAACAAGAAGAGAGCTGTAGCAAAGTTGGATAATAAATAGGTTTAAAATGCTTCTGTCTAGTCTCAGTGTTCCCTTTTGTGACTACACAAGTTTCTTAGAATGATGTCGGAGGTAAGGACGAAAGGAAAAGGAACATGTATACTCCATAGCAGAACCAAAACTCCAGCATGGCAGTCAAACTGCTCAGGCAATTCTGTCAACACAGGAGAAAAACAGGGAGAAGGAAAGAAATGGAGGGGCGGGGGGAAGTCAGGACTAATGGCAACTTCGAAGCAGAGCAATGCAGAAAAGAGATGAGAAACATCACAGAAGAGAAATGACTAGCTGAGGACTAAATGTATTAAAAGAGCAGATTTATAGTCTAAGTGGTCACACAAGCCTGCTGCGGGTTTGATAGTAGAGTAAACCTGTCATGGATACAGACTGGTTCTGTAGCAAGGCAATCCACAGGAAAAAGCTTTGCTAATCCATCCAGGCAGTCCCCTGCATGATCTCCAGGATGCTTTCCCCAGTGCCAACCCACAACAAAGAACTGCAAAGGGTCAGTGAGAACCCTGCTTGGCCTACAGAAGGAATAATACCGGGAAAACTAGCTGGAGAGACAAGAGGAGCATGTGCATGCTGCCTTGCTTGCCAGGCAGGGCTACATGTTCATGACCTGTGAGCTGTGTGTGTGAGTGGGACACAGCTGGATGCAGCAGTCTAAATTCACAAAGTGTCATCCAATTTCACCCCAAAATCTTTCCTCCTCTTGCTGCCGTGTTTTATTGCTGCTGCTCCTAACAACTGGGTGCCAAACATTTAGAATTATGTGCCCACTTGCAGTTACTGCAATACAATTTATTCAGCACACCAGTAATCCTGGAGCTGGCCTAGCTTGTAGTTTGATTTGCACTAAGCCCAGGACATATAGTTCCCAGTAAATTCTTAATCCAGAAACCAGTTTAAACCTCAGCAGGATAACTAATCAGGGCTACCACCAGCCCTCCTTGCTTCCTGCACAAAAACACTAGAAGCAGCTGACACCCCCAGGTTAGTTTTAGTCCGGTCCATTTCCTCTCGCAGCACAATGCATCAGCATGCTCTCTGAAAGCTGGTGTCTCAGGCATGGAAACCAATTCTCCATGCTATCTGAAGAGGTTTGGTCATGGGATGCTGAAAGCTTGAATTCAAAACCCACTGAAGCTATTAGAGCTACACAGAAGGAATGAGGAAGAGCAGGAGAAAAACACAGGCACAGATCTATTTCTGACTGTAGGTGCATAACAGGGAAGCAGTCTTAAATATTCAGTTATCTGAGAAGGGAATACTGTCCCTCTCTTTTGCTAAGTCATGGGGGCATGCTATTTGAGCTTTGCCATTTCCATTTAAAAATGAGGACTACCTCTAGCACCTGCAGTGTGAATCACATGACCCAATGACCCAAAATAAAGGAAATGAGAAAGTATTCAATGTAGTTGCATTAATTGCATTTGTACATCATAGTGTACATACTAGCACATGGAAGTCATTTTTGCCTGGGAGTAGTAGAGCAAAGATCAAAAAACTCTTTGCCTTCTATGCTATTCTTTTATGGGAATTTTCAAGATGTGAATTAAAAAAAACTTATAGAACTAACTGTTGGTGTGATAAAAGAACCAGGGAAATTCATCTTCTTACTCTTCCCAAAATTTCCCTATCAAATCTTTGCATGCTAACAGGGATTTAAAATTCTCTAGCCTGACCATCTAACAGCACCACCAGCAGCACTGTCATGGCTTGATTGTCCCAAACTCAGACCAGACAGTACAATGATGACAACACAATGTTTTTGTGAGTGTATATATTGCCATTTTGGATATGAAGACAGATCTCTGAATCACCTCATATTGGATCCACATTTATGTGATAGATTGGTCCTATGATGCTGGATTTCAAAGGGAAAGGGGCAGGAGGCTCAACACACATGCATACAAGTGACAGTTCCACCATAAGAAAGCACTGAGAACATAGTGGAGGGAGCAGAGGACACAGGTTGAGAGATGACAAATTCTTGTCTCCTCCATGACTGTGTTAGTCTACTTAATCATGAGAGAACACCATGTGGCCTTGAAATGTGCAGGGAGCTGCAGTTCATCCCCAGCTGTGCCCACATCACAGACTGCTGTGATAAAGCAGTTGCAGCTGGCCAGGAGACAACTTTCTACTGACTTGCCCCTCAGGCATCCCCACTCTTGCTGAACTCACTGGGAGACATGATACAGAAGGTGAGTCACACAGGAGCATGATGGGGCCAACCATCTGATGGGTTGTACCGTGCTTTCCAGAGGGAAAAACAGCTCCTAAATCAGTGGGTGATTGCAGAAACTCAGCAGTAGTGTCAGCACTTGCTGAGATCATCAGAGCTCTCTGAACGGAGCTGTTTTCTCCAAAAAGTAAGAACACAGTTATCTCCACAATAAAAAAGTGGCATGGTGACATACCACCTCATTTCAGTTTCAAGCAGCAGCTTCACCAATAAAAAAGTGTGAATTCCTAACTCTGTGCATGTGCATGCACAGAATTTGTGCTCCGTTGCACCCCTAAGGGGCACTTCTCAGTGTATGCTGAACTGTGTCCTGGCAGCAGAAGCAGTAGAGATATCCAAGTTCATTCACTTTTACCAGAGGAATTTCAGTGAACGATTATTTAAGAATGTGGTAACTTCGAAGAACCAACAGAGAACAGTCTGTTATTTGCTAGGCACTGTGAAAGCACTGAGGAAGAAACAGCTCCTGTTTAACTGCCCACACTAGTAGCTGACACTGTTGGAGTGAGTTATAGACATATTTTATTTTAGGTACCTGTGTTTTCCTGCTTGCTTTCTGTGACATCTCAGTGCCTTGTGGTAGAGTATTTGCATTCTTAAGGCTTCTCTAAGGCAGATGCCATTCCTATATCTCAGTGGTGAACTTGGGTAGTAGGGGACTAAAATCACCTGTCCCACCACATCCCACAGGCTATATGTGACAGCAGGAAATTGAACCTTCATCTCTCAAATGTCAAGCAGCCTCCTAATTGCCACCTCTTCATTCTTGTACCTCTCACCTAGTTTATACATAACAATCAGCCTGTTCATTTCCTTTGTGAAATGTGGAGGCTTTCATCCTGCAATCTCCATTCTTCCCAGTGCATACAGTATTTGCCTTAAAGATCCAAGCCCCTCTGAACACACATACTCCTCATCTGATATCTGGTCATTGTTGGATGCTCTGATGCCTTTCTTTACTTTCTCTTGTTGTCCAGATGAAGAAAACATGAAAACAGAGAGATAAAAATGCAACAAGACAATAAGCTTTAGAGTCATTCTGGGAGAAGATTAGGTCCTGCAAAGGAGATGCTTCTCCCAGGGCAGCTCAATAAAGATGATGGAAGTGAGTCCGGTCCACCCTGGCTACCTTATATTGATAGTCCCTTTGCCTTCATACTCCCTGTGCTTTTTTATTGCCTTCTGCCCAGCACTGGGGCTGAGCCTCTGCTGACTGCTGTGTGCTGCCATGGGCCACTGACTGAGCTGCTGGGCATTGTAAAGGTGGGCTGGCATTTTCTGTTCCTAGGCTTGATCGCTCATCTCATTTGAGAGTTATCCTACATTAGGAGACTGCCCAGTGCACATCCCACAAGAAGGTGAGATGTCAGAAAGGTCAGAACAGACTCAGCTAATTCTTTTTAAGCAATCAACAACGAACATCTTTCATAAAAGGCAATAAAGCTCACCTTTCCCTCATGAGTCATGGGAGAATGAGGGGAAGCTATGCCATCAAACTCAGTTCTCAGTGAAGTGGATTTACCCAGGCAGCCCAAGACTTCTCTTCACATCTTTAGGGAAGTCATTCCCATCTACCTGCCTTGCATAAAATTCTTTCTAACAGTCTCTCTTGTTAAAGGTCCCAGCTGATGCCATTGGCTTTGTTTTCAACATGCACCTCACACTTAGGCTGCTTTATGTTGCTTCATGCTGTGCAATGCAACAGTTTTGGATGAACAACAGTCTCCAGAATGATGCCTCCCTCCTTCCCTGTTGCTAAAAATCAGAGATGGAAAAAAAAATAATCAAAAGTCACAAGGAATGATCAGCCATTAGCAGCACCTGCATCTTTTCTCCATGTTACTTTCATCTCATACTGGACCATGCTGCAGTGGATGGGTACCTACACATGTGCCCTGGCTCTTGTAAGTACAGGCATTTTTGGATTAGCTCCCCGGGATTCAGGGTGAAACACAGGACTAATACAGACTCTCCGTCCCCCATAGGCTCCAATTTATACACCCATTCCATGCATTACTCTCACCTACTTCCACATAGCTGCCCAGTTACACACCCTCCTATACTATCACATGCATGCACTCTCTCACGTATTCAAGTGTGTTGTCACATTGCCATACACACATTTTGCTTTCCTGTTCTTCCTAGAAAATGTCTCTCTTCCACACCATTTGCACAGCTACTGAGAAGGCACCCTAATACCATTATGCTAGCTGAAGACTCAAGTTGACCCTTGAGTCTGAACACTCCATTTACTGTCATCACCTTCAGGTGTCTTACAGTAATCCTCAAGCTTGGTCTGTGCTGTGCTGTTACTGAGAGAGAAGGAATCAGTCTTGGTTGAGAGAAGAGGGATGGTTCAAACCCAACCCTGCCCAGACAGAGATAGCTGATGGCCATGTCAGAGCTCGTTCTGAGGCACAGAGCACAGAGACAAGGACTGATGGAATGAAAATGTCTTCCTTGTACATCTCTAGCACTGCTATTCCTCTTTTGCCAGTAAATATGAATTTACTGTGGCTCCTGCTGAATGTCACTCGTCTTTAAATGTCTCCTGATGGTACTCAATCTCTGATCTCTCATGGTTAGGTAGGAGTGATGAACAAGGAGACACAGTCATTTCTGTTCCAGCCCTACAGTGTACTGCAAAAGGGAAACAGATGGTTTAATATACTCTCCATCTTTCTTTTTTCAACACATTCTGGTGCTTGCAGAATCTACCAGAGCCCAGGGGGTAACTTTCTGCCCTGCCCAGCTAAACAGTTCCCATCCCATATTTTCCACTAGCCTCCCACTGTTCACTTTCATTAATCCTCCCCTGGAGAGACCAATTCTAGAGAGTAAGGAGATGAATAAGCGCCTGCTACCTTTTTTGTGTTTGGTCTTTCCAACAAACCAGTCAGAGAGGATCAGTCTCCTTGCATAGGTCAACTCTGACTAATCATATACAGAAACAAGCAGACTCCCCTAACTGTCCCATGTACCAGCTCCTCCCATGTGATGCTGCTGTACAACACGCAGTCTGTCACAGCAAACAGCACATGTGCTGACATGGTTGTTCCCAGCCAAACCCACAGAGCCACAATGACAACAAAATTACAGAACAGCCTGGTCACTAAATTACCCAGCAGCTATGAGACAAGCCTTCTGAATTGCCTTGTTATTATTTCCCTAATACAGTCTGTTATAGCATCTGGCAGTATGGTGTGTTTCAGGGCTAAGCATGCAATAAAACTCTGTGATTAGATAGTTAACTGTCTTGTGATAACAAGGTAGGGATTTGCAACCAGCTAAAAAAGGAGAGATTCTTTCTAACAGAGCAAAATCTAGCCAGGAAATCTCAAATTCCAGGATGAAAGGCACATGATCACCCACTCTAATAGAAAATTCCTAAGTGAGATTTCACTGGTGGGTGAGAAGGAGGGCATAAGGGCTGTTTTTTAATTTTTCTTTAATTTTTTCTTTCTCTTTCTCTTTTCTTTTCTTTTCTTTAATTCTTTTCTTTTCTTTTCTTTTCTTTTCTTTTCTTTTCTTTTCTTTTCTTTTCTTTTCTTTTCTTTTCTTTTCTTTTTTCTTTTCTTTTCTTTCCCCAATGTTAATTCTCACACACTGGCTGGTCAGCAGAGAGCAGTGATTACCTCTGTAGGGCAGACTGAGGAAGGCAGCTTACTGGGGTGAGTCCTCTAGGGAGAATGGCAGGGGCTTGCACAGCTCTAAGCTGAACTCCTGGGGAGTTCATAGCCATTGGGGAGGCTCCTATTAGAATCCCGTGGTTGTGGCAGCATCATGCTGGGGACTGGGCACATGTGGGTTGACAACAGATAAAAGTCTACTGAGTCCCATCTGCCTTCTCTGCCCCAATCCACAGAGACATCAAATCCCTCCCAAGGATGAAATGGAACAGGTGGTGCCTACAGAAGAGCATGAGTCCTGCATTTGAAAGTCGAAGTCCTGGGCTCAAAGTAGGCAAAGAGGGTGTGATCAGCCTCACATAAATTAACCTTTGCAAAACTCTTTCAGATTCTAATTACCAGGCAGCATGAAGGACCAGGTAACCACCATGTAGTTACAGGAAATTTGTCCTGTAATTTGCTGTGGAGGTGGATACTGGGATACTTGTCAGGTAATTACTATGTGGGTGAAGGGGAATGTGCAAAGGTTCACCACATGTGAGATATGACTTTTACAGAGTAAGAGCAAGGGGTAACCCGAGTTCCCACATCCCTTCTCTACCTGACAGGAGGCATATACCATGTCCCCACAAAGGTTCTAGTCATTGCTCTTATGATGGGGCACATCTGGAGAGTGGATTGTTTTCTGCTACTATCTGTGTAAACAAACCACAAAAGTGGTGGCTCCTACCCCGAGGTACACAGCTCACGCTTAATGGGTCAGGCTGTCTCGTAGACTCCCTAAGAGTCAGATTCTCCACAGATGGACTCCCACATACAGTATGGTGTGAGACTGGACTGGGCATGAGACATTTTCACACATAGCCATCTCCAATCACAGTTTAGTACCCCTGCCTGGTATTTCTCCCTTAACAGCTGCGGATTTTGGTTTTCACATTTTATTGAAAAGCCCTTTGATTTCTCTTCCCATTCCCTTCCCCTGGTGCTGTTAACCAAACAGGTAGGCAAAGTGTATGCAGTCATTTGCAGTTATTCCATACGCAGCGCTGGGACGGCTATGACCTTTTTCTGTTTGTGTAAATCCTGTTTGCATGTGTCCAGCAAAATGCACTCCCTTGCACTTCATACACACACACACACACACACACACACACACACACACACACACACACACACACACACACACACTGCAGTTTTAACTTTGTTTTCTCTCTTCACTGCCCTATGACATGTGAAACTGAACATATCCTTTGTATCAGGAGGGCTTTTGTAAACCTCGGTTGGCTGGATGTGAAGCTGCTCTTGCTCTTAAATGGAAATGGGTTTGAATCTTCTTCAAATCCAGTAATTTTTTCCAGCTTGCATGTTCAGACAACTCTCGGACTCTTACATCTATGATATGCTGAGTCCCAATCTTAGAAACCCTGTTCCCTTAACATTGGGGTACCTCTGTGTTTTTATCTATTCCAAGCAGCACTATTTCACATGCCTCCCAGAAGAGAGATGCTCATGTCAGATCTCCAAAGCAGACCTACCATGGGAGATCTCAAAACTAGCAGTGGGCAGATTACTCATTACATACAATTTATTTAGCGGTTTCTGTCTTCCCCCCCACCCCCTCCTGCTGATAGATGGTCTATGAACAAACTTTTATGCATTTATTATTGTTTATTATTTATTTATGCAAAATTGTTCAATGAATATTTTACAGGGGCAAATTTCAGCCTGTGTGTTTGTAATGAGCTTTCATTCGATTAGAGAATTCTGAATATTCATGATGTCTAATTGGCCATCTCTGTCACATGGTATTTTTTTCTGTCCCTTTACTGAAAGACTTAACTTTTATTAACTACTTCCAACCCAAGACAATTTCTTCTCTGGACTGAAAGGATGAGAGTGAGTGGCCTGAAGCTGTCTTTCTGAGACACAGATTGTTGCAAAAGGCAGCACTATCCACCAAAGCCATGAAACAAATTAGTTTTAGAACACACCACAGTACAAGTGAAGTGAATGATCCTATCTCTGCTAAACAGCTTAAGCAATTCACTGAAGGAAATCAGTCAGCCACTGCCACAGGTGACCCCTTACACAATCTGAGTGATGGCCACATAACATACAGCCTTAAACTGGGATCCATTCTGTCTTCTCAGTTCCTAGACAAAAGATCACTATCACTCAACACTCACTTTGGTTGGTGTTATTAGCCAAGAAAGGCCAGGCAAGTCTCAAAAATTGGTTTCTTCTCACACAGAGAATCTTGATTTGCTATTTCCCATAGCTCCCAAGTAGATCAACCTGGGAAACCAGCTCCAAGTTCTTCTTTGTGATATCTGTATGTCCCTTTCCAACAGTACTAACAATTAGAAATAATGAACTGATATTTTCACTAGTCACTCCAGAAACCAAGTCCAGCTCCAGTTAAACTCATATTCTTGCTGAAATGTCACATGCTAATTAGAAGTGGTTGAACATGTGCCAAACTATGCAAACCATATCTAGTAAAAGAGATCGTTCTGAGGCTGTGTCTCTGTGGCATAAAACAGAGCTTTGCCAGGAGCTGCAAGCCAGTTTTCATACCAGAAGCTGTGTATTCATAGTGAAACAGCACCCCAGCCATGCTCATGGAGGCTTTTTTTCTCTGCAGGGTTAAGTAGCCAAGCAGTACAGTAGGCCAACGTACAGTTAGGTTGTTAATGTCTTGGCTGGGTGTCTTTGCATATTACTGCTATTGTAAGATGTATTAGGCCTAAATTTGGTCAAGTTCAATGCAGAAGGCTCCTCTTGAGTTAGGCCACACTCCTAGAACTCCGGATGGACTCCCAAAGCCTGATTATCATCTCCTCTGATTGTGGAAACATCAGATAAGCTGCTTCTTAACCATGGCTATCTCTCCATTGAGGTAAAAAGAGCCTGCGGCCAACATGGCTACAGGCATTTGTGCTGTAAGCTGCAGATAATTAGTAATAGGCAATTCCCCTCATTCTGAATAAGAGGTGGAAATTATTGAGCTGTCTGATACTCAGGAATAGGCATAGTAGAAGGAAAACGTATTTGAACTGCAGAGAGCATGGCAAAATCTCAAACCAGCATTCCATTCACTTGGTGACGCACCCAGAGTACCAAAACATGTCTGGAGGGAAGGAGAAGTGAGGAGGGGGTAGTGGGAGGGGGCTCAGGGCAGAACTAGAAGAATCTGTGGTATTGCCCTACATACAGTTTGGGCATTTCAGCTTTTTCTTATGCAACCCTGTGCATCTGGAAGGGTCACATCAAACATCAGAGAAAATGGCTTGCTGAAGGTACTAAATTCCAGGCCATCCATTTCTACCCCTTGGTTCCCTGCTGTATGGCAGGATGTGTGTGCGCATGCCACTGTCACAGAGCACACACAAACACCTGGAGAGCAGTACAAGATGGAAAAACCCTCAAGTCTGTGGACTGTGGTGGCATTTGGAGCTGTTGCTCTTCTTTAAAAGCAAGCTCTAGTTCTACTGCACTAATTCTTTAGTGTGGGGTTAGAAATTGAACTCATTTTGGTTGAACATGCAATTGAATGCAGGAACACAGACAATAAAATACTCCAACACTCTTTCCTCAATCAAAGAAATTACATGATATTAATGCAAGGTAGCTTGAGTTGACTTTACCTGCGTCTAAGTCAAGGAATTTAAAAAATAACGGTTCCCACAGCAACCTTAACTCACCCATGTTGCACATATCTAATAAGGCAGAGTTAACAGCATACACATGAATATAAAATACTACTCAAGCAAATCTCAGCCATCAGATTGCATTAATATTGATTTGTTTCTTTTAATAATAGATTGTCCCATCATTGCTTTCAAGAGAGCTTTTATGAAACTATTTTTTTTAAGTTAAGATTAAAAAACAGAAAAGAAAAAATGAACATATTTTATTCACATTTGAGGTTTTAAAGAACTGACATTGTTTCTCCCTATGAAGAAACTGACAGTCAGGTAGAATTCAGTCCTCACTTTAACAGTATTATACAAATTTCAGCTATGGAGTTTTTAATTAAAAATGTGAAACCTAATGTGATGACAGCCCAAAGAGACATGATCCAGTTTATTGAAAATTATATGAGATACTAGTTTTCGCCTTCACTTCCTAGGTTTCGTTTATTTCTACCACTGAGCTGAACCCTGTGCTGAGAATATGTCTCCTCATTGATGGGTACCAGCCTAGGATAGAGTTTATTCAGGGCTATGCTAGACTCATCCCCAAATTAGTAGGATCATAAAAACATAAAATCAAAAGTAAAAAAAATCAAAGTCAAAAAGGACTTCAGGATGTCACCTGATCCAACCTCTGATTCAATAAAGGACTAAGTGATGTTGGTTCAGGTTGCTCAAGATGGGGTATGTGTGTTGGAAGTGGCTTTTCGGTACAGCCACACGAAGATCAGCTACTCGGTGTCCTGCAGGGCACAACTGAAATGCAATAGCAAAGCTATGTGGGGATTCTTATCCTAAATAACTGGAAATGTTGGGGGCCAGGATGCCAGTTGTGATACAACCTGAGAACACTGGCAGCTGGTATAAATGAACACTTTTCAGAACTTGGCTTACAGTGGGTCTAAACTGAGAGGGAAGGAAAGCAAATTGTACCAAGAGATTAGGACTCAGTAGGCATGGCCACCTGGGATCGCTGCTGTGGCGGTGCAGTGCTGGTTGGGCAGCCCATGGCCAGAGAGCTATGGGGGCTGCAGGGGAACCCTGACTGAGCAGTGTAAAGCCAGGCAGTTTGCACAGCACCCTGGAAACCATGTTAGTTCTTTCTGTAGGTGTAGCTAGCACTCAGGTGACCAGCAATTTTAGCAGCTCTGTGGCCAAGAGCCACAGGATTCACAACCCTGTGACCAGATCTCACCGCATTCCATGGCAGTACTCTGGGGTCACTGCAGTACCATGCTCTGCCCTCAGGCACAAAGAGAAATGAATGAGCACTAGGAATTAAGCTGGCTTCTTGCATTTCATTCAGTCAATGAAAAAGTATAACCTCTTTCTTCCTAGACCCTGACATCTGACTCAGAAATTAATCATCAGAAAAAAAAAAAAATCAAACCAAACATCCTAAACTGTATGCCTCATTATTTTTTATTTTTTTAAAAGATAAATAACCCTCTTAATTTGATTCCAAAGTACTTATAAAACAAACTCCCCCTTTTCTCCTGTTTAAACTTTATAGCTTCTCATTTAAATTAACTTGCTAAGTGTTTGAGCCCCTGCCTGGTTTGAGGCACTATCTGGTCCATCGGAGGAGCGTGGCTGCTCACGTGGCAGCTCTCATTAGCGAGCGGCAGGGACTCAGCTGTGCCAGCTTTGATAAGCCCAGCTCTACTCTCACAAGTACGCCGCAAAGCAATTAAAACAGCAAAGGGCCCTTTTTTCCCATCCCATCCTTTTTCTTCCTCCTCCGAAGCTGAATAAAAATGATTTGATAAATTATTCTTTTCAGAGCTAAACACTCAGGCAAAGGAAGGGGGAGGAGGGAAAATCTACACATGGGAGGAAAGTTGTTCCTGAGGACCCATTATTGGCCTGTATCCCCAGCTTGCTGGCAATCAGAACGATTCCTGGTGTTCAGCAGTGCCACAGCAATGCTCCTTGCTATCCATCTCACACTGCTATCAGGCCTGCTGGATGTGCCACCATATGTGCACATCTGTGTGTGTAATGGATGGGAGTCAGGACAGCTTTAGGACAGTGTCAACCTAGTGATATTATGCTGCCTGCCTTTAGATGCACTGCAGGCACAGCTCAATCCCAGGTTCCTCAGCATCATCTGGACTCCTCTGACTTAAACTAGAGAAGGAAGCCCTTAGGAGGCTGATAACAGACACAGCTTGGTGGTGGCCGGCTGTGCTACCATTGCCACCATAGCAGAAGCCAGAACTGTATGTTTGAAACAGCCCTGGAGTTTTTCCATCTGCATGCAGTGTTCCATTGCTACTGTTTTCTGGAACTCCAATATACCAAGAAAACACTCCTGATCACAAAGAAGTAGAAAAGATGGGAATGCCTGTGTACCACCTAGATTAGATTAAGTGATGCACTGAAGCGCCGACTGATTAATGTGGAACTAACACAAGACCTCCTGCAGGAAGCAGAAACAAAGATGGGACTCAGGGATTTGGGAAGAAAGGAAGGGTTGGCATGGCAATAACACAGCTCGCAGTCAGAGACCTGCTTCTGCAAACCGGTCTTGGCATTCACAGATGGGAGAACCTGATGGCTGGAGGCTGAACAGGAAGGCTTAATTGAGACTGCACCACCCAAGAACAGACATGTAAACTAATGGCCAGTACCTAGGCTCTGTCTATGTTTTTCAAATGTATCTGTAAAACTACTTTTGTCAAATGGAGTTCTGACATGTACTTGAATTTACAGGTTACTCAACAAACAAGTTCTATCAGGGCAATTGGCCAGCCACCTCTGAAACTCTCTGTCTCTCTTTACTTAGCCTCTGACCATAATCTGGTTTGGGAGCCAGAGCTTTCCAGTTCAGTTTGTGGCAATTTTCTGTCATTTCTCACAGCATTAGCAACTGCAGTTTGTAAGAAGAGAGATGCAGAGAAGCATGGTATTTGGAATAAACCCTCCAATAACAACAAAGAGACCCAACAAAAATATTGCACACAAAGGTTTCAAATCAGCAGCACATACCCACTACAGTCTAAAATAAAACAACTGCAAAACTCTGTTCCTTCCTCCCTGTGCCACAAAACCATCTGGTTTACACCAGTGTGCACACTGAGTAAACAAGGGTTAACATGCAAGATGTTCTATACAATGTGTTCAGAGAAGAATTCTCTCTGTTGCTGTCACCTACAGAAATGCGAACAGTTCATCCATTTAGGTGACAAGATCTCTGACTTAAAAAAGCAGTTTCAGAGAAGGGGAAGTATATCAGAACATCTTGGAAGTTAAGAGGGAGAGAAGCTGGGAACTGGGAGTTTCCTGGCAGCCGCAGGTGGATGCTACTGCAATGATGCATGATAAAGAGGCATGGAGAGAGAGGCGTAGGGTGCAGAGGACACAGTGCAGTTTCCAAGTGATCATCCATCACCAGTGGCTCTGCCTTCTTCTCTTCATGCCAACAGGTGATGGAGCCTCATCCATAAAACATTTCCTGGGTGTCGCTAACTGGAAGACACATTGGAGGGTTATTTTCACTCTGCATAAGAAATAACTTCCCAGATGAAGGAGAGAGCTGCCACTTTTAAACTCCCTGTGCTCTCCTCCTCCCCACCTGTCCCTGCATGCTGCACCCAAGAAATCATCTGTCTCTCTCCACTCTCATCTCTTTTCCTCACCAGCTGCTGCTATGGTCCATACCACAGGCTCCTCTTCCATTTTATCTAAGTATTTTGTATATTCTGTGTGTTTGTTTCTCTTTATGCAGGCTACTCCACATGTACAGACCTGTGGAGTCAGGAGTGCGAGAGGAAAATCAAATTTCCAACATATCCAGTAGTGCCTCCAACTCCTGGCTCCTCCCAGCTCATCACACTCTTCTCACATGGTTCTGAACCTATTCCTGCCCTAACTCATACTCTGTACATTTTAACCTGTCAACAAAAAGCTCCCAAATGTGCACATGCAGTAAAACACAGCCAAAGCATAACTTGTCTGTTTAGCCTAGGGGATGGGACCCTACTAACTACAAAAATCAGGTCTTCAAGATCTCTGAAGGTTCTGCTCCCCAAATAGTTAAAACAGAAATATCTAGGAAAGGAAAAAAAAAAAAAAAAAAGGCATTCAAGCAGGTCGAAGCCACTAATTGAATGATTGTCATTTACATTTACAAACAAAAAATGGCTGAGTGATTCCTTAAGTGCTTTGGATTTCAGATCTGAAATATGACTCAGGTTACACCTGATGGGAATCAGCAGGTTCTCCTGAAATGTTCTGGAATTGAATGAACATTTTAACAAACCTCTGTAGGTGTCAGCAACATTGGCAGCCTCCACAAACAGGAATTAAGTCCTTAAATAGCAGGGAGAGGGCAAGGGGCTGAAGGAAAACTGGGAGGGGGTGAGCACTGAAAAGCTGGTGTGGGGAATGCAAAGTTGGAAGCTCTGGGAGGTCTGGGGGGAGATGGGGATGGGGGACAACTACAAGGTAGGAAGGGGCACTGGCAGATCTGGGTGTAATAAACAATGTGTAGCAGCTGTTTGCAGCCAGCTCCATCACAGCACATTTTTCACTAGAATTAGAATTCAACCATTCTTAATATCAACTCCTGTGCCATTTATTGCCTGACTTACCAAACCCAGCTCACTTCTGCAATTGCATTCCTACATAAGGAAATTGATGGTTCAGACTGCCAACCTCAGCCATCAGCTGAGTTTTTGTAGAAATGTATTGCATTTGATGTTACAACATTTACTTGTCTCCTGAGTGAGAGGTGGAGTATCTGGAGAGTAGATGAATCTCTCCTGTAATTAAATGCTTCTCAGAAATAAAGTGGCTACAGAATTAGGGTGGGTGTATGTCTTGGAGATGGGTATATGCTCTCTGAGCAGGCTACCTGTGTTTTGGAGGATTAAACAGCACAGAACCATGGGAAGCTAAGAATGCAAAAGGGAAGGATGAGGAGAGAGAAAAAACAGAGGGGAAAGAAGACTTAGAGACAACAAAGCATGGCAGTGAGACAGAGAAGACTACCTAAAAAAGACAAGTGGGTGCAATTGCTGAACAAAGAAATAGGAGAAAGAAAGAAAAGCTCTGTGGAGAGCTACTGAACATAGTACCCTGCCTTCAATCCCCTCCAGAGGAATAAATGCTGATCCTACTTCTTTCCTGGCTTGTCGGAGGCTGTTTGGCTGAATAAGTCCAGCCCAGCAGCCCTCTCCAGCTCTCTCAGCATTAATATATTCATTTCATTATTCAATTATTTAAAACACTTCTTATGTTCCATCTATTTCACACAGATGGAGGTGGGGTGAGCTGCTCCCTCTCTCTCAAAAACCTGTACTGCAGGAGCCTCGAGGAATGTAGGGCACAAAGTGCTCCTTGGCTCTCCCTCCTCCACCAATTTCACCCTGGCACCAGCACCAAATATTCCCTTTGCTGCACCTCAGACATACTGTTTAAAAGGAATCCCTGTGAATGTCTGCTACCACTGCAGTGACCCCTGTGAGATGCAGAGTGCTCTGTGCCACTGCAAGAGGCCCACTGTGTGTGAGGGAAGCAGATGCACTAAAAGTTGCTCTCCTGTCAAACTCTGCTGGCCCCTCCAGTCAAGCTGCAGCCTCACAAAATGTAAAATGTAAGGCTGCAGGTCAGAGAGAGACTCTTTGCCTCTCCATTTGTCTACCAGTTTCTGAGGGGCTAATTAGCTTGTTAGTCATAGTGTCTCTCTCAGGCTTGCAAACCACCATAAATCTCCTCTCTTCCAGGGGAGCATTAATTCAGATTCTTAGATGGGAGAACTCCAAAGACAACTTAAGGTGCTGAAGGCAGCAGGGTTCATGAGTGAGTGGCTGTCATTCTGCCTACAACATCATTAGTCCCCACATCCCAAAGCGACACCTGTAAAGTGGAGTTTTTGCCCATTTGCAATTACAAGCAAGTCAATGGGTATCACATAGCACTGCCCCACAGAGTACACTACTAGAATCTTCTGGAGCTGAAAGCCCCCTGCTGAATGACCTAGCCAACCCCTACCCCTCAAAAGCATCAATCTTATTAAAATCATTCCTGAAAGCCATTTGTCCAACCTATTCTAAACTCCCAGCGGTGGAGAGTCCATGTACCCCCACGTCCTCTCCTCCAGTATGTCGTAACAGCTTCTGAGAAGAACTTCATTTACCAAGTGGGAGTTTTCCTCCTCTACCCCAGTGCACACCCAGGAAGCTGTTACAAGCATTGCTGTATACTCTCAACTCGTAACTTTGACACAAATCAGACTTGGTCCTATGGCATTGCCAGATAAACCATTTTTCAAGAGAGGCTAATTAAAGGTAATTCAAGAGATACCTAATTAAGGTATCTCATCCACAAAGATGTCCTCTATTTGACTAGCAGTTCTTGTTTGCCACAGCTTACAAAACAGCCAGGCCTGCCTGCTGCTCTGCTGTGTCTTCAGACTTCCTGGCGTGGGTTGCTTGTTAAGTGGCCCTGAGGAACAGCAAATTCAGCTGGTCTTGAGTGATACCATCAGTGCAGGGTTTGCTTTGGGCTTCCTGCAGCTTGTCACTAGAACTGGTGGGTGTATTCAGCCCCCAAAATCCTCATTTGAGGCAGAGCTGGGTAAAGATTTTTCAGGGAATCAACCAGGTATTTTTAGTTTAGCTTAGCTATTTTTTTCTGCAAGAAAGAATTAGCTATTTGACAAAGATTTTGCTGTACCTTTATTAGCAACCTTTATTGTGTTCAACTCTTATGGGAGAGTTCCCTCAGTGCAATTCCTTTCAGGCAATTCTGCTAGTAATCTGCATGGTTACCAACACTAAAGCATCACAGCAGATAAGAAAGGAGCACCTGGGGAATTCAGCCCTCTGCTCTGCCACGAGGATTTCCTGCAGTGCATTCTCAGACTTTTGTCCAATTCTGTGATAAATGTTCTCAAATGATGGAGTGTTCAACTGTTCCCTTTATAGGAAGAGTTCCCAAGCCAAGAACAACTCACTGACACAGAGTGAATCTGGATAATCAGCCCCATTTGCATTCTTTCCCTCCTGATGCTAGCTAAAGCTGGGTAAACAATTCTGAATGAATCATTTATTAGCTTAATTCTACCTCCTCCAATTCATGAACTGTCCACTGGCGCTTCCCAGTTTCGTTTCCTCCAGCCTATTTTCTCTTCAGAATTATTTGGGTATGAACACAACAGAATCCACTGAAGTCAGCAGAATGATTTCTTTGCATAAAAGGATAATTTCTTTGCATAAAAGTAAGCTTGTGCTTTAAAGCTTTTGTTGAACAGGGCTTGTCTTGATGGGTCTTGTTTTTTCTTCAGAAAATATCTTTCATTTTCAACTCACTTGCTAGCAGTGAGTTGAAATTTTACAACTATCTTTCTTGAATACAAGAGTCATGTGCTAAGTCTGCATATTCTTGAATGGATGAAAGCAACTCCTAGAGCACTTAACTTCCTAGGAAACCAACACAATTCACAATGTGTTTTCTCAGTGCCACATTGCCAATACCACAGTACAAAAAAGTCAGGAGTCAGGCCCTCAAAGCTAAAAATCACAAGGTTTTGTGTTTCTTCCAAGTAATAAATGTTGGGTTCTTTTCATTAGTTTTCTTGCTTTTTAACTTTTCAGGTCCATTTTCTTCATCAAAAGCACAAGGGCCAGAAACATGCTGCTTACTGAAAGGAAAAAAATGCCTTGCCTTCAACAGCAAAGCATTCAGAAACACAGTGAATACAACAAGCCTCACCACAAAACATGACTGCTGGCAACACCTCACTGAACAATTATGCACTAACAATACAAACTAAACATTAGTTTGCAGTGCTGAATTGACCTCCATGTTTTCTACAACAGTTCCAGCCAGGGGACCTCTTTTCTGAGACAATCACACAAATCACACTCAAAAAGGGGAGAACAAAATGAGAGCCAAATCGAACTTTCAAGGCAGTGCTGAAGGAAGGATTTGGGCTTCTAAGCTCTGTTTACTCCCAGTTCAGGGTTGCCCTAAACAGTAACTTTTTATCCTGGGTACCTTTCAAATATATGATTGGTAACTACTGTCCTCCTCTCTGTGCCACCTATGCAAACACCTCTCTTACCTTCATTTGAAGGGTGGTCCCTTTGCTTACTGTGACAATGTCATTCCTCTCTCACCTCAGTTTAATACACAAGCATCTCAGGGACTGCTCAAGGAGTGGACTACTTTTTCGAGGAGTGTCTAATTCATCCTCTAAGCAGCTCGCTCTCCCTTTTATCTGTTTGGAAAGAGGCAGTCGTGTCCCTCCTCAGGAGCGATGTGAGTGCTCCCTCTGCTGTTACACACAGAGGCTTCAGGCAGCTGGGGCCATACAGCACTCCCTAGCCCTGTGCATCTCCTGCCTTCCCTCAACTAAAAGCTTTTTTGGCTGGCATTTGTCTCACAGTGAAAGGGTTACCACAACACATGCTGGGAACGTCTGGCCACAGGCAGCTCATGTGATGGAGACGTTTCCAGTCCTCTTGCCCTCATCAGGCCCAGTGATTTTCTAAAGTGGGGGCATACATGCACTGCCTGCACTGTGTGAGATTCAATTTATACCAATAGACAAGAAGTCAAGTTCATGATCCCCAGAACAGGAGAGCAGATGGCTTTTTGCTTTTGATTTTTTCAAGTGAAACCATCTGGCTAATTCTCTGTGGCTTGTGGATGTGTGTGTTAGCAGAGACACACACATAGCCTGTTTCCCTGTTGAGGCTATGCCTGCAGTCACAAGGGAAGAATTTCTTATTTTGGAAGTGGGTCCTGCCCATCCTAACCTCTTCAGATAGGGAAGAGGTACCAGCATGGCTGTAGTCACTAATACTGGCAAATGAGATGTGGCACAAGCATGTAATCAGCAAAGTGGTGGCCCTTGGTTAGACAGACGTTGCCTTTCCTTATTTTCCCTCAAAAACAAAGTCTGCTAGGGCAATTCCCATACATCCACCTAAGAGGTCACAAGTTAGGAGATCTGACACAATTTACCACAAAGGTTGAGCAAGAGTGCACTGCTCTCAGGCCGGCATTCTTCCCCTTCCTTCCTTAGGCCACTATACCATGCTTCCCCACTTTTCAGTCACCTAGGGATGCAAGCACCCATGCTCCCACCTCCTTATCCACACGACACTCTTGAGAGCTAGGGCAGTGCTGGCATCCTTATTTTACAAATGGGCTAGAAGCCCAGACAGACTTCTCTCTATCAGATGGGAAAATGACAGCAAAGCCTCATGCTACCTAGCTTAGCTTCCTAATACAAGAGATGGTAAACATTTTGATAGTCTGCTGCCAAGTTTGTTAGAAACGAATCAACAAGTAAAGCTTTGAAGCTCATTATCACTGTTTCGAGCCCAAGTCTTAGTGAAAGCTCAACTTGGTATTGGTAACAATGATCATCAGCCTGTGCTGTTATTCCCACTGGACCAGCATTACCTCCACGACAGAAAGCTCCTGAGCTGTCTTCCTGTTTGAGGCAGGACACTGCAGGGGTTGATATCCAGCCTCTCAGAGTCTCCTGTGAGATCAGGATATATTTCCCCATCAAGCACCTGCACCAGCATAGCATTTCCACACCACAGTTGCATCACCCTGCCATTCCAGGAGGAAATGTTCAGATACTGTCCCAATGCAGGGCCTGTGTTTCCAGACCATCAACTCACTTTCTGGAACTGATCTTCTCATTGTATTTACATTTGGGTGTTACGGGCCTTGGGAATCCTGCTTCCCATTGCAGGGAGGCTCAGACTCATCCTAACCTATCCCTGTGTTGGTTGTACAGCTTCCTGCCTGCAGAAGGGAAGCCTCTTGACATGTCTACTCATGCAACATAGAGAACAGTACCCCCCCCCAGAGTCACTAGCAAGATTAACCTGCTGGATGAGCATTATACCCTGCAAGAAGAAAAATGTCTCCCCTACTTCATTTTACCTTACTGATCTTGAAGCAGTCAAATCCCCGATTTGAAGCAGGGCTTTCCACAGCAAATAGGCAGTCCTGCCCATTCAGGACTCCTCTCTGGGGCCTGCCAGTCTCTCTGGCACAGAGAGGATGGTGGGTGCAGCACTTGGGGGCTCACTCTGACACCCACAGCCAAAAGTGTGGCTGGGAAAACCAGTACCAGGTGGCTAAGTAGTCACAGGGAAGCACTATGCACTGGGCTGGATTGAGAGCAGTCCATGATGTGTGTAACTATGCTGCTCTCTGTTGGCTGCAGCATAGGGAACAGATAGTTTCAAATGCTGCCGTTACTTACATTCAGGTGGATCCTTTAAAAGGCTTTCAAGAACAAACCGGTATTTGGGAAGTGTTTTGCAGCTTCCTACATTGTAACATGAAGCTGTCAGGACTGAAAGTGCATGAGTTTTATATTCTGTGCGTGCAATGAAAATTCAGCTGTTGGTGACTAGGATACAACCCCATTCACAGTCAAAAGCAAAACAGGAAAAAAAGACATCCAGACCGCAAGACTTCCATTCCCACACCTTAACCACCTGTTTTGCCCCATACCTTTATCTTTCCTTGTCACTTCCCCTAGTAACTTCCACATCCTTGCTTTGTTTCTCATTGTTAGTGCTTACAGAAAAGCACCTCTGCTTAGCAATGCTCTGCCTGAAGCATAGAGGGAGCACCAGGGATGGGGAGCTGATTGGGAATGTTCTAAAGGAAGGGTGGTCAGAGACCAGGACAGAAACAACAAAGGATGCAGTCTCTCAGTGCTAGAAGCTACTGAAAATGTACAGCAAAGATAGGGACCTTTTTCCCTCAGAAAACTCTTACCTACAGAGCCTGTGTACTTGCAGCTGTGACTCACCAGCTCCAGAGGCCATCCTACATGCTGCCCTGCTCTGCTCAGCGGAATGTGGATGTTCCCTGCTGCTTTTGGCTCCTCCTCTTTGTCCTTCCCTCCCAGACTCCTTCTCACCTAAAGCTTTTTGTCCCAAGTTGCTTTATAACTAGAGAGGGCTGTCACATATTGCACAGCTGGGTTGCTCTCTACCCACTGGCTTCTGAAGGCAGGGATGGCTTTCAGCAGGAGAAAATGTACCTGGAACTGGGTTGTTGTATTGCTTGGCTGGTGATTAGGAATAGCCAGAAAGTAAGAATCCTATATCAGAGAAAGATGGAGTTTTGAGATGTGTTTTGAGGCTTTTGTGAAATGAAGCAAAGATTATCAGAAAACACGTTTGAAAAACAGCATGAAAGAAAAAGATGAAATGATGACAGAGACACAGGTGATGCCTTTTGTTTTCAGGACATTATTCAGTCTGCTGTTTTCTTGTCTTCCCTACACCAGAGGGAGGGAAAGTTTTCTCAGAAAAATTTCTCATGAAATTTATGCTAATGGTCCTGACAAGGAGTATTTTCCGTGAAAGTAAACAATCTTTCCCATTCATCATTTCACCTCTCCCCCAATCACTGACCATTTCACAGTATGTAAACGAGTAGTCTACATGCATCCCCACATGCCTCATGGACCCTACTTGTTTCCAGCCAAGGATCAAATACCTGTCTCCAGTGTAATCATTCATGGTCAATGCAAAAAGCTTGTAAGAGGGGGGATGGAGATCCCAGGTGCCCTCAACTTGCACTAAGACCTGGATCTATCTGAGTAACTGCCCATAAGAAAAGATGGCTCAGAGTTATACACCTGCCTATTCAGAAGAATTGCTGTGCCATGCTGGGTGCTTTCCTTACCTCTGTTTCCCCTTCAAAAATAAAGACGAAGACTGTTGGGACACTGAGAAAGGACATCAACTGTACCTTCATTTTATCTGGAGTTAGAAGAGCCAGGGCTGATCATTTCACACCTTCTGCAAGTGGTGCTAGTACGAAAAGGTCAGAATTCTTTTGGGAGCACTGCAGATACAGCAGGGCACCAGTGTACTGCTCTTCTGCAAGGGCAAAGGCAACTAAGTTTGTAGCTGGGTAGAGAAAATCATAATACAACACTGGGAACACACAGGTGTTATAGTGGATGAGGCCAGTTCTTTAAGGACAGGGATGTGTGTGAGCATTTCAGAGAGATCTTTATAATGCACCCACAACCTAACTCTTTTGTGCAGAGAGTGGTGTTGTCCCATCTGCAATACTTTGCATGAGGTTGCAAAGCTCATTTTCGCAAAGCATTGTGGAGATATATTTTCTGTCCCACCTGGACATAGTGGTGCCTATGGAATCTTCAAGGAGAACCTTCAGTATCCCACGGAATAGCAACAACTATGCCAATGTCAAGTCAGGGCTGCATCCCTACCCCTGCTTGAGAATCTGGGGCAATGAGACTTCTATGTACAGTTAAGCCATCCAAACTGGAAACTCCTCATGCACACTCCACCACCAAAACGCCCGAGATGGCCACCTGTTCATGGCGCTTCACCTTTTGAAGCTGGGGAAAAAACAAGGAAAAAACTCTCAAACCCACAGAAAGGCAACGTTCCTCTTTGCCAGCAGATGGCAATGGCACTCCACTTGTTCATCCCCGATCCCGTTCCTGGAAAAGGACACCTCGGTGGCATCTACAGAGCACTCGGCAGAAGCAAAAGCTTCAGCTCTGCACAACGAAAATACTTTAAAAAATCGTGGGAAAGTAAATAAGGCCATTTTATGTGCAATTCTACCACCTAGAAGCATGGACGTGATGGCAGATTCACACTGCACAGGCAAAACTATGATTTTCTCATTCTCCCCCTTTCATTTTCCCTTCATAGAGATTCAGTCTAGAATATTAAGGAAATAGGATTATTTATTTATTTATGCCGTTTCAGCTTTCCTGATTGAAGAGACAGGGTTTTCCCCCTTCGCTGCACATTCCAGTTTGAGCAGAAGGGAAGCAGTAGGAACCCAGCAAGGACCAGACAATCTCAACAGTAGTTCAGTACCTCCTCCTTCCCCCACCTGTAAAGCCCTTCTCTTTCTCAGTTTTGAATGAGTCCTTGAAATGCCCTTGAGCTATAGTACCTAATAAGCTAACATTTATATGGACATATGTCCAGCAGTTCAACCCATCCACAGGTCTCCCCTGATAAGGGTACCCAATGCAGCCCCTTCCTCTGCCCATTGAAAGACTAAGCACTGTGGGACTGTTAACCTTCCACTGATGGATCATCCAGCCAAAAAATCAGGTCCTCTAGGGCTTCAAAATCTTCCGCTGAACTAACGAAATAACTTGAACTCATCCCCACAGCTGTGGGCTCTCACCAAAAAAGAAAGGAGTCCTTAGCATGGCACAAAGGACTTCAGGCAGAAGGCAGCTTTAAGTGACAGTCAGGCAGCAGAGCATGGGGCAAATCCCACTTGCAGGAGGTTGGACCTGGCACCACAGGAGAAAAGATACTGGAACCTGTAAATAAGAGGGGTGAAGGCATCGTCATTTGGATGGCCAAGTACCGTGTCTCTGAAGTGAGTAATTATGCTTGTGTGGACACTGCAGGTTCGCTCGCAGCCGTCATGGTACAGGGTCACTTAAAGATTAGGCTGTTTAATTAAAACAGGGTGTGGAACAGATTCAGGGGAAGGGCAGCTTGCCCAGTGACAGCATGGACTGCATAACCTCTCTAGGAGAGCTGAGAATTAGAGATTAAGAGGCATCTCTGCTGCAGGAAAGGGGATTCATCTCTGAAACTCCTCAAACAGGTACTTCACGGTGACTTGTCTTGTTAGCACAAAGTCCCATCACAGAGCTTGGCTCAACTGGACATATTTCAAGCTCCTCTCCAGCTGGCTAAGTGATTCCAAAGTGGGAGGCGAGGTGTCCTTGAGATATGCTTTCTCTTTCACATATTTCCACCAGAGCAGAAGTAGTTAAAAACACACCTACACACCACCCCTTTTCTCTCCTGTTGATAACCCACTCCTCTCTACAGTGAAGTCAGTCCCCAGACAGAGGGCTGCCCCCTCTGTGGGTGCTGTTGGAAGACACAGGGTTCCAAGTTGCTTAACATGTTGACAAGTTCAAGGCACCCTGAAGGAGGAGAGAGCAACAGAGAAAAAAACCCCACAAAAACAAACAAACAAACAAACAAAAAAACCCAACAAAGCAGAGATAAGATAGATTCTTTAAGTGCAACTCGCTATCTACCTCCTGTCTGCAGGAAAACCCTGACCAATCCTTCCTCACTTGCCTTCTGCTTCTGAAGATCCCATAATGAGAAGAGCAACATGGATGTAGTGAATTATTGCCAAATGGTAAAGATCAGTGTTGTGGTTCAAAAGGGGAAAAGCCAATAGATCTCTAAATGTGAGCAGGTTGTGAGCCTTTCAGCCTTACAGAAATGGTTATCTTAGACCATAAAATGGCTCATTTCCTGCATCACAGATAGGTCACTTGTGGCAGGCTGGTGACAGAAGGGAGAGGGGGAAAGGAAGAGGGTTTATGCCCAGACATATTTGCGCTCGCAGGGTTTACCTACTCACTGCTATATCTGTCAGCAGAATGTTCTGACTAGTATGGGAGAATTTAACTGCTCCATAAAAAGGAAGACCAGCATAAATTAAAAGGGCATTTTTTCACAACAGCTTCTTCTGTGCTTTCCTGAAGCCCCCTGCCTCAGCTCTCCCATATTTCCCAGCCCTGGGTTCCCCACCAGCTCTATCAGTCTCACAGACCTGAGCACCCCTCTACACTAAACCCCCCAGTACCCCCATGCATTAAATACTGCTCCTGCTGCTCATTTTTCTAGACTGCCTCTTCAGAAGGGGAGCTAATCATGCTGTAGGAACCCCATGCAATGACGTTTTATGCAACTGAAGGAAGACTAACCAAATACATTTTTTTTTTAAAGTGATCTCACTCAGGATTTCATACTTGGCATCACAGGGTAACAGGCACAACTCCAGCTATGCACAAAAAAGGGTGCCTGTCACCTTGCACAATGCTGTTCTGCATGCATTCAGCTTCAAATCTGTGCACCCAAAAGGAGAGCTTGTCATAGTAAACTACAGCAGAAAAGCTAATCCTATGTGACAGGTAGTCTACACCACATTGTGAGCCAGCAGTTGGCTGGCGTCCTGTTCTTATAGGGTGCTACCGTCACAGGGCAGGAAAGCAGTGCTCACATACACACACAGAGAGCTCTGAGATGCCGGACTGTGAACGAGAGTAAAATCCTCAGAGCCTACTGCAAACACCACATGGGCACACTTTGGAGGCAGTGTACGCATATGCTTTTTACGTGCTTTGGCAAACCCAACGCAGCGTTGCGTGTGGGCCCGTTCGCAGACAGGGAACCGAACTGTGCCGACAGCTAGACAAACACCCAGAGACCTCAGCTAACACAACTACAAATCGCAAAAGCACTCAAAGAAATTCCTTCATGTACTACCAAAACTGTGCAAATTTAGCCATATGCCTTGTCAGACAGGAATGAAGGGCAGTGCACAATGTTCGGTGGCAGACACAAATGAACAAATGCTTTTGTGCACCAAAACAGAGTGTCATACAGCCCCTGAAAGGTTCACTGCCATATAGGGAGGTTTACACAAAGGCAAACTCTAACTAGAATGATAGAAAGAAGTGTTTAAGGTGGCCTGAACACTCCTGTGAAGCAGCAACTCCCAAGTATAACCTAAATGAGGTGGCTACTGTAGCAGCAAAGAAACCTGGAAGCAGCCGTAAGGAACATATAGAGATGTCCAGGCATGAAAGAAGCAATAGAGTGAGATATAGCCCTGGGGAGAAGGATGGGCTCACAGCATCACAGGACACCATGGACAGAAACCAGCCATTCCCAGCCACTCACTGCACAGGTTTGTCCCTGTATGGCAAGGATGAGAAAAAGAGGGTGCTTGCCCTTTTCACGGTTTCAGAGTGGTCCTCCTGCAGAGTCGTTTGAACTGTCCAACAGCACAGTGGCTGTTCTCAGCAGTTTGCAAATTGTATTATTGCACTGTCAGCCTTCACAAAGCCCATGGAAAAGGGCCATACAATCAGGTGATGCAAATCAGTTTAGCTTTGCTGAAGCCATCAGAACAATACCAGTTCCCACTACCTGATGCTCAGGCTCTCATGCCAGTGGTAAGTTCCGGAGTGGAGCTGAGCTCATAGTGGCCTCCATAGTGACTCCTCACTATTCTATTTGTAAAGTTTTATGCAACTTATTATTTTGTGGTTCTATGCGCAGCCTTGACACTACTCACAGCACCTTGTAATCCTCACATCCTGCAGCTTTCCTGCAAGAATATAAAGAGAAGCCACTGATTTTCTCTGAACATTTTGTTAGGAAAAAAAAAGTATTGTCAAGGGGGAAACTCCTTCATTCTGCTTAAGCCAACATGTAGGTTATTATCATACAGCAAGCTTCTAGAGTGGCAAGCGAAGGCAACAGCTGCTGCAGGGATAACGCAAAAAAGGAGATGGATGGACACACCAGTGAGTGTGGGTATGCATAAATGAACCAAGACAGAGGAGCAAGTCTGATCAGTGAAATGGCACCTGCACCAACAGAGCAAACAGGAGTTTAATCTGCCAGGTTAGCGGATGCTGAAGCATCTCCCACCAGAAGGAATGTGTCTGCAGCACGGCTAGGATTTGACCTTCAACTTCTCTCCTCTGCCTGCACAGTACAGAAACTCTGGTTCCCTTGTGCTCTTCCTCCAGAACAAAAGGAGGGAAAAAAAAAAAAAAAAGGCACTGCCAAAGAGGCACTAACTCATCTCTTACTCTTGGATAAGTGCAAATTTATGTCTCTGTCTGCCTCTGAGTCTTTATTATCTCCTTAAGTGGCTAGCTTTGTACACAATTTATTATAAAAGCCTGGAATCTACAGTCAAATTACAGATCAATTGAAAACTACACAGAAAACAATTAACATCTGGCAGCGGTTTCATCTATAAAGCTGTCACAGGCTTTGCCAACCCTGAATTCCTCTTCTGACACCCATATTTCCTCTTTCCAAAACCAGTCTCCTCTTTAGCACCTCATGAGTCTGTGGGAGACTGACTCTCTCCAATCCTGCGGTGGCACATGGTTGGCTCTGTACCAGCAGGCCACTGTTTGCAGTAAGAAAACCAGGCTTGGATACAGCATAACACGCCTCTGTCTCCTCTAAAGAGATTAAATCCATCCGGTGCTACAGAGGGAAGCTAAAGGTGGGACTGTCCCATTGCACTGGAGCTTCTGGCTCCTCCTGAGCAGGTGGAAGGCAGGAGGACGCCACGAACCTTGGTCTGTGTTTTGCCTCCATCTGCTGCTACATGTTCTCAGAAGCCTACTAACTCCACAGGCATCTCTGTCCACTTCCAGCAGCAGCCCTCTGCTAGGCAGCCATGCAAAGACCATGGGAAAGACCAAACACCATGACAGAAAACATCATTTGCTAAGGAGAGGCCTGTCTTTCACAATGTCTCTTAAAGCCTTTCCACTGATAATCAGCTCTCCCTTCCCCTCAGCTCTCCTATGTTTTGTGTCAGTGAGAGGAGAGCAATAAGAGATGGAGACACCCACAGGCAGCTCTCTGGGCAGTTTCTGTGGGAGAGTATGGCCTTCTCTGGAGTCAGAGCTTTGGTGTCTGAAGGGTGCTCTGATGAGAACGTCACACAAAGTAGAAAACAAATGGAAAAGCACTAATATTTGCAGATACCCTGTCCTTCTAAAAACTTCTCAGGTATTTGTTCCTGAGGATGAAAACAGCAGCATGTGCCTTCAACCTTGTGACCAACATCCAGAGTTTCATTGCTTTTTGGCAAGGTTTTTTCATCTACTGGGAAAATATGAAGGAGTTGGGAGTTCAGTGATCTTGAAAACCCCTTTGTCCATTCCCCCATTCTCTCTCCCTCCCTCCCTCCGTCTCCACCAACCTTCCACAGCTGATTCCTACGTCTCCATCTCATCTGCACAACACAAAGACTCTGCTAGTAGCAAGCACTTCAGTGGGCACTGAGGCAAGAACACTGAATCAGCAGGTAATACTGGTTTCAACAAAGAACATCTAGCTTGGCTTTCTGTTTTGTGATGTGATGGGAGTACAAGAAAAAGGGGTATCTGCTGAGTTCACACATAATTCAGGTTGGAGAGTTACTATCCACTTTTGAGGCACAAGTTGATGGACATTACCTCCTGCCCAACAAAGATGAGGTCTCTGAGGGACTGGCTGCAACATTCCTAGCCATTACTTTTTAACAGTACCGCTGTAGTATTAATTCATTTTTCTAATGTGCATTGTAGTTTTCATCCCAGCTGAAATACTAGAGTTGATATAAATGTAAACCACACTGTAGTCAACAAGTCTGCACTCATCATTTTTGGGACAGTGGGTCAAAACATACTTTGGACACTTCACCCTTCCCCTTCCACCACTCCCCAGATATGCATCCATCCTTACCAAAATGCTGATAACTTGCTGCAGAAGTGAACTCCCTGTTTAGAACACTGAACTGAGAGTGACAGGAATTGTTTCACAGGAGTAGCTCTGGAGATGCTTCTCTCATGGAAAGCTGGGGAGAGGAAATGGATGAGTGGACGGTGCAAGAGAAGCCTCCGCCCTTCACTGAGATAAGAACAGCTGTTGTTGATGATGATTGCTTCCTAATTAGCTGCTCTTGTATAAGCTTGATAATTTTATGTACCTCCAGAGGAGCAGATTAGCTCTGAATTCACATTGTATCCATTTGTGAAGAGTACCCTATAAATTATTTACCTAACTCTCAGAAATATGAGATCAAGAAAACTCTAAGTATGTCTAATTATATGGCAAGAATAACACAGACTAGAAATGCTTGCTGCATATACAAGTGCACAGAAGTGATAAAATACTTTTAAAATTTACCATACAGACCCCATGATGCTACAACCTGCTACAGCTCCTATTAATAATATTTCTCCAAAGCAGGTTTTGTATGGCAGAAGCACATAGAAACCTCAGCTACAGATTTGTCCTTCAAGATGCAAAAACATATACAGACTAAAACAAAACTAAAAAACAATTCACGATCTCCAAACACATAAGGTTATCATGGCCATAATGAAACAAAATGAATTTGAGCGTATACTGGTAAATGGCTCTAAACTTCATCAAGACTCTAACAACCTCTCCCAAGTTGCTGGCTCTGAATCACTACTGGTTTAAGTAGAATAACACAGTGATGAATCAGCTATGCTATAATTTTCACTCCATTTTTTGCTATGTTAGTACATTGTTACTTCATTACTATTGAACTGCTATATTTTTTCTGTGCTTTGCAACCAGCATTCTGTTAACCCACAGTGAACCTGTGGCCACTATAATAGAGCTGATGTTGAGTTTCGTGGCAGTAGCACCCCAGTTCTTATTTCAAGATGAAAGGAGACAGCACACTGCAATATTTACAGGTCCATTGACCTTAGCTCAGGTGAAGATGGCATTCAGACAGGAGAAAACAGAATGGTTTCAATTAATGGCAGCTTCAGTTAGGAGGAAGAAAATGTAACAACATGAAACTGATGTGGGAGAAAAGAACTAAAAGAGAAAAGAGTCTGCAGAGAGAGAACTATGAACAGCAACAGGGACATCTTTCCTATCATTGACTGCATGGAGGACTTGCAGCTTACACTGACAGTGGGTGTTAGACTCTGTTTTGAATATATTTTGGTCTGTCAGGTTTCTTTTCTCTCTTTTGGTATTAGAAAAATATTTTGGCTCTTTCTGGAGTCAAGCTGCTGAATGCAACAGATCTTTTTGTCTGGTTCAATATCACATTACTGAACAAAGGTGCAACTCAGAGCAGCCACAGTTCAATCAGTGGCTCTAACCCGTGAATATGCACTGAATGCTCATAACCCTGCTAGGTATCAATAAAGCTAAATGGCACTGTCAGGGGCAGACACAGTTATGGGAATGAGTTCAGCTAGGAACATAGGATGTGGCAAAAACAACCAAGAAAACAGAAAGACTTTATAGATGTAAGCAGAATACCCAAGGCATATTGTTTACATGTTCCAATTCTGCAAGAACAGTGCTGGGATCGGGCTGTGTGAGACACAATCTCTAAGGTATGGAAAACCTCTTGAGCCATTTCAAATTCAAATTCCCTCATTTCCCAGAATTTCTCTCCTCACGTTGCTCATCTTGACTCTGCTCTTTTCAGCAAGGGCTACTTACACTCCCTTTTATTCAAATATAACAAAGAAAAGCTTCCTTAAACGTACCAGCAGCACGGCAACAATGATCCACAAAGATGCACAATTACCTATCAATTGACAGTGGCTGTCTGTAACATCTGGGAAGACAATCCAGAGCTTAATAGTACCTCTTCCAGATTGGGTCCATCACAAACTCAAATGTCCCTTTTCCAAAGTCTGGAAAAAGACATTCCTTTTGAAATGGGCTTAGGGATCTCTACAAGATGTGCAATGGTAACTGTAGAAAATTTAGAAGTCCAGTGCCACTTATGGTGCAGTCTTTGCCTCATGTGTTTGTAGCAGGGTGATTATCAGGGGACACACGTACCATAGTAAAGAAATGTTTCACGGTTGAAAGGTTAATTCTTGATTTGATTTGTTTCAAAAGTATTGGAGATTTGATGGAGGAGGGTGATGGGGTGGAGGATTAAGAGGGCTCTGATCGAGGAAGAGAATGATTACTGAAATAGTCACTAACGTGAAGGGAGAAACTCTCTATTCCTTCCAAAAATGTATCTATTTGATTTTCTTGAAATGCTTTTCTATAGCTGTCTCCCATCAGTAATCCTCACACTCCTAACACACACAGTTTGTGTCTGTATTGCCTGCTTTCTCCTGACCATGCACCCTTCCTGAGCCACAAATCAGTTAAATGCAGTATGGCTGGATTTGCTTTGGAAAGATGGTAAGGGTGGTGGTGGGGGAGAAAGCAGGAGTGTGTTTGAGAGTGAGAGAAAGCAATTGAAAGCAAAATCCAGAAGCTGAATCCCTCATGCTGAATGTTAACTTACAGAAAATAACCCAACAACCTTGAAATAGAGCAAAGCCCAATTTAAATTCATTACATTTAAATTAAATTTAAAGCCCATGTAAATGATTGACTTAGTTAAGAATATGTCATGTGGAAGAGAAAAAGTGCTGCAGGGACATGCCAGGCAGCTTTGGCTAATTTTACAATTCACAGCGAAATCTTTATATTCTGATTGCAATTTAAAAAATAAAAACAACACACACATAACTTATTAGCACCAGTATTAGAGCCACAATTTTTTAGTTCTTTCCAAGAGTTCATTGAACATTTTGCAAACTTCACACACTTCATCTACTGAAATGTGGCTACTTTGTCGGGGTAGGAAGGACAGGGACCTCCAAAGAGGGTATAGGAGGGGGGGAAAAAAAAAAAAGAACATAGAAGAATAAATGCAATTATTCCTAAGTGGAATTTTGTCTCTCTCTCTGGACACATGCTCTGAAGTGGGTAAAAATGCTCTAGGATCTTTAACTACCGTGACCTTAATTCCAATGCAAAAGAATATTTCACTTTTATTCAACTGAGAGAAGAGTTACTGCATTTTTGAACATTTTTTAACATACTTAATCTACTGACAGTTACCAACGACACCAGTGGGCACTAGGTCGCAGTCTGAAGGATTATGTCACTGGAGTTTTATAAAACTACATGATTTGTAGGAATATTAATGATAACATTAATAAATGAATTCAAAACACGCTCTGTGCCTAACTATGCCCTCCCTGCTATCTCACACAATGATTTTTTTCTTGGGTTGGTTTTGGTCTACTGCACCAAAATTGCTTTTGTTTATTTTTTATGAGAAAAATGGCCCTGTGTGGATATTTATAACGTTTGATGTATTTCAGAATGCTTGCTAAAATTTAGAAATAACAAAATTATGACATTGTGGAACTCATCTTTTAATCTGTTAATAATATATGTGGCCAGAATAGAATGGTTAAGTGGAGACTGAATAGTCTTGAAATAAGACTATTCAGGTCACGTAACTCTCTCTCATAGTCTTCACTTCAGATAAGATAACTTTTATTTTCCTGCATGAAGTGCAGATGAGCACCATGGCTGAGTGAAGAGTCCTATAGCAAGTTTGACCCCAAATGATGAGTAAGAGATTGCCCCAGTGAAGTGCCTTGAAGACATACTCTACCATAAAATTGGGAGCAACTGAGGATGATAAAATATAGGTGTTTAGAGGTAAATGGATTAATGCTTAGACAAAAAAGCAACTGTTTCTGCTGGGAGTCACATGTTGGGTTTTTTTCAGCAGTCACTCCAGAAGTGTTATTACCTGTGCACAGCTTTTTTGCTTTTCTTGTCATCATTTTTTCCAAGATGAACCAGAGCTGGGTATATCTTGTAAACAGAAGAGAGTAAAAGAGAACTGTACATGCTTCCCCCTAAATGCCATAAGAAGAGACATGCTTTATAAATACAATTGTTTTGCTTCATTTCATCTTCTTATTGGTGCTGGTTCTAAGCAAGTAGGACTTCAAGAGCTGGTCAATTTAATGCAAGAGGAATGAATGATGCAGAGCCTCACGAGCTCTGAATCTCATCTAAGCTGTGCTGCTGTGAATCAGGGGTAACACAGCTGAAAGGAAAGGAGAGGCCCTTGCATGAAAAAAAGCAGAATCAGAAAGAGCCTCTGAAAGTCTCGGTGTCACTCCCTTCAGAAGAACTCAATCCACCTCTGAGGCTGGAAATGCTCCTAAGCAGTATTAAATAAACAAGAAGAGAAAAAAATCATCTACTTAGAAACCATATGTCCTTTTTTGGGAATACAATGGCTTCTTTTCCTTTCCATTTCTTTTTTCTTTTTCTCCTTTTTTTTTTTTTTCGTATAGCATGTAGTGAATCTGCTGCCATAGGAGGTTGCAGAGGCAAATTGTGTCAGAAGGTTAAACAATAGGACGAATGCATAAGACAACAAAGCCATAAAGAGATATGAAAGCAAATAGGAAGAAATACATCTCCTAATGTGCCCAGTCCAATGACTGTGTATGCTGGGGGAATATGAGGGGAACAGGCTGCAGAAATTGTCCTGATGTTTTTCTGAAACAGTATCTTTTTTTGCACAGGTTGCAGAAAAAGTACTGGCCTAGGCTACTGTTCTCATCCTTGAGGGTGCTGCTCATACTCATGGAAGAAATCTCATTCTACTGAAGAGCAGAGGTGCATCATGGGCTGCTACAGGACAAGTAGAGTCTATAGAAGTCAGGGACAGCCATCCTTCCTCCCCCAGTGGGTGGCATTTGGAAATCCTGGCAGCATAACCATGCATATTGCATCTTGGGAAGTCAGTGGATGAAGGGGCTTGAGGAAGAGATCATACATGGGGAAACTGTGTCCTCTGGGTGTCCATACCTACAGCACAGGATGGGGCTGCAGATGCAGCTCGTTTCCAGCATGACCCAACATTGGCATAGTATCTGCTGCTGAGTTGTTTCTTCCTGCAGATGGGAATCTAGATTATCCACCAGCAGCACTCTGTTGCTGGTTTAGTAATTGCACTTAGACACAGTCAAACAGTAGGTTGTTCATTAAGAGCAGATTCAGGTAAGCAAAGAGCACAGATCTCTTCTCCTTACTCCCTATGGCTCAACCCTGAAGTGCTTTCTCCAATGAAGGCTCATGGCTGAGGTGCAGCACAGAACCCCTTTAAAAGAAGGCAGTGCTGTACTGCTTGAAGAATTGCTCTCAAAAGTAATCAAGCATCTCACAGAAAGGGGTCTTGAAAGCTAGGCACACCATTTTAAAGATTTAGCTAGAAGATTTTGACAAAGCTCCTTTAAATGGAGCAGATATTTGTCTCGGTGAATGGAAAAATACAGTACGAATTAAGTCTGCAGAATGAGAACATTGGAGGAAGCAACCTGCATTGACTGGTAGCCAATACTGCACCCCTCACGATGTGTAACTAATAATGGCACGCTAGACATTCGGCTTGCACATTAAATATTAATAACATTTTTCTTCTGACTCATCATTAAGCTAGAGGCTTGCTGCACAGTGCAAACTGATTTACAGACCATCCGTGGCAGGCTCCCATGCTGCCCATGATGCTCAGCTAAGCACCTGCTATCCCGAGGCTTGGTGAGCGACCAGCAAGCAAGCTTGGTCAGCAACGGGAGGCTTTCAAGTGAAAGAAAACAGCAATGCAGCCAGGTAGACAGACAGACAACACACTCTTCTGACTGCACCTCTGTCCACAGGTAATAGATAGCATGTGAAACAAATCTCTGCTGGGATCCAGAATTAAAGTCCGGCTGCTTAGCTCTGAGGGTGCTGCAGATGCAGCTGGTGTGCAGTGTTTCCCTGCCCATTTGCTTCTTGGATAAATCTCTTGGCACCTCTAATCTTCTGGAAAAGCCTACCAAAAGCAAGTGATTTACAGCCCCTCCAAGAACACAGCTATGACTGATACTATTTTGGTAGTGAAGAACTGGACCTACCATTCTCCTGAAAAGATGGTAGTCTCAGCCACGTTTGGTACTAAAAGAGAGTCTGGATGCTCCTTTATACCTCTCCTCTTCTAAGATAAGTGGTTTCCAGTTCAGAAGCTTACACTGCCTGCAGCTAGAAAGAACTGTTTTCCTGATCCACGGAGAACATTTTGCAGGGAGATTTAGACAAGCCATTTCTGAAATATGGGACTTGGAAAAATCTAGGTGATGTATAAAAATTGGAAAATGCTTTCAGTGATTCTTAGCAACACCCTATCAAAAAGCAGCTTGTTTTAGAAGCTTCAAATGTATTTTCTTTGAAAGAACCTGGTGAGTTCTAGCAGTATGGAACCGATTTTGAAAAGGTGAAAAGAAAACTTGAGAAGTGAGTCTATGATGAGTTAGAAACATCAGAAGAAGGTCATATTTTTAAAGAAGGTGCCAGACATTTCCCAAAGAACTGTGCTTTTATTTAAAAGACTAAATAAATAATAATAATAAAAAAAAAAGTAGTAGCTCTCTAATCCTTTTCCCCTGTGAAGTTTTCAAAACATAGGTAGATCACTAGAGGGTTTTTTACACACTGTGATTTTTTTAGAGAAAGATATGAGACTTATTTAATTCTGAGGCCTTTGTGGGTCAGGGATGGGGTCGGAAAGAGATACGTGTAAGAATCCCAGACAAACCCTTCACACTTCCCTCTTGATAGCTAGGAATACTTTTCCTTCACTTGGTGGTATGCAGAGATCCTAGTTCAGCTGGCAGTATTTCTCAGTGGATATTGTTATGGGCAAGGGTTCAAAAAGCCAGAGTACTTTCATCTGCTGGGGTGATCTTTAAACAAATTACTGAAGAACTAGTTATGCCCAGCTTTCTGGGTCTTTAAGACAGAGAGAGTAAACTACACAGACCTCTTTACCCATCTCTCTAAGGTCTCTAGTACCACAGAGTGACACAGACACATGCTTGTGTACACCTGTATGAATTTGCAAGTGTTAAGTGTATGTCTGCATAAGCATGCAGACATAAACATTTATGATTGCTCTCATTACATTAATTCTTTCTTTCTTTCTTCAAGTCACAGAAGATAAGTGCATGCTTGCATATCCTCCATCATTTCCTAAAGCCCACATTTCCTTCCAAACACAACACTCTGTTCTATGGCATATAGCAGCTGCATCACCAAAAGAAACTTCCAGTGTTCCTCCCTCACCTCTTTTTATATGTAGAAGGCTCATTAATACATTCTAGATAAAAATCCTTACTACAATAATATTGCTGTGCTACTCAGCAAAGACTGATGCTTACAAGGGAGTGCTGCTGTATTACCAAAGGTTTATTGCTCTTATGAGCATTAGAAAGATATAGACAATTAGAAATTTTCAAAATAAGTGAATAAAGTGCATTTTGGGATTCACCATCATTGCTTTTTTTAATTCTTGTTGTTATTATCATCTCTGTTTGCTAATTTGCAGAACTGTGAGCGGGTGTCACTATCACACAAGAATTTACCAGATTTTCTCACCTTTATCTTGTGTGTTGCCCTTTATTGCTCAGTTGTTTTGATGCACAGCAATGAGACAGCTCTCTAAAAAGTGGTACTTTTTTAATTGCTTTCTGCTCAGGAGCAGGGGATAGGTCCTGTACCTGTTGGCACAAGTGCTGAATCAAAGCCTGCCAGCTACAGTGGTGTCTCCGAAACGCTCATTCCCTATCAAAGCATCATGTGTTTATGCAAAAAGCACTGCAGAGGTTTGGATCATTACCCAGAAACCGTTGTCAATAAAACAGCATTAGAAACAAATAAAAGCACCAATAAAAGACATTCATTTCCAGATGAGGTCTGTGTGCCAATTAAAATAGTTCAAGATCAGTGTAAGAAGAGATCACTTGACCATTCAAAGTACATAAGGAAGAAAACTAGAACAGAGGCGGGAAAAAACAGGGAGCATCAAGGGAAAGCTGATCTCTGCATGGGATTGCTGTTCACAGGAACCAATTTGTGTTGATGAGTTGGACATTTAAGAGCTGATAGCACATTGTGCTGTCTGCTATGACATTGGTGGCTATGGGATTTCTTCAGCAGCAACTTTATTCACTAAGATCCAAGTACCAGATAATGAACTGTGTAGATAGGTAACATTTCTCTGTGTCAGCGTTGGAGGCAGCAGGTTGTCAGCTGAGCTTTGTCTGTTCCAAGGCTGAAAGCTGGGAGGGAACTGAGTTCAGGAACCTTCTCTAGACTATATACTCTTTTGGCAGATACTGGGGGTCACAGAGCATCCAGACCCTCGTGGGCTTTTTTTCTGAGATAATTTGGTCTGTTAAGGCACAATGAGTGATAGGCTAGGTGTCCCTGCTTCCTAGGAAGCTAATGGAGCAAGTATCTCCTTACCTTCACTATGCAGTGCTAGGGGAGTGTCCATACCTTCCATGAGCTACATGACACTTCTCTGCACTCTCCCAGCAAAAAAGTGCCAGACTTGGAGCTGCTTCTTGTGAGACACAGGCTTTCTCACAGCTGCTTACTTTAAGCACACCCAAAAATAAAATGTATATCAGGGAGATGAAGGTGCTGTATCTTTCAGATGCCCCTTTTCTTTTTCTTTTTGGTCATTGCTCTCCTGCCCCCTCATCACTATTTTCTTGGGTTTTGTTTATTTCACAGAGTTTGCTTACCTGTAATGGCTAAGCCAGAGGGAAAAACACATAATCTTGCTAAACCATCAATCCATCTATCTGTCTCCTACTCTTATGTTGTACAGCTAGCATTTCAGATCACAAAAAGGCTGGGAAAGTGTGAACAATAATGCCAATTTCAGGAGAAGAAAGTTTCAAGAAATAAAACCCCAAACCCAGCACATCAGAATGAGAAAATTGAGCCATCTAATTGTGTACACTGAATAAATTGTGAAGGAGGACCACTGGTGATAACTTTTAAAATATTAGTAGTATAGATAAGGGATTAACACTAGTACTGCGGGTGACTAATCTTGACTGTGCCTTTTTTAACAACTGCATTGCTACCACCATCATAAAGGAAATTAGCACTGATAATTAGATCAAATCCTTTATGTCAGTAATCCCACTTGAAGATATTTTCAGAAGGTTGGAGGTTTAAGGCAATTTCCTGTGTGCGTCCAAGACTCATTAATTAATATTGATATTTAATGTGTTCCAGGATTTCATTTCTTGGTTATACTCAGAGCTGTACCCAACTAACTCATTTGAGACAATAGTTTAGTTACACCAGAAAATAACTGCCCATTCAGTGCCAAAGACTATCAAGCAACAAATCAGAGACCTATAAAATTGTTTTACATATCAGAGAATTGGGTTTCTCTGTATCTAAGCAATTTATGTCATTTTTTTTCCTTCCCATGAGATTACCCTTAAACCCATGCATTTGAAGTAAAATTAATCTCACGATGTGACAATATTCTCCTCAATGATTGATACTGCTTATGTCATTAAGATTTCTTTCCTAAAGATCAATCTCTACATTCCTGACAATAAATACAGCGTCTTTATTTTCTTTTTAAATAATTTTAAAAAGCTTCATGTATAGAAGGGGAAAGGGAAGGAGGGAAAGAGGGAGGAAGAAAATATTCCAGATTCACAAAACACCTTCCCCCTGCCACAAACAGGTAGAAGTATATGACTTAAAAACTTCACAATTACTGAAGTCAATTGTATGGCTCTGAGGGACTAAACAACTATTTTCCCATGGTCCTGGTTGGCAGTATTGAGCAATGTCTCCCTCTCAAGAGGAGCAAAAGCAGAAGGTAGAGCCAGACGCTTGCTGGTAGCAATCAGCCCTGCCAGATTTCAGAGGGTGTACAAACCATTTTGAACACTTCAGCTCTGGTGCATACATACGTCTCCATAGCACTTCTCTAACAGGTATCCACTGAGAATAATGCAAAAGGAATCAGAATATGCAACAGACAGTGCACCTGTATCAGCTGTCCCTGTGTTTGGAAGAGCTTTGCACAGCCTGCCTCCCACTGTGCTAACAGCCTTTCATGTTTTTGTTCCTGGCGGCTGAAGATCCATGAACAATCTCTCCCATCTCTGTACCTTTAGCTCCTGATTTCTGGGTACCTGAGTAAGGCTAGACTAAACCACAAAAATCAAAGGAAAGAAATTATTGTTTGGTTAAGGTTAAATCTCAGTTCACCTATCTCAAACCTCCTGCTGAGGTGCTACACAAACTCAGATGAGGAAAGTATTTCAAGCCATACCACAAAGAATACCTTTGAGAGCAGAAGTTTGCTGATTGTTCACCAGTCTTACAAAAACAGGAACGGCCACTTACCTGAAAAGAAAAAGAGAAAGAAATATCCATGATTATTCATTTTCTTTTAAAGAAAACTATGCTTTGTACAAAATCAGGAAGAATAAAATGATCACATTGCATCAGTAGACGGGGTGTGGGATGTCCAGGAATGCAAAAGCAGGAATCAGCCTGAACATACAATTGCAGAACTGTAGGATAAAGACAGGACTGAAATAGGGAAGTGTAAGATTGGAAACAATTAGAGTACTTTTGTAAGCCAGTAGCAGAATATGTAGACATTTTTCTGCCTACAAAGATATCACAAATAAAGGCAGCAGTCACATTCTCTGAGGTTCCCTTCCTGTTTTCTGCCTTTCCCCCATTTCTGCTCTGAAAATTTTCTTCCAGTATACAAGTTAAATGTTTCCCTTTCTGCAGACTGAAGCATTCTATCTCTGCAGTAAATGTTGAGTTCAGTGAAACAGTTTCTGAATACTTCCAATATCTGCTTCTCCTGCCCCCTCTCCACCAAGGATACCAAACAAGATGTCTTAGGAGTCTGCAAACAAAATCCTTTCTGTGCAACTTGTGCTTACAGTCCCATTAACAGCAACACAGCAGGCCATTGATTGGGGAGGGGAAAAAGGCTTTGTTTATGGTGATGGATTTTAAGACTCCTGGTGATAGTTTATTTCATAGGAATTTTTGCAGAGTTGTCTATTACACTGATGGAAACCCTCAGAATGGGCTGATTTTAAAAGGCGTGTGGTGAAAACAAGTGGCAGTGCTTATTTTTTGAAAAATATTGTTATTAAATAATTTGAAACACATTGATAAAAATGTGTCTGAGAGTTACTCTTCTGTAATTTATAATACAAATTACACTACTATTGACAAATGGCAATTCAATCCAGCAACTAACTGCAACAATGTGAATTCCTCTGCTGGTTTTTGTTTCTGTTTGTTTGTGGGGGTTTGGGGTTTTTTTTTTAGACATTATATCTAGCATATGAAGCAGGATACTTGCTGGGATAAGATGCTGTGCTGTTTCTGGCCTCAGACTTATTTTCTGCCTCATCTCCCCAGAGGATACACAACTGGGAGTAATCTAACCAACTCCCTTATCATCTTTAAGCATGGATCAACCCTGGGAAGTATCCATGGGGAATTCATTCTGCATAAATACTTGGTTTCATGTTAAGTAACTTTTGCATACCTGAAGTCAACCTGTCTACTGCCATCCCAAGAAAATCCCCCTAGGGGACAAAACCCAAAACAAATCCTCAACTTGCTTGAAATTAATTCATCTAGGTGATTTAAAATAGAAATGAGATCATGATCTTGTCCTTGACATATCCTTAAGGAACAAGCACTTGGTCTGAAGGTTGGAGCCACCCACTGTGCTGTCTATCCTTTTGCAAATACATCCTGAGACAGATGTACCCATCAACTTAGAGATGCCAAGCCCTTTGCAGTAACACTGCAGAGCTACCAGCTGTAATGGGATACTGGGAAATCAGATCATCCTACATTTAAACTGATTTCTATCACTGATACTCTTTGCAGTACAGAAGTAGCGTTAAATGCAATAACATGCTGCTGCATGGTCACTTAATTCTAGAAGTAAATTCAATATTTGCTGGCATCCCCTATCCAGAGATACAAAGTGTACACATGTATTGGAGATGTTAGTTAGAATTACCTTTGCAATGCCTCCTGGGGAAAACCAGGACAGCTTAGGCATCTGTCTGTGAAGAAAGGATTGTCATTCTCACCCTGTACAAAATTGTTTACAAATTGTTCTGATGGTTGCTTTGTATTACCGTTATGGCCCTGTTGCTCTTTTGGGCACTTGGGGGTTTTGCTACAAGACCTAAGAAGGGTCTATTCCCATTGATTTTAATATTTTAAAGGAAGGAGCTGGGGTAGAACAACGGAAACAAACAAAATGTCTTTGTAACAATTGCATGTAGTTAGGAGCAGGTAAGGAACAAACCCAATGTTCTTCTGATACGTCCAGTGAAAAAAGATTTCTTAGGAAATCTGTCTCCCAAGTGTACTACCTAGAGCCCCATTAAGAATTCTGAAGTTTTTCCTATAAGATACAATTTTATCAATATATTTTGGAACCTACTTTTTTGGCTGAAGGAAGTATGAATAGAGAAATATGAATATGAAAAACACATGGAAATTTGGTTTTAAACCTCTAAATGGGTTAAGTCAAAGAACAGGATAATTGTGGATGAAGATTGTCTGACATGTGCAACTTAAAAAGCAGACCTGAGGGACAGAATATCTGGGAGTTGGGTTCAATTTTTGAACTAGCTCATTTTGAGACCTTAGCTAAGCTTGTAACCTGTCCTGTTCAATGATACTCATCAGGGCAGTTCCACTATTTGTTATGCCTGTTAAGATGTTTCAAGATATATAAGGTATTATTTTCTAACACACAGGGTGACCAATTGGCAAAATTCCACTTCTGTAACTGGACACAATAGACCCATGACAAAATCCACCTTCAAAGTAAGGATACAAACTTAGGTTGCATTTGTTGTGAGAAGGATCTCCCTCAATCTCTCTTAAGGAAGTTGTTCCACTTCAGTTAAACAAATATTACTTGCCCAGAGCAAGACTGAGTGTAACTCTTTTGTAATTAAGGCTTCCAGTTCTAGTTTCAGGGAAATGAGCAGGATTTTGCATCTCCAGTTACTCTCCCCATTCTGTAATGAAAGTTTCCTTAATTCAATTCAAGCTTGCAAACATCTGCAGGGTAGGTGACACAAATAACATTGCATTTTGCGGCAAACACACGTCTTGTCAAAAATACTTCCTCCAGCTCTTGTTCCAAAACCATCTGTGGGAGAAACTTGACTGGGTTCATTGCGCCTTTATAGAATTACCAGTGGCTGAGCATGATGGTGCCTGAGAAAGGCAGTGACATAGACTGGACTCCAACACCCCTTCTGCGAGGGCCAGGGTCTCCCTGTGGTTTTCTCTTCTCAAGCTGACCTATCCTTTCCCTTGCTTAGCTTGAGAATCTTGATGAGAAGAGAGCCCGCGGTGGGATGGCTGCAAATGTAATGCAATCAGAAGATAATGACTTCAGAAGGAGAGGGGAGGGAGGGGATAATCAGCAGAGGCAGATGAACTCCCAAGATATAAAAAAAAAAAGACTCTGTTTTCATGCAGATGTCCCTAGTAATGAAGAATGAGGGAAGAGGAATATTGAGAAAGAGGTGAAATGGAAGCTGATTTGTTTCTAAATAGCACTATTTCAGAGTTTTCCATGGGGTGTAAGTTGCTTCTTAAACTAAGACTGTCTGAAAATACCCCAGACAAATTCAGACCTCTCAGCCATCTCTCTCTCTCTCTATTATACACATATCCATGCCACAATTTAGAGTTAGCTTTGGTGGAAATTGAGGATAGGAATATAAAATATTCAGGGAACATCCCTGTCTCCCTTCAGGCTCAGGTTGAGCTAGGTGTCTATGAAAATATTATGCAAATGTGACAGCATTTTCTTTGGGCAAGCCATTTAACTGGAGCTTTCAACACCTCAGGAGCCTGGAGACAAAGGGTGCAGGTAATGATAAATGCAATTTATTTACAATGAGCATAAAAGTGAAGGTATAGGTGGCTGCTCCTACAGGTGATCTCCTCTGCTCACCCTACACACTCAGTCACAGACTCCAGCCTTCCCTCATGATGCCTACAGGTTTCCTGGGGTGAGGGGTTTCCAGGGATCATTGTTCTCAGAGAATGCTCTCTCCCTGTTCAAATTCAGCATTTTATATTCCAGTATGTGACTTCCACAGTCAAGAAGCTTTAACTTCTAAAACCAAAGCAGTAAATTACCTGACCTTAGCAAGCCTCACACAAATTCTGACCTAAGGGTCAGATCTGGAAGAACCTGTGAAGATTTTCAGTCCCTTTGAGGAGAAACTAGATACAGATACAGTACCACATCACTCTCCTAGAAATCCTGCCTGGCCTAAATGTATCGATACTTAATGGCAACAGCTCTGAGCAGTACACATAAATTGCTGGATGTGAAGCTACTGAGTCTAGTAATGGCCTACTGGTGTACCACAGGGGGCTGCTGTGACAAAAAAAAAAAAAAAAAAAAAAAAAAAAAAAGCCAAAATTT